>CM068374.1:338032120-338597120 GCA_034769895.1 Magicicada septendecula
AAATTTAAAAACGTATGAGTGTTAAGGACTTGTCGAGTTTATTTTTCGACGAAAGGACTTTGACGTGGTTTGTTAATTATTATCAAACGGCAAACATATGTCTTTGAACTTCAAAGCTGTAAACACAACTATTCTTTAAACTTTTTCATAGTGTTTATATTAGTTTACATACTTGTAAGCAGCAAATTAATATCACTTTTCCTAATAACATGCCATTTCAATGTGAAAAACAACATACAACACGAATTTATTTGTTTAGAGTCCAATAAATCTGAGTGTTCTAAAACATAAGTAAAGGATATCTAGATATCTACTAATCATTTTAAAGATTAATTAAATTTCGAAAACGCTTAAGAATATTGCGAATATAAAGGAAATTGAAAATATTAGGAATTTTAAAATATTAAAAATATTTGGGAATAAAGAATAATAAAAATCTACAATCAATGAAGTAATGTTAGCTAACTTCATTAAAAAATTAAATAATATTAGTGATATTAAAATCGTTAAGAAAAATTAGGAATATTAGTAATATCCTTATTAACGGCGCTACAGCTATCGGAGAGACTTGGCCTGGATAATCCGCCTCCAGTCTTCTCGATCCTCTGCTCTCAGTCTTCATCATCTTACATCGAGCCTGTGCAGGTCATCCTCAAAATCATCCACCCATCGTTTTCTGGGGCGACCCTCCCTTTTTCTTCCACCAAGTGTCCTTGTAAAAATTGTCTTCAATGTGGATGTCTCTAACATTATCTGGACATGCCCTGCCCACCGGATTCTACCTTTCTTTAAGTCAGTGACGATATCTGGTTCTTCATAGATTTGCAGGATTACTGCATTCGTCCTTATTTTCCATGCTCCTTGGTCGTTTACTGCATTATCATCCTGAGGACCTACCTACTTGCATTGCATTGTGTGGGCGGGGCATCTTTGCACCCGGGGCAGGATAGCAGAATTTGGGACGTTCCCAATGGCTGCCAGAAGATGATCATAGAGCTGGTTCAATTCGACATGTGACCTAAGACTGGTAAGGAAAACCAACGCGTTAATGTAGTTGGCGGGGGAGAAAGAAAACTTGATTTTGTGGCACTGCCGCTGGAAACGATTCAGGCAACACGTGTTGCCTGTCTCAAGACCAGCGAGCAGAGAGCCTCCGTGCCGGTGACCAAGATAACAGCAACAAGCAGCTGGGTCAGCGTGCTAGGAGGCGGGCAAGGATTGAATGAAGAATAGTTTTTAGAGGTGCACTCTAGGGATGGGGGTAGATGTTACTGCGAGGATGGCTTTATGGCGGGTCATCAAGAAGCGCACGAGGTGGTTTGACCCGAATCGGCAGTGGTGGTTCTGAGGCACTGATAGTTCGCAGGTATGAGAAGGAGGAGGTCACGGCTGCAGCAAAGAGAGTTACAGCCAACGACCGGGCAAACCCAGATAATGTAGGGATTCGGAGACCCCTTCGAATTACGTCATTCCTGACAAACCAAGGAGACATTCCTTAGAAACTTTCCAGCCTATACCTGTTGGTGTAAACAAGAGACCACCATGCGGGAGTCGCTCTGGAGCACGCTGCATTACGCGATGTAAGCTGATTGTCGGTGGTATCAAGGCTGACGGTCGGTGAGACACGTATGACCAACGCTCAGCGAAACGGACTTCGAGTGTTCGCACTGCTTTACCAAACAGCCTCTGTCTGTCTGGGTCACGAAACGCCACCTCTTCCAAGGTCCGCGCTGGCAAACGTTATATCTTATGGCAACAAATTATATTTTTATACAGGACAGCGGCGAAGTGCGTTTAGTATTCCTTCACAGGGAGAAAGTCCTGGCCCGCTGGTTGACGTAAGTGGGTAGAGAGTGGGGACTATTTTTTCTGACCTTTGAGTCTAGTACACGGAGTTACGCGTATTAAGGTAAACACGCGACGATATCTATATAATGAGTTTGACATTCGCCATATTATCTCGATACCCAGAAAAGTAATACACAATACTCGGCAGAGAAAACTGAATTGTGACTATAGTCCGTTCAACTAAAGAAGATCGCTGACTTTCAAAGCCTGCCGTTTCCAAATTTTCAAATACAAAAAATAAGTGAGCATATTGTTGGAATCGGCATTCCTTTCTGCGTTACTCGCGTGTACATTTCATATTTTTTTGATTCTTCGTTTTCATAACGTTAAGAGATATATTAAAAAATCACTGTTTTTTAGCCCTTCTACAACGATTGTCAATTTTGATAATTCATTACAAAAAAAGTACAGCGTCAACAAATTTTTCCTGTTCAACGATTATTTTTACATTCATCCTACATCACATATTCCCATTTGAACTCTCTGCGATTATTTTTATAGGCGTTATTAATTTTTTTGTTGACCTCGAACAACTCGTAAACGGGAGCACTGTTAGAGTTGAAATTTGTGCCAACACTGAGAAGACAACGCTAACGAAAGTTCAAGTTGAGTGAAAACAAGCTTAAACAGCTACTATATTTTACATCAACTTATATTTGAAGCGCTCTTTCGCTAAAATGTAAAGCGACGGACAAAGCGTGGAGTACACTCAGTTCCTACTGGGTCCATTTTATCCGCGCGCCGACGACAACACGTACCATAAAGTTAATACTGTAATAACTTGTGTGTCGAAATCTAATAAATCGAAATAAATATTGTTTTTATTTATTTGTCTTTACGGCTTTGTATATATTTGTTTTTGTGCTGTACGGTATTATAATAATGAAACGTTTTCCATTAATGAAACAGCCAAAATTAAAAAAAAAAATTAAGACATTTCTTTTGAATTATGCTAACCTTTACTCGTCGTTGGACATTACCGAGATCCCTAATTCAATTCAATTCTGCCACAATGTTAACATTAATAAGATGATTTCATTATTGTCAAGTGTTGGTTATCGCATTTCAACAGAAATGTCTTAATTATGTCAAAATTGCAGTAGTTTCATTTCTAGTACAATGACCGCTGTCTGTGCGGCGGCGGCGGCCGTTACTTCTTAGAACTAAATGTCACCAAGTTAGTAATTGTTATAGGCGTTAAGTGAATGTTAATTACGGTTGTATATAGCTACACTTTGTAATATATTAATTAAAAAATGTTATTAAAGATTGAAAGCACATTTATGCTTGCCCTCTGATTATGTAGGCCGAATTCCTTACCGCGCGCCACAACCTGATGAGTCAACCGTCTATAACCTGATAAGGTCACCGCTATCGCACACCCCACCACATACACAAAATACCAACATACTTTAGTTTGGTGGAGTGTTCTGTTTTGGAAAGTGTTGTCGTCTGAGATAGCTGAAGTTTTTGTTCAATTATATTTTTTAATCTTAGAGATGGCGAGTGACGAAGAAAGTTTACCATCAACAAGTGCCGGGAAGACTGTTTTTCGGAAAGGAAGTACGATAAAGAGTCAAGGAAGAGAAATGATCGTGAGTGTCCGGGAGTTTTTTAAAAAAGAAAATGATACCTTGAAATAAACTGGTGAACCTGTAATACCTTTTTCAAAAATAGCGCAGAGGACCCCACGAGCTTTACAAATTGGAACTGCAACAGTGACACGAGTGTGTCGTGAAAAATCAGCAGCAGTTAAAGCTGGCCAAAGCTCCGTCTCGACGCCTGGGAAAGAGAGAAAACATGCGGCCAAAGTTACCGAACTAGACCCGTTTCAAGAGGATGCGCTTAGACGGCAAGTCTACGGGTATTACAAACGTTGTGAACACCCCACACTGGATAAAATGCTAGTATCAGCGACAAATACAGGATTGTTTAGCGGTGCAAAAACTTATCTCTGGACAGTTCTTCGCGATTTGGGATTCCATTATTCCGAAGTAAACGGTAGAAAAGTTTTGATGGAAAGGGAAGACATCGTTGCTTGGCGTTGCCGGTATCTGAGCAGTGTTAAACAAAAGGATTTTACACAAATTATATGGCTTGATGAAACATGGGTGAATGCTAGTCATAGCGAAAGTAAGGGATGGACTGACAACACTCTCGAAGGAACAATGACCGTTCCAATCGGCAAAGGAGGCAGGCTCATTGTCCTGCATGCCGGCACATCAAAAGGTTTTGTTCCCAATGCTTTACTTATGTTCCGGTCTAAGAAGACAGGAGACTACCATGAAGAAATGGACCATAACAGATTTTATAAGTGGTTTGAAGAGCAACTATTGCCGAACATTGACCCAAACTCAGTAATAGTTATGGACAATGCTCCATACCACACAGTGCAAATAGACAAAGCGCCTACAATGTCGTCAAAAAAAATCTGCGATGATTGAGTGGTTGGAGAGACACAGAGTGCAAGCAGGGCCAGAACTCAAAAAAGGTGAATTATTAGACATGGTTTTGGCTCATAAGCCAAGATTTCCAATTTACAAAATTGACGAGCTGGCAAGAAGTCATGGCCACGAAATAATTCGACTGCCTCCTTATCATTGCCATTTCAATTGTATTGAAATGATATGGGCACAGTTAAAAGGACACGTGGCAAGGAACAACAAAAAGTTTACTTTGACGGAAGTGGAGCGTTTGATAAATGAAGGGTTTGGGCTAATCGGCGAAAAGGAGTGGGCAGACGTCGTCCGACACGTGGAGAAGCTGACCAAGGAAGCCTGGGAAGCAGAGGGAATCCTTGACGAAGTAGTAGAGCGGTTCGTCATAAACATAACGGGAAATACTTCCTCAGAGTCAGAAGAGGATGACATGGACATTGGCGATGACTCAATTCTGGAGGGGATCGCACCTTTGCCACTATCACCTTAAGTACCCTTCATTGTGTTGTGGTATGTAGCCTATATAATTATGTAATTAATATTGTAGTACAATTTTTCTAATGTTTAAGAAATTTTATTTTGCCTGAATTGTTTTATAACGCATAAAATACGTTGACATTTTAATTGTTATAAAATATAAAATGTCAAAAAGTCGTAACAATAATTTAAAATATTATTGAGGACATTAACAAAAATATAAACGTTTATGTAGCCGTAGGTCTTAAAATAAATAAATTCTGGTCACTTCAATGTTTTGGGACACATAATTCAGACACCAGAACATACGAACAGACATCTGGTTAATCACTACTTTCTTTAATAATTCATAATGCACTTCACGGGTAATTAAAGTTGGAAAAATATTTAAAGCGCATCATAAAAAAAATGGCAGTTTATTCATATCTCCGACAGGGAGGCTGAAAAGCCTCATTTGTTAGGTTAATATAGGCTTACCGCAAACAGATTACAAACGCATTCCCTACTTACGGAGGCCCCTGCATTCAGCACACCTAACTGGCGCTATGAGGCCGACCTGCTGCGTTGTGGTCTACTACGCCACGCCTGTTACTGTACGCGTCGCTTGACCTTTCCCTCTAAACTTATCTCACAGTTAAAATTCAGCAAAGCATCTTAAACTAATTTCAATAATTTAACCAACCTGTTGGGATTGTAAGCTTCAAACCGATATAACACTTGATTGTTAAACGTTTCTAGATTACGAGAAAACATGATCTTAGAAAAAAATTAATAACTAGTAAAAAAAGAAAAATATGAACTTGAAATGTTTACACGTTGTGTAGAATGAGTGGGTCAACAATCCTTGAACAAGAAAATTTTTTCAGGCATTACTTACTAAGAAATAAATTCATAAATTTGGCAGTTACGGTAAAACAATGAAAAAACCGTGACTTTTTCTAAATATTGCTTTACCGTGAAAAAACACTTAGCTGTAAAATTATGAAATATAAACCACTTCAAGAAAAGCGATTGACGATTATAACTATGTGTTTCTTTAATTTTTGGCTCTACTTTTGTGGAAATGGCAGGCTTTGAAAGTCAGCGATCTTCTTTAGTTGAATGGACTATAAAGAAGGATGAAACTCTCAGCACGGGCTGTCGAGGATCAAGTTTTGTGTTACACTTGCTTCAAAATTACAGAAACTCACACGCCAATACTAGTTTCCAAAAGTTGTGTCTGGTTCTTATCAATGCTTGTATACTGAAGTTCACATTAAAGAGAGTTTTCTGACGTAACGAAAACAATACAAATTTGCCAGCTAACGTTTCGCATCAGTTAATTTGACTTCATCTTTGTTAGTATAAAAATTGGTCCTTGAAGGTCTCTGAAAGTGAAAAACGTTCGGTCACTATGAATACATCGGATCTTACGTCAGGTGTTAATCAGTGCCCTCTCCCCGTCTTATCTTTGAGCGTCTCTTAAAGTATTACCGCTACGTAAACCTTTATACAGCATTCATTTCACTCTGTAGACGTATTGTAACAGTAAAACGTGGATAGACCGACAAAATGAAGAAGTAATACAGGTCATCTGTATTAAAATAATGAACATGTAATTTTCCTTTATTCTGATTAGAAGGTTTTGAACGAGGGAATGCTAATTCTCAGTTGTAACGCATCCGTTTGTCTGCCTGTCTATCTGTCTATTTATTGTGTATCTATCTGTCTGTGTGTCTACTACGGTGTATGCCTCATAATAACTTTTGATTCCATTAATCGATTTTCGTAAAACTTAGCATGTTGTCCATATTTTACCGTACATACGCCAACTGTTTTTCAAATTGATTTCACGAAATATAGGAGGGCGGCAGACCAAAATCTAAGGATACAAATTTAAACAAAACCATAAATCCTGGTGGGCTGTCAAACTAAACGAAACTTTATCAGAAATCTAATACTAAAATTTTGTTTTAAAATATTTTAAAGTTTCGAGATCCCAGAGAAAGAAATGGGTCAAAAATTTGATAAATCGCAAAACTTTATCAAATTAAAGGTACTTTTAATCACAATATAAATATAACATTCAGTTTTAAATATTTCGAAATTTATGAACACCAAAACAAACAAAAAACTTATAACTTGTCAAAACTCTAAAAATCAAGTCGCGTATGTGACTAAAAGGAATGTTACTCCAAATGCAAAGGTAGCGTTTACTGTGAGTTTTAAGGGCACTGTGAGGTAAAAATGAAAAAAAAACTTTAAAAATATTTTGATGTCCTTTAGGGCATCAGTTTTGATTGTAAGTGGGTCATCAAGCTATAAAAAATTTTATTTACACTACAAACTTATTATATTTACTAATTTCACAAAATTAATATTCCTCCACACTCCATGTACATTTTGTATCGTACACGGAAGTTTGTAAGCTACGTTAGCAAAAAATCTTACACATTGGTTTCTGTTATGTTCATCAGTGAAAAGTGTTAGATAGACCTATAAACTTAAAGTATACTTAAAATATAGGATTAAATTATTTTATTTAGACATTATGGTTATAAATTTAACTCAAAAACTAATACTGAAGATTAGATTTTTAAGATTTAAGATCATTTTAACAAACGTCTAAGCGTTGTGTTACGTTTTAAACATTTTAAAAGTTTTTGAACACTTGGATGGAATAAAAAAAATGAAAAATTTTTAAAATTTGTAAAAATCCAGCAGGGTGTTAGATTGAAGGAATTCTGACTGAAATCCAAATGTTTCGAGGTTTCAGTGTCTATTGTACGATTGTGTGCTCTGCAACTGTTATATTACTAAAGGAAACGGAATGTTTTGTAATTGTTGCAATAATTTAATAATTATTTAATATTAAAATTTATATAAAAATAAATGTACTTCATTCAAAATATCGAGGGAGCGTACAGGTTAGGGAGCGTACTTTACAGCTAAACAGATTCATTAATGGCTTGTAGTAAGTCCAGCTACATTCGTGATTCGGAAAAATGTTATACATCCTTGATGTTACGTATTTTCCATCTGCGAAATGTGGACAGGGAAACTGCCACACGCCGACGTACAGTAAATGAAAAGTGAAGTGATCAAGCCAGACACTTGAGTAAAGTAGGCAACGATGCGCAGAGCAAACACTACAGCTGTCCTCCCACATCAGGTACGGATACGAGTGTGTGTGTGTGTAGGCGGTGGACACGCTGTACTGTACCTGAAAACCTGAAACCGTCTCTCACAAGTGGCCACTTCAAGTTTCAGCTGAAAGGAAACGAGTGTTTGCAGATATGTTTATATCGTACGTTACAACACTCAAGTCTGGACATTTTCAATGCGAGTCACTGACAAAAAACTGTAAAACTGGTGTAGGAAGTGTCGGCCTACGCGTAATACAAAATCATGAGTATACGTCAAGTAGACGAAAAGTTGAAGATACAGTCGAGTACATTGACAGTTGAACTGAGCTCCCTATTGGCTGTTAATTACGCACGCTCTGATGCCTGTGTATCAATTTATATTAAAAACAGAGCTGAAGAATACATGCGGAAAAGTTTAAAAGTAACGGGAAATTTTCCTTTCCCTGCCGATCAGGTAGAGGCCAGTACTGACTGCTATGCTGTAAATCGTAACCTTAGAGCATATCGAGGGGTTAGTAGTAAAACCACCCAAGTCCACTGAAATGAATTTACGGAATTTAGAAATATTTGTGCTACGATTCATAAAAATCTTAGAAGTAAAACAATACACAGCACAAGGATTAAATTTTGTAAGACATTTGCAATATCCACACTGATTTATGCGAGTGAGGCGTGGGTCATGACAGAAAGAAAGCGGCTAGATTCAGAGTGCTGAAATGCAGTTTTTTCGAAATACTTTAAATTATACATTGGAAGGTAGAATAAGGAATGAAGATATCAGAGCAGAACTCGAAGTAAAGGACACAAATGAAATTATTGCAACTTACAGAAGACAATGGTGGGATCATTTGCAAAGGATGACAGAGGATCGATTGGCGTAAGCGGCACTGAACTATAAAGCCATTGGTAGAAAAGATGTGGGTCGTCCGAGGATGAGATGGATGCCGGAACGGGTTTACGTAACCTAATCATTGAAGAGAAGAAGAACAAAAAGAAGAAAAAGTGACAAAAATCCTGATTACTGTTTCTTTAGTAAGATAAAAACTGTAAAGCATGCAATCATTTAATAAACACTAAACATTTGAAGCATTGGGATTTAGCAGCGATGCAAAGTAAACATGACTAAATCCCAGTGCGTCATACTTGCTGTTAAAAGTGAGTTAACCTGTATGTGTGTAATAATCAAACGGCACAGGTGTGGCAAATCATATTATAATTTACACCAATTGTACGGTAGCCACACCGATCCTGTGTCTGTCAGTAACAATTCAAAATGTTATTAATTCAACCCAAGACTAAGTAGGATATACGGGTGACCTTTAGGCCTACATCTAGTGCCTCCAAGTTCAGCCCCAGTTAGTCAGTTTACCTATGTACCTATCACTAGTAAAGGTATGTTTACTCTATATTATTGGCTTCCCGAATCAACCCTTTATTTGTTTTGTAATCTCGCGACGTCACATTAAATCGTCTTTATCGTATCATGTTCGGCAACAAAATTTTGTCAGACTTTGGAAAACAAACGTTTAGCCATCCCTGATAAATTTCCTAAAAAAAAAAAAAATCGGTATGGAGAACTATACATGACTTCCATGTTCTATTTAATTATAAAATTAATTTTAATATGTACACTCAGAACGAAACTAAATAAATCAGCATGCTTGTGGTAAAAATGATGAGAAAAATAATCAAAATACAAATTCTACAAAGTCGTTAATATTTTAAAAATAAAAAATTAATTTAATTAATTTATCTTTTATTTAAACAACCCGAATGAAAGCTAATAGACTTTGTAACATGAGAATTTCTGAAAACGAAAAATTATTTTGTTTACGTATCCGTGGTTACATAGCATGGTACGATATCAACTGTTATTATATTATTAAAATTTGTTTAAGTTTTTAGTCGAATAAATTTATAACATCAATACAAAAATTCCTCCTCCGCCTTCAACTACCCTTTTCATTTATAGACATTTCATCTACCTTTCTACAGTGGATTATTATGACCTTCTTTTCAGGATACTTTATTTATCAAAATTAAGTACTTTACTCTTGTTAAAACGTAAAACGTTGCAGGTAAACTACCCCTTCTCCTTAACTGATTTTGGGCCTTGAGTCCTCTACAACTCGGGGACATATGGAAAAAATTATTTTGTTCTGTTAGATTTTGCGGCAGTTACCGTTCGCCATACAAACAATTCTACACACAGATACTTTTTGGAAAATAACTTTTCTTCATGTTTTGAAAGTAGTGCAATCAGAATCTGCCCTTATCTCAAACACGATTTTTTTCGCGATCACCATACTTCCATTTCCTTACGGAACATGGAAGTAAAAACCAACATTTAGGCAGTACTAAATGTCGCAATAAAGTTTGGCACCCTTTAGTTTTGCCGTACAGTTGTAGATTCTGTTTTTAATACTGAGGTGGACACCTTCATAACAACACACTTACGTCATCACTGTGGAATGGTGAAAGCTCTCTAGTGTGGTTAACCAAAACCTACTGATATTCAAATGGTTTCCCAAAACCACAAAAGTATTCAAAAAACGAGTAATTTGGAAAAAGAAGCCTAAGCCTACTTTAGTTGAATGTACTCCTGACCTGCCACCTAACCTAAACCAACAACCTAGTCCTAGTTCTCCATCAAGTAAGAAAATAAGTTCAGGATTACAGTACTATAAGAAATGTAATGAAGATTTTCAGTATGATATTGTAGACGTTGATAGATTACAAAAGTCTCTGGCGGAAATAGCAGTTTGTAAGTCATGTTTCAACACCTTGACAATAAAGCGAAAAACAATTGTAGGCCTTGCTAGTGAGCTACAGTTTCAATGTGATGTATGCAAACATAAAGTGATGAGTACAAACTGTGAATCTATTGAAATAAAAGATGAAAAGAAAAAAGATAAAAACGATAAAAAAGATAAAACAATTACATTGTATGATCTGAATATTCGTTTGGTTTACGGGCTCAGATCCATAGGTAAAGGTAAAGCGGGTGCTGATATGATGTGTGCAGCAATGAATCTCAGTCCACCCCCCCCCCCACAGATACTTTAGTTATGAAGAGTTCTTAGCTTCTGTGTCAGATATTGTTTGTAAAGAATCTATGAAAAATGGAGTGGAAGATGCTGTAGTTATAAATGAAAACTCTCGGGATTTGGCAGTTGCTGTCGACGGGTCGTGGCAAAAACGGGGCCACACGTCCCTGAATGGAATTGTTTCTCTCACCTCTCTGGACACTGGGAAGGTTTTAGATATCGATGTATTATCCAAGTACTGCACTTGTCCTGGTAGACTAGAAAAATACCATCAAAAGAGTTGTTTGGCAAACTTCTCTGGAAGCAGTGGTATGATGGAGGTTACCGGCGCAGTGAATATATTTGGTAGGTCGGTACCAAATTATAATGTCCGGTATTTAGAATATTTAGGCGACGGTGATTCTAAAGCCTATAGTGAAGTTTGGAGTACTGTGCCTTATGGTAAAAATGTGAAAATCCAAAAAATTGATTATGTAGGGCATATTCAAAAGAGAATGGGATCAAGACTGAAAACTCTGAAGCAAAAAAAAACGGTATTACCAGATGGTAGTAAAGTTGGGGGACAAAACCGACTAACAAATGTAGCAATCCTGCAGATACAAGAATATTACAAACTTGCCATATTGAGAAACTTGTCCTCTGTCAAAGAAATGCAGGCTGCAGTCTGGGCAGAGTATTTTCATTTATTGTCATCTGATGAGAAGCCCCAGCATTCCCTATGCCCAGGTACGGAGGACACATTGTGTAAGTTTTGCAAAGCAAGTCAAAATAACGAAGTCTACGACCATACAAAACACTTTCATCTTCCTGAAGGTATAATGATTCATATAAAACCAGTCTTAAAAGCCCTTGCAGATCCAAAACTACTAGAAAAATGTGTCAAAGGTAAAACTCAGAATGTAAATGAGTCGCTAAACAATGTTATCTGGACTTTTGTCCCCCAAAAAACATTTGTTAGACTAAACACACTGAAATTTGGAGTGTGTGAAGCAGTAACCTACTTCAATGATGGTAACATTGGCAAGTGTAAGCTGTTTGAAAAATGCAGTCTTAGGCCAGGAAAACAGCTTGTTAGTGCCATGTGGAGGCTGGACCGGAGGCGCATCGCGAAAGCGGACAAGTGTCACGATGAGCTTCAGAAGAAAATTAGACAGGCACAACATAAGTTAAAGAGGAAACTTGAAGATGAGTATGAAGAGGAGGAAGCAGACAACCCCTCATATACTCCTGGCATGTATTAAAAGGTAAAAATGTCTTTTTTAATGAGTTTTATTCCCAATTTGTGTTCTTTTTTTAGTTTTTTGCCGTTTTCCGAAAGTTTGATTTTTTGGCACATATGTATCTTTTTCTCAGGAACGAAATAAGATATCTTAATGATTTTTTTTTAAATTGCTCAGGGCAATAAACTCTATAGGTGGAATTAAAAATATTTTTATTAAAAGTAACAGCTTTGTTGTAATAAAAAGATTTACCTAGGGAAAAAAACATTTTTAGTGTTATTTTTAAAAATTTACCATTAATTCAAAACTTATGTTAGAGATTTAATTTTTTATTCCAGTTAAGCCCAACGACCTAATTTAAATAATAAAAAAAGTTGCATCAAGTTATCTTTAGCCACTTCTGAGGAAAAGGAACATATGTTAACATTACGGAAGATAGGGCGCAGTGACCCCCTTATAATTAAATTTAATTTGTAAAGCCATAATTCTTAAGTATAAATCCCAGTTTAAAAAAAATTAAAACTTGCTGTTAAACTCTCAATTCAACTATCATACCTTTGTAATCTTTACCTTTGCTTATTTTTGGTTAATTGTTCAACGACAGATGTATACTGTACTTGGTAACTTTCAGTTAAACATTAGCTGCCGAATGTGGTGCTAAACACGTACTGCATCCTTTCCCTCTAAACGTTACTTTTTAAAACTACATATTTTCAAGAATGAATTTTGGTTAACATATTTTAAGTCGTCAGGATATATTACTGAATGTCACTGTACGTACTATGCTTGGTCAGCACATCGCAGATCGTCGTAACCTGGTACAGCCTTGATAAAGATGAATAACTGTTTGTACTGCAACATTGTTTTTCTGCGCCCGTCGTAACGACAATATGATATTGGAATCTTCTGACTACAGTGTGAAGACATAAACCCATTAATGTAGCGGGCGGCTGAATTGGCACCTTCAAACTCGAGGGCGTGAACAAGAGCTTTTGAGCTATTTCGGTGTCTTGCCATTCGTAACACTTGCTGAAATTCACTATGTCTGACGTATTGTGAAGTCTGCATTGCAAACCTTATTCGAAATCCTCTGGTGCTTCAGGGTAGGCCGGACTGTCGATACTTGCTTCACACTCTTGAAGACTCTTCTCGGAACGCTGTGCCTTGCTCTCAACTGACACATCGCGCAAATGTTTATAACCGTAATTCTAGAGTTTTAATCAATTCGAAATAGATATTTAGCCTATAAAGTGGCAGTTTTTGTCGTAGTTCTGCCGCAGGTCTTTTTAAAACGAGAACGAGTGAAACTGCTTTCTCTTTCTCCGTTCAGTGGTTTGCTTCAAATTGCCGGTGGTACGTCGCACAGTGAGTGTTTCCGTCAAATGATGGGGTCTTGACGTAATACCTCAACTGCAGGTAAAACCACTTTCTCTCATATTTTATTTTCTATGTAATTCTCTGTCTTTATGATTGGAACTGTCGCTTCAGTCGTTTGTTTCGAAACGCATGGGTGTATTTTCATTAAATGCTCGACTTCACTTTCAATTTGTTCTTTTACGTTTGCAACTGACTTCTCTACTGCAACGGATACGTTGACCGGTATTGCTTATTTTATATTTGAGACATTTCTGCAGTACATAATCTTACTTTTGCCCGTTCAGCTAACCGCGAAAATCACCAAAGTCACCAGTAGGAGACCAAGCTCTGAAGTAGTATGCTTTAGATTTGCTTTCGCTGCTGTATCCGTGCTTTTATGTCTTCCGTTTCACGTTTCCGCTCCTGTGCTTCCCGCTTACCTTTCTCATCCTGTCGTTGTTCTGCTTCTCTTGTCGGCGTTTCTCATCCTGCCGTTTTGTGTCAGCGCTTGAAAAGATTCCATTAACCGACTGGTATCCATTTTCGTAAATCAGTTACCGCACGCATTACTTTTCTACGAAGTGTCTTTTGTTTCTACTGTTAAATATTCTGTGACACCACTTTTACGACGGTCAAACATCGATCGTCGTGTTAAGTGTCACATACCAATGTCGTAGCTTCAAAGAGACTCGTGAATGGGATGATGATGATGGTGATAATAAAATAAAGATTGTGCTTGTCTATGCTATGAACTTTTATCACTGCCTGTGGCGGTCAATAAAGAGTACTATTCGTTCGCTTTAGGCTACTTGAGTGACGATAGTCATAGAAAATAACCAGACTTTTCGAAACTACACCATAATTTACAGAAACTGCATTACCATAATGCTCCAACAAACACGTCATCGCATTTCAAGAATTCTGAGTAAAAACATCGTATCTGCCGTATTTCTTAGATATGTAGCCACGCGATCGTTTCCTTCCCACAAGAATGAAAGCCCACGAAGACAAGATTTCGCAACGTTTAAAGATATAAAACAAAAATCGTTGAACAAACTCAATGCTATACCTATAAGTGCATTCCAAATATGTTTTTGAGATTAGAGAAAAGTTGGATTAATCGTATTAGATTCGATTGAGAATACTTTGTAGGTGACAGTGACTTTACTCTTTATAGAAGAAAGAAGACATTATTTTCAAAATACCAATTTAATGCGTAAACTTTTTGACAAAACTTTGTAGTTTTAGATCAACTCGAAATAAATAATCTGCATCTCGCGTCAGCAAGAAAGTAGCTACGAATTTTTAAATTGTGAAAAGGAAAATAAAAACTTGCAAAATTGGCCGCTACATTTTAGGCGTAACCCTCTGCTCGCAACAGGTTTAAGAGCTTATTCTAATCTCTGTTTATACAGGGCAGTGTAGGAAAATGCAGATAAGTTCCACGTGGTGGTAGGTTCTTATAATTTTATAAAATATTTAACTATAAGCAGATTAAACTGGAAGGGATTCTGGATTTAAAGTGAAAAAGCAAAGATAATCGCCATTGCACGTACCTTTGTGCGTATACAGACGCTTTTGGACACTATGGGGTTAAAGCAGACCTTTTACACCGTGATGAGGAAGAAAAGGCATGTACTATACTAATAAATGTTAGTGACAGGCATGTGATTTGAATGTAAGCGTAAAATTAAAATAATTATAGGCTGTAACATGTTTCAATTAAAGGAAAATAATTAAATTAGTACGTTCACTGAGCTGCAGAAAAATGTATTTCTTTGTTTCATTATTACTTTGTCGCTCACTATTTTAAACAAAGTATATTTATTATTACATACATTTAAAATTCGACAGTTTTAAATTATGGGAAAAATTACAAAATCTTGGCTTATGTATTATATTTCTATACGAATATAACAATTGTAGAGCACACAGTCGTACAATAAACACTAAAAATTGGAAACATTTCGATTTAGATAACAGTTTCTGACTCCCCGGTAGATTTTGACAATTTTTTCAAATTTTGTATTCTTTTTCGAGCCGTATGTTCCCAAAATTTTAAAGTTTCTAAAACGTAACAATACATTCAGACATTAGTTAATAATCTCTTTAATTTCATACCTGACAGGAATTTTTGCAATTTTATCAAAGTTTTCAGTAACTTATAGGGCCCAACGAATAAAAATTTTAAAATTTCAAAAAAAGAACTATTTTTGACTGCGGTTTAAACTCCCTTTAATCTGATACACTACATGGTCTTTTGCGATTTTTTCTCAATTTAGCCTTACGTTTTTGCCTCTCACCCCCCCCCCCTCAATGTTACCGCAATGTTCACACTCTCCAACTTATTCGCCACCATTTTTGAGATTTCTTACAATTGATAAACTGTCGTTCACATACAACAAACACGCCAACAACCTGTTGCAGCACTTTCAGCATCTCACAGCACTTTAACTAATTCTTTTCTAACACAAACGTTAATTCAAATTCATTGATCCTGTATTGTAACGTACTAAAAAAATACCCAACAAATCAACACAATTCCCTCAATTAGCTATCAAAATCCAAACTCGTAGCATCCACTATTGCTAATAATTTTGTGAATTCTTGCAAACAGGTATACCAACATGTCAAACAAATTTTGATCGGACAATTCTAACACGGGCATTACAAAAATTTCACTAAATTTTTTACCCAACCTCGTAAGCAGATGACTCCCGAACACTTGGAGAGGAAACGTCACAATACTTTATTACCAAGGTGAGAGGATGAAATGCGATTTAATGGAAACAATTTTTTGCAAATGATAGCAACGGTGATTAGTTTGAGGAAAACCTCGGTACATCTGTGCGGCTATAAGCTTATCTCCTTATTTCACTGCATTTCTCTATCATTTTCATCTCTACTTTAATCTATTCCTTCTCTCTCTCTCTCTCTCTCTCTCTCTCTCTCTCTCTCTCTCTCTCTCTCTCTCTCTCTCTCTCTCTCTCTCTCTCTCCCCCCCTGTCTCTGTCTCTCTCTTTCTCTCTTTATTCTGTTTCCCACTCTCTTTTTTGTGTGCTTGTGTACGTATACAGTCTGTTTACGTTCTCCTTTGAGCACATTGAAAACTATATATATGTGGTGCGTATACGGTGATATATAGGGCTATTCAGCTCTCATATATTCGTTGCAAAACCTTATGATGCTAAGTGGGAAGCAACAAACAAATAAAAAACTAAACAGCCGAATAAACCTGAAATTATGAATAAAATAAAGCATGGAATAAATCAGAAAAAGATCGTTTAATTGAGCCTTTACCAAGGAGGTTTCTTCATAGGTAAAACGATCATAAACCAACAAATAATACATTATAAACCTCATAACGAGTCAACGCCTGACTATTATCTGTCCAACCGTAACGTATGTAGGTAATTTATATCTAAACTTGTGTTTTGTAAGTTTTTACATTAAAATCCATCAAAGGTAAATATTAGGCAAAATAATTTTTTAGATTAAGAATAATGATTTCAGAAGAGGTACGCTACTGTCAGTGTACCATTATGCTCTTTTAAACGGAAAATAGTCTATTAATTATATTTAATTTTCTTTTATTATTAAATTTTAAAGAAACAAATCAGTAGGGGGTTAACATTAACAAAATGCTTTACCTTTTAACATAATTAACGTAATTACCAGCTTCAAAGTTAACCACAGAATATGTTGTTAATATATAACGTACTAAAAATGTTAGCCAACATTAGGAAGCCTCGGTTGAATTAAGACAATACAAATAAAATGAACGCACTAATGTGCATCGTTAATGAATTTAGCTACGCTTTGTATTCAACGGGCAAAACAAATAATTCATATTTAATTGCTCCCACCTAATCCCGAACGGTAATTATAACTCTCATAAGCACAGTGTAACGTTCTGAATGTAAACCCTTCTTTTGTGTTCAGTTATTTACGTATTTTAAATATTCATATTCATACTGTACACACTTGTGTACATTGACAGACCATACATTACTGTAGGCTGATAACAATCACAGACAAAATTAAACACATAAAAATACATTGACTAAGGACTCACTATTGTTAAGTGGAAGATAGTATCTAACGTACGGTACAGTCTAGATTTTCTGCGATAATATTTGGCTAGTCGATTGCCGGGGCAACAGGAATACAAAATAATTCGTTATCCCTTTAAAAACACTCCAAAAAAGTCATAACTTATTTTATACGTGTAAGATTTTATGAATAAACAAACTTAACTGACAGTAACTACTGCTGGTTAATTAGGAACTTTTGGTTTTTAAAACCCATGAAGACTTGAGTAAACTTTGCTTATACAGTAGATAAGCTGAGCTGTTAAATAGGCTTTTAAAACACAGAAAATAACATTAAAATGTACAAAAAATAATTAAAAAAACAACTTTATGCAGCTGAATGTCTGACTCTGAACAAGAAGATGATGATGGAAGAACTGGAAATCACGGAAAGAAAAATCTTGGGACCAATAAAAGATGGAGAACAGTAAATAAGACGCCACAATAATGAGCTGTACACACACGTTGAGAAGATCACAAACGTAATTAGAAAAAAAATTACTTTCTATGGACATATTCAAAGAATGAATCCTGACAGACTAACAGGGAAACTTTTTAACTATTTCAGAAAGCTCACAATGCCCAGTCCGTGGCTAAAAAAAAAAAAAAAACAGAAAAACACATAGAAGAAATCCAGATTACTAAAGAAGACATTGGAGAACGCATATCACCCAACAAAAAATTAAAATGCCCAAGGTTCGGGAAACTCCCAAGAAGAACCAAGTTCCATCTGGACTGACGGAGGGAGAGACGTCGATCAAGATATGGGAGAGTAGGAAGAGAGAGAAGAAGAAGGGAAGAACCAGCTGAACCAAACGTACTCCACACTGGCTTATACGAAAAGAAAGGAAAAACTGTAGAATATCCAAAAAGTAAATACTTTTTAATTAATTTATTTTTTTACTAGACCAAAACAACTTTAGATTATTTATTTTAGACATATTTTTTTGAAATAATCAGTAAGGTTATTTTCCCTTTAAAACACTTCGTTATTTTGTTGAGGCCGAAAATTGTGTACTATTATTATTTTGTCACCGAGCCGTCAATCACTTTGGCATTCTACGTAGCTAGAACACCGCCAACGTAAACAAATGGCTACGAATGTGTTGTTGCGTTTGCTGTTTCTTCCTGGTTATCGTAACTGTTGCTTTCATTCTCGTTATTACCGTTAAAAAATTACCGTTTCATTAGGCTACAAAAAATATTTGCGGCGCACTGAAAACCGTCGCCGATAATGCGCATCGCCTATAATAGAGTCGTCGGTAATCGGCAGATCTACTATTTTCTACCAAAAAGGAAACATAAAAGACTTCATTTCTCAGCTGTGTATCACAAATGATTGTAAAATTGTGTTAGTGTTAATAAATCGTCATGGATTGTAGCGCTTGGTTTTTGAAAAATATGAAGTCTTGAGTAAACTGAATACTTTACTTATATGTAAGATAGAGCTGTTAAAGGGACTTTTACAAGAAGTAAAAATACTTCACCAACAAGTACGTGCTACTAATGCCACCACAGAAGTAGCAGTCACATGTACAGCCAAGAAAGTTTTTCAGTTTGTTGTCAAATGTGACTCCACTGAATCCTTTCCCAACCACAACAATTTGTGTGTACTTTTCAACCAATTATGTGTTTCTGGCTTCACGTAAAAGAAGTTTCTCAAACATTAAATATATAAAAATTACCTTAGACTAATGATGAGTGAGGAAAAACTTGAAAACTTTGTCATTTTTTTCTGTAGAAATAAAAAAGTAACTTAGTTATAAGTGAATTAAACGTTTATTTTGATATGGAATCCATAGGTATGTAATGTCTTACTCGCACGTTTCGCGAAAATCGACCGTTATGTTTCAAATGTACTTTCGGCATACCACTATCTCACGAACCGCTCAACCAATCCCAGCAAACCAGGTGTCAGGTGATCGAGTCACTCGGCCCCCTTCCACCAATAGTACTGAGAATTTTGACAACTGACTTCAGTCGCCTCTACGCTTTGTCTGCGTGAGGGTGTTTTTGCGCCGAAAATTTCTAAATTGCTCCACTAAAACTTAAATATCTCGGGAACTACAAGTCCGATCGCGAAAATACAAAGTGCGTTGTGATCCTCAGAACTAAATCTCTCCAATAACACCAATTCCGAGCACCAGAAGCACTCACAGAAAATAATAACAACATTTGAACTCAAAAATTTGAAATGCCTCGACCTAAAAATCGCGATAAAACTCGAACCAAAAATCTCAAACCGAAAACCGGCAAATCCTATGCAGAGCGTCAACAGGCCTATCGTTTGAGACTAAAATCAAAGAAATCGGCCGAGAACTTAGAAAATGGCAACCATTTGAAGATTGACGAAACCCCGTCAGCGCCCAAGCGGCCCGCATCTCCGATACCTGGGTCATCCGGCGTGCCCCCAAAGCAACTCAGATCGAGCGTACGGCTAGCTAGCAAGAAAACAGACGATGAGAACATTAATAACTTGAGTACGGCCTACAACTCCATAGCTTACCATCAACTACACTCGGAAACACGAGCATAGACCTGACGTTCAGTCGCAACATGCAACTCTTCGCCCAGATATTCGTATCGTACTTCAGCTACCATCGCTCCATATTCCATCAACTAGCGTTAGGTGACTCTGTAAATTCTGAAAATTCTGAATAAATAAAATACACTGAAACTTATGTAGCTGTTTATTTAACCAATCCTTCATTCCTTCCCAAAGCACAAGTCTGCCCATGATTCCATGTCTACCGGTAGTCCCACGACTACCAGGTTTAAATTTTTTTCCTTGCTGTCTTATTTTTTCCGTTTTGTTAAAAATCTATACATAATAAGCAAATATATAGGTATGTACTGTATTACTAAAACACTGTAAAATGTGCATCTGTATAAAAAGAACCACAGGTGAAACTCAAAATAAAACCCCCGCCCTGCCCTTTCTAAAGAACTGCCCTGGGCCCTGGTTAGTCACTGCCTACAGTTATATTTTTCTAAATACAACTATTTCATTAACGACTCGGAACACAAAGTTTTTATGAGTACAAAATATAAAGTTTTACCTTACAACCTGAACCGGTTTTCACTTTAAAAAGCTTCTTCAGAGGTTGAATATTTTTCTGCAGTCTTGTGCCGAAGCAATGAAAATCGACATTCGAAACCCGCGGCCGGTCGTTAGTCGCGCCGTCTCCATTGCCTTCGTTGCTTCGGCAGTTATAGTGAGATAGCTGCGCTGTGCTCGCGCAAGGTATACAGCAGCGACGACGAAATCAGGTTTGCCGCTCGGCAACGGTCACGCGATACTGTAGGCAGCCAGTCCAGGTGCTTTACAATTTTAAGCTTGCTTTTCTTGAACTATCCTGGGTTGAATAAAACGGTTATCCGGCCTCACTCTCTTTTTGGCCTTTCGACAGAGCTCTTCGTGGTCTGGCGGCTGGGTTTTCGCAATTGGCTTCGCTGTGTTTAGCTATGACTAATTAATCTCGTAGAGTATCTCAGGTGAGGACTATTATTTTGTACAAATCATATTAATGATGGAGTTATGTTTTAAATGTAAAAGAATAAGGAAAAAATACGAGAATGTGTGTTAATGTGTGTGTGTGTGTCCCACATGTTTCTTCCCGTATTTGGGAACCACGTGTTGACCTTGCACTTAACTAATTGCAGAAATGTAACCGTAAAATCTAAAAGGACAGTAACTCTACATTGAACGAATTACTGAATAATTTAAAAGAAAATTTATAAATAAATGGAAATGTAATTAAAGAAAATTTAGGAATTTTGCTAATGCTAAGGGAAATGCAAAGCGTGAACTATTTAGCTCCCCTATGGTCAATGACAGAGTTCTGGTGCGAGTAGAAGTGTGACAGTTGGGGTGATTATATTAGGTGACGGCCCAATTACAAATAAAAAACTGTTTTAGGGTTCCCGACTCGTCGGAAGAATGTGGGTTGGATGATGTCATGAACAACGGACATCATCGGCGGAGAGCTTAACCAAGGTGCTCCCTTCCCATGCTGTCAGCCACATGGACTCACTCTAAAAACTTACAAGGACCGTCCACTAGAAACAGCAACTTCACACACTTCTTCATTAACAGTGCCACGTTTCGTTAGCATCACTACGGGTCACCAGTGAATACCTCGTGCTTCAAAATATCATGTGAAAAACTTCCATATATTACATTCATCAATGACAACTACATTCCTACAGTTACAAGTAAAAGGACAGGCTGATAGTCTAACTTGTTCAAATATTTATGTATGATAGATCCTGTTTCTGTATAAGGTGTAAGCATTTCCTTAGCTCCGATTTATATTGTTATATACCTAAACTCAATTATTCTTTTTCAATCATGTAGAAAAACGTTAAGGTAGTTCAAGAGGTGATTAATACTGCTGACTAGAAATGTAAAATATCGGTATGGAGAACCATACATGACTTCCATGTTCTAAGATTTATATTTAAAATCATTTTCGAAATGAAATATTACCATAGAAACTACTTCTTTCTACTTCCTGCTTCAGCCTTAACCACAGTACTGTGGTCACTAACGTATAACACCTCACGTTATCGCACTCGATTTTCACTAATGATGGAAGTCGATGGCATTGCCGAAACGTCTGTAGAAAACATTGGACTACAGCCAAACATCCCGTGAAGAAATTTTAACAAAAACTACTTCTTTTTTGCCGATAACGTAGTACACATATATATAAAAAATATGCATAAAATTAATGGCTTGTATAAGTTAATGATTGATCTTCATTAAGCAGTGCTCAAAGTTTCCAAAGTTTTAATATTATGATGTCCGTAATTAAAACATCAGAGCAGGTTTAGTGTGTATGAGGGCACACCGTGGACAAAAATTTTCAACATTTCCTATTGAGCGTTGCTTAGAGTAAAGCTGCGAATCTACAGTGTACGTTTCATAGAACAAACACGCGGAAAAGAAGGAGCGCTCCGAAGTCACTTATGGACCCTCAGCATCTTGCAGAGGGTTCATTCCCTAAAGACGAAAATTCTGTCTATGAATCGTTCCTCTGTAAACACGTGCAGTTACACTGCCCAGCGATCCACAGGAAGCAAATCGCTATACATGCTGGACAATTTTTCGGCTTGCACACGTTATGTTGGTGTGGATTTCGGCACTTTCCATTTAAAAAGCGTGCAAATGTAAGAAAATAAACATGAGTGAGGCCAGAAATAACGCGAACTTTGTGTGTGTGTGTGTGTGTTCCCTGCCTTTTTATTGCGGTAGTCATAATAATAAAATGGAAACGTAAACATTACATAACTGAGATACGCTTGCCTGCCACGAACGATATATTTTCTCTCATACATGATTTACATTAAAATGAAAAAATTATAATTTTATTGCCTGGCAACAAAATTATTTTATTTTTAACAATTACCATTGTTTGAAAAAGTTTAAATGAATTTTCAAGTACTTTACTGTTGTTAAAACATAAAAGGTTGCTGGTAAACTACCCCTTCCCCTTAACCGATCTTCACCAAAATCAAAAGGCCTTGAGATCGCTACAATTCAGTGAGGTGTGAAAACAATTATTCGATTCTGTTTGAATTTGCGGCTGTTATCGTTTGCCATAGAAAATTACCCTTGATAAAAAAATGTTGCAGGTAAACTACCCCTTCCCCTTGACCGATCTTCACCAAAAACAATAGGTCTTGAGAACTCTACAATTCAGGGCTGTATGCGAAACATTATTTGATTCTGTTTGAATTTGCGGCTGTTATCGTTTGCCAAAAAAAAAATTACCCTTGATAAAAAAAAACCGTTGCTGGTAAACTACCCCTTTCCCTCAACCGATCTTCACCAAAACAACAGGTCGTGAGTATTCTACAAATTAGGGCTGTATGCAAAAAATTATTTGATTCTGTTTGAATTTGCGGGTGTTATCGTTTGCCATAGAAAAAAAAATCTACGACAGACAGACAGATAGACAGACACACACACAGACACTTTCCGAAAAACGACTTTTTTCCATGTTTTGAGTGTAGTACAATCAGAATCTGCAATAACCTCGAACACGATTTTTTTTGCCATCACCATACTTCCATTTCCTTAAGGAACATGGAAGTAAAACAATGTAAATTTCGTACCTGACTAAATGTATAGCGATGAACTGCACATTCAAGTATTGTAAAGAATGACACCTTCATAAATTCATATCTAGTAATGGAATAGGGATTTTTAAATTATAGTCTGATTCATTAAAATATTGATGTCACATAATCAGAAAAATTAACTTTAATATAAGTTACAGTTATTATCAGCTGTCTGAAGGATATGTATATTGCCAATTTTCTTGATCACAGGAAGACTGTGAGAATGTGCTTTAAGTGAAGTAATAATAATAATAATAAAATTCCTTGGCAGCCTCTTGTAACCTTTTTCTTTCTTTAAACAAAAGATATGGTGGCCTGTATGGACATGTGTTTAGTATTAATAATTTTATCCTACTTATTTTTATGCTGTGATTTATTATTCAAATCGAAAGGCCCCAGTTCAGTATACAGTTCGCATTCTTATGTTAAATGGTGGAATCAGTTATTGTGTTTTCTTATAAAATTATTTTGATGATAAAAAAAATGTATGAGTAATTGTTCTGGATCAACACTGCTAACAGAATACAATATCAATTGTTTGAACGTATGTAAAACCTGTAATAGTAGAAAACACAAATAAGCGAACTTGTTAATGTTAAAGGAGAGTTTAATTCCGAATCCTGTCAGTCGGGGTCCAGCACACTTTGGCTTCCATCTAGGCTATACGCCTAGTTTTTAAATTATACGTAGCGACAGTAAATACACGTACAGTCTCACTGAAACTGCATTTTGTTTTTTTGTTATTCCAATTCAATAACAAAAAGTTTATACACTATTGTTCATTACAAACATGTTACGATATGAACTACTTGTGTGATTGCATTGATTAACATTTCTATAGTACATATTAAAAACACATACCGCACTTCTTCTTCACAGATACCATAGGGAGGAATTGCAGGTGGAGCCTGTCCTTTAACTATTTTACGCATTAGGAAAACTGCTCAAGTAAAGATTTCCATTGTTCGTATCTACCATACTCATGGTAGATAACAAAATTAAAACGTATTAAAAATAGTAAAATGGAACAACTGGAAACAACGAAAAATTAAACATTTTTAAAAATTGATGTCTCAAGTCTAAAGACCGAGACAGCAGCAAGCCACATAGACCAACGTAAACTAAGACTGATAGATCAGAGGTACTCAAAATATTTTCTAATTGTAAGAATTATGTTTCAAAGTTTAATAAAACCTTTCATTTTATACTGAACTACAAATTTTTAGTTATAAATTTTATAAACGTACCTTATTGCAAGTGTTTGTTTTGGGACATGAGTAAATAATGAGAGCTTCAATGTAACACTTCTAATTATAATAAATCTAAGCAATTTTAAACCAAAAATACTGACACCATTTTTACACAGTTAAATAAATTTTAAATCACTAATACTTTCTAGATTTCTAAATCTCTTTTTATCTTCCTTTTCCGTCTTTTCAATAAATATTAGTTATTTTTATTAAATGAGTATTGAAAATATAAGTTTAGTAATTGAACATGTAAACATGTTAAAAAAAATTCAAGTCACATTAACGTTGCAGATTCTATTATATTGTTGGTGGTCTTATATTTAATCTTAACCTTACTAAACATTTACTAAAAATACGTTAATATAATGTTAGTGGGTCTCCGAATGAATATAACGCAACCATCATCCTTCCATTTTACCATGTAAAACGAAATGTTTTCGTCGAACTTAAAGCATTTTGTTTCCAAGCTCGAAGCTTCTTTTCAATTTTACCACAAAACACATATACAGCAAGTCCTCTACTTTCGGACATTCGACTTTTGCACATTTTGCTCTTTCGGACATTCAAAATGTATTCCCTTTATTCATGTTTTGCACTACAGCTTCGGACTTTCCAACACTGACGGAGATATGAGGAAGTAAAGTTAAGACAAGTGCACATGTCCGTTAATATCCTCGCTACTGTGTTTTTTTTTTCATAAGTAATGTTAGTCTGTTAATATAAAGAACGCAACGTGTAAAGATAATTATTTTTTTATGGAAATTTAAGCAAGAATAGTATTCGATTTCATTACAGTACAGTGTATCACACTTCGTAGTTTCGATCCTACTAACTTACGTGCACAGTACGCCTACAGTAAATACGGTCTACCGTAGAGTACTAGACTTTTGGACAAATCGAGTTTCAAACTCGTTTTCGGGAACGGATTATGTTCAAAAGTTGAGGAGTTCCTGTAATTGACACAAACTTTTACAGAATTATTACAAATCCTAAAAAAAAGGGAACTGAAAAAATTTGAGTTTTTTCACAGATTATACTAATCCGTACTCAAGACAAGATAAATTGGGTTATACTTAGTCTTTTGTCCATACAGTACTTCTATTTCAGCGCAGCGTCAATTCGACTAAGTCAGTTAGCATAGCATGTTAGCTGATGACGTAATATGTCAAGTAGTTCACTGTAGCATGGACCGTTGTCTAAAGGGGCAATTAGCAAACATCTACAGCGACCGTAGTAAAACTGGAATATTCGCATCCAAAAAAGATAAAATTCTGTATTAAAGCAGTCGTAAGCCGAGCGGTCTTAAGTGGCCACTTTACTATCAGGAGCACTTGCGCGAGAGAAAAACAGTAAATGCAGAAAATCAGGTCACGACCAACATTAACGTCCGTCTGTTTGGTTATCCCTTGCGAATTCTCAGTTGATTCACGTTTGATTCACTTGACTAGGGGATACCTTATCAGGGGACGTGTGAAACCTCTAGTCTTATTAGACAAAAATAATTATTTAATCAATTTCCGTATACGTATATAATACACGATACAAATATTTTATTAATAATGTCACGACATAGAAACCAGTAAGTCTGGTCCCTGTACTTTCAAAAGTCGTTGCATTGCATTGTGGTGGCGGTGCTTCTTTTCACCCGTGGCTGGCTTTCAGCATCTGGGTCGAGTGGCTGCCAGAAGATAATTGGGCTGGTTCTTCGACTGGTTTCTAAAACTGGAAAGGGCGACCGCTATCGCGTTTTCGCAAATGGCGGGGGAATAATCGGTAATGTCGTGGCTCTACGACTGTGTGGATCCAGGCGACAGGCGTTGCTAGTCTCAAACACAGTAGGCAGACGGCTTGAGGAGTCGAATGCTGTCCGTGAAGCAGAAAGCCCTTGAGGGAAACGGTGTGGAGGATGGTAAGCTGCTAAGGAGTAACAGAAGTTAAGCCCGGAGTTTTCTTTATCAAGAAAATCGTTGAAAAGTTAATTTTAACACGATTGAAGCTGAGAAGAGGAGAAAGGAAAATTACACCGAATAGCGCTTTCGGCAACCGTACATTACTTTAGAACAGATCCACAGAGCAATTAATAAAGGAAATAATGGAATAGAAGGAAAAATACTGCTGTCATATAGACAAACAAAATTTTCAATCCGCTCTGCGACTTCTTGTTTCTAGTTGATGACGCGTTTCAAAGCATATCCTTCATCATCGGGTCTTAACACTTTCGATTCCAGACACCCAGGAAAACCTCTCGTTACTACACCTGTGAAGAGTAAATTTCCCCCCCGGCCTAGATATGTTTTCTTATCTATGTTATAACAGCTGATTTTGTTGACAGTACAGTATTGCCAACTTAACCCAAGAGCATATTTCTTTTACTCTGGCCCAGAAGAATGTAAAACTCTATCTAATAGCATTGATCTGAGTCCACATGTTGACAAAACCTTCAAAACACAGTCCAACTTTTAAACGTGGGCTGCACGGAAAATTTAATGTGTCCAGATATGGTACACACGGGCTCTAGTAAAAGTGTTGTGTGTCCAAAAATGGTACACAAGAGTGTTTTAAAATATCCCTCGCAGGAGGTCGTATCGGTTAAAATTGCAATTGCATTTGCACTGCACACGTCAGCAGGTGAGCACCTATTCACGTTTGGTCACCTACTGATCCTTACAATGTAGATGTAATTGTAATTTTAAATGATGTCGAATAGCTACGAGAGAATTTTAAGATCTGATAATGAAGCAGATACTTTGAAACGCGTCATCAACTATAAGGAAGAAGTCAGAAGACGGATTGAAAAATGATAGTTTTCCTGTTCATAGAAATGACTTGGATAAAATTAAAAGTATGCACACTATGTTGCTATGTGTGCTTGTTTTTAATGTCAGTAAGGCTTTTATAACGTCTGGTGCTAGGGAATTTATTACAAAAATAACGTAGATATTGTTACCATGAAAAGCTTCAACGATAGTAGCAAACTGGTCAAATAAATTGAACAGACTTACATGTAACGCCTCGCTCCAGGTCTTCATAGTATCCGACAAACGCGAGCTGTTGTAGCACTGATGACGGAAGACGGTTCAACGTTTCGACACGTCTCAAACGCGCTGCTATCACTTCCACGTCTTTCAAGTTTCTATCACTCGGTCTGAAACAAACAAAACAAACACTTAGTAAGCGATTACTAGTTCACAAACAAGAAACATCCATACATGTTGCACAATATCGAGATGTAATTTCACTCGATTATTAGATTATTTTTCGAGGTGTATATTTCCATGTGCAGAGATTATATAATAACATTCCCTTACATAAAAAAATAAATTACAATAGTAAATAAAGTAATATTACGTAAATTATAATCACAATTTACTGCAACCAAGGATTTCTACAGTCAAACTAAATGCTCACATGTATTGTTACGACGGTCTCACTGATCGTCGTATGGTACGGTGGAAACAAAACACAGACACCAAGAAAATCACTAATTACCAGCTTTAATTAATCACAAATGACAATTTGTAATCAACTCTTACAATAATTCATTTTAGATTTGCCTACACGCAATAATAAAATCAAATAAGAGAGTTCCACTCTAATTATAACACAGTAAAACACTTTCCACTACCATTCGATCAGCACTAAGGAAATCGTTCAATGTAACTGAACTGAAAAAGCCAGTGGGTTAAATAGGTTGCGTGGGTGTTCCAGAATAACTTTCTATCCTTACTGCGGCGTGCCAGCGTAATGCGTATTTCAAGTGCTCTTGAACACTCTGGAAGCTAAAGTACTTCGTAGGCTTACACGGCCGGAGTCAATGTTGTTAAAATTCCTTCCCGGGCCGTACTACTGTGGTCAGCCTTAACCACATTTCGCAGTACTGTGGTCACTAATGTCTACCATCTTATGTTAGCGTAACAAGATTTTACACTGGTGATGGCATTGCCAAAACATCTGTTTTTGTAGAAAACAATGGACCAAGACCAAACAGCCCGGTAAGGAATTTTAACAACTCTGGAAGATACTTGATCGAGTGCTACGTGAGTGGATGGCGTTGATACAGACGAGACACCCTGGGGTAGTCGAGAGTAGAACGACACTCTCGCCTTTTCGTTCGAGATAGTTCCGTCATTACAGTATCAATAAAAGAGGCGGTTTACTGCAGAAAACAAAACCTGTTTGTAATATCTGCCTTCGTGAAATAAACTGTACTCGGTTCTTTCCGAATGTCGGTAGTGTTATATTCATACCAGTAACACTACAATTATACAATACTTTATACATACAATACTGAATTATACAGCATACAATATCAGCTACACATACAATTATGTGCACTTTATTTTTGTAATTAACACGCCATACGGTTAAGATCAAGCTATTACAAACAAAGAAAATAAATAAACAAATTCAAACAGCCACAAATACTAGAAACGATGACGTGGCAGGAAGCAGTGTGGTGGGGCACGAGTGACCTGATTGACCTTGGAGCGACGATTTTTTTTATCTGTGGATTAGTTGCCTTCTTCCCATGCGGACACCGATGGAACGTTGTAAATTATGCAACCTAGTTCTTTACTTTACAATTTCGATTATCACCTAGATTATAAGCTAGGTTCCCTCTTATCCAGTTTCGATTATACAATCCTCGTGTCACCGTTTTCTTTAGCTGCAGTCTAAATCATTGTTAACAGAAACCATAAACGTGGTTGCATTTTTTGTGTGGCTTTAATACATCATCTAAAAAAACACTGGCATTTCTACGCGTATACTAACATTATTCTAACTTGCGCAGCGAGTGCTATTTATCGCACTGAATGTAGGGCGTTGTGATTTATCAGCTGTAATTTTGCCTATACTTTATCTTCCTGTAATAAACCGCACAACACTGACAGTGACGTAGCACCTCCTTGCAACGATTTTTTACATTACCGTATTTCCAACCGTTATGTTGTTGTTCAAACAATGCTGAAGGCACGTCGTCCGTCCCAGCAAGTAATTTATTGAACGAACAATTTCATTAAATTTTAATATTTCTAAGTCGTTTCAATATTCTTGGCATTGATAGCATTCCGTGCAGTCTTTACATTACAATGTAACTCACTGTAACTCAATAGTGTTTGTTTTATTCCCGTTCTTTTATTACTGGTACAATTCACGTAATAAGACGATATCCGATTGCCAGACAGTAAGATTTGTTAACGGTCTGCGTGTGTAGATATGCTAATTGTACACGTAAGTAAAATTATGAATATTCTTTAGTGAGAAGAATAAGAAGAAGAAGAAGAAGAAGAAGAAGAAGAAGAAGAAGAAGAAAGAGGAGGAGGAGAAGAAGAAGAAGTAGTAGTAGTATTGCAGTTGTAAAAATTCCATAAAACTCTGAATTGTGAACTATCGGCCAGTCTAACTAGAAAAGACTTTTAATATTTATGAGTGTCAAAAGGCTGAGTCAGATGACATGAAAGGGATCCCATGGATGGTAATCTCATAATGGTGGAACAAATCAATTAACACCAGAAAAAGCTATAGTCACGCTTTTTAATAAACACGCTGTAAAACTACCACAGTCGTGTCATATTTATCTTTCAAGTAGATAATTAGGATATTGAGATGTAGTTGTAAAACCCCGAAACAAATAGTAAAATCTTCACTAAAAAAAACCGGTACAAAATTTAAGGCACATTTTAAAAATATAGGCCTACGTAAAAAAAAAAAAAACAAGTTAAAATGCTCCTGCTTGTTACCCTATCCCGTATAATTTGCGGTGTTTGTCCGGTCCCTGCATGTCTCGTATGCGGAATTTGTATATAATACCCCGTTTAAAGGCACTCGTAACCAGCAAATCTACTAAAAAAAATCGATTGTTGGTTTCCGTCTTAAAGAATGTTCAATATTTTCTGCGTTATTTGTTACCAAATTTATGTGAATATGGCTAATAATACATATTTCATGATTTTTAACAGAAATTGGGATTGTAGGAAGTTTTTGTGAAAAGTGTTAATTATGTTTCCACTATGTGTCCACCACTAAAAATGGTGCAAATATAAATAGGCCATCCTAATCGGTGAAACTTATTCACTTAAACATTCACTATCAATGTCTGTAATGTCTTCCAAAGCCAATATTTGCTGATCTGAATCATCCTAATTTGTTAAAAATATGTCTTTATGGCAGTACACAGAATACGAACGCGTGGCTGAACCATTTGATATGGAATAGATTGCCAAAAAATATATTTGTTATACAGGATACTTTGGTTTGGGGTGTACATGTTGCGTTTTTGATCTTCAATTAAGGTAATGTAAGTGCCAAGTCTTATAAAAACTATCTATCAAACCTTGATCAAATATGGTTAAGGTATTGAAAAAATTGACTTGCAACGAATCCTTGAGTCAGAGACACCGTGGATGAATTGATGAAAAGGTTAGACAGTCGACTAGAAATGTGAAGAGAAAACTATAGGACCAAAGGACATAACTGAAGACCCGGAGTATGGAGGTGGACTATTTTAAGTCACGTAAAACAATAAAAGACAGTTTTGAAAACTTTAAATGCGATTTTCAGGAAATCTATTTTTTTTAGATAAATGACCCTATATATTTCAGAAACCAAGTAAACTATCAAAGTCAATTTTTTGTGGCTGTTGGGTTAGTTGCACTACTAGAACTATTCAGTTTTACTGAAAAATAAAAACGTAAAAGAAATAATAAATATGCTTTTTGTATGCAAATTTTTAGAGAAAAAGATAAAAAATATTTTAATAATCAGGGAATTAAGATACTCCTTTAATTTTGGTAGCGTTTGTAATGTATAACGTGATAACCTGCGTGCTACAATTTCACACTTCTATCTTTTACAGGTTTTGAGACAATGGGTCTCAAAGTTGATGAATTTAACATGTTACGCATAGCCGATTACGAGTGCCGTTAATGCGCTCAAATCCCGCATAATACGCTATTTTCACTAGAAATATTAAATAATTATCATTAAAATTTGAAACAAACGGGACAACTACGACAATTTTTTGGTTCACTTATTTCGTACACCCCTTCTCCCTTACTATAGGGGCATCGATTTTCATGCCAGACAAATCATTCTGTAAAGAGGAAGAAAGTCTCGTGGCGAAAAATTACGCGTCGAAAGTATAACACTGTTGTTGCAAATTTTGACGGTTCTGGAAAACAATTTCTGGTCGTGGCGGAGAAATCGGTAACATCACGATAAGCCTAGTTCGCTGTATGGTCCAATGGGTAAATGATGAAGCATTACTACTACTCCACGGCGCTACAGCTACAAACCAAGGGCAAGCGAGTACTATTTAATTGCGTATCTCGCTTATAGAGGCGTCGTGTCGTTCACAACCTACTCCTTCGCCTCTTCCTATGGCGATACAGCCCGATGTCGAGCCTTGGCCTCCTCTATCCTGGCCCTCCACCTCTCTCTACTCGTAGTAAAGGACTTCCATCCTCGCACTCCCAACATCTCTCTTGCATCCACAGCGACAACATCTTCCCACCTTTTCCTATCTATACTCCCCATTAGTACTCTTTTTTATGTCTTCGTTTGTCATCCATTCTTACAACGTATTCAGCCCATTGCAGCCCCTTCAGTTTTACGTACACTTCTACTGTCGGTTCGCTGAAGTGACAACATCTATCATCATTATGCTGTATCCTCCATACCCCATTTCTATATATCGAGCCGAGGATCCGGCTCAGGAGCTTCCTTTCAAATATCGCGTCATTCACATATGTGATTGTAAGCCAACAGTTCACACGTTGGGACTTGATTCTGTCATCGTAAAACATAATTTGCAACACAACCACGAAAATTATAAATTCATATAATCAGCTGGAGAAACATAAGCAGTGCAGCAAAGAGGAAAGCAGAAGATGACATTTTGGAAAGACCATGAAAAATCATCAATCGTTCCATTGAAAACTCTCTCATACGTTTGATAATACGTGGGTGAGCGGTATCGATTGCGTACAGAAAAATATTTACAACTGTCGTCGGATGACTGCCGAAGTTACCGAAGGAGCTATCAGGAGCTCTAAACCCACAGAAAATTATAACAATGAGGACAGTAAAGAACAACAGTTTTCTGGACAAAGAAACATTCATTGTTGCCTATACTTGTGTGACAAATCAGTTAACATGGATGGAACATTCCCCAAAGCATTGGCATTGTAACGCGGAGAGTGTTTAGGATGCACGTACACTACTACTACTACTACTACTACTACTACTACTACTACTACTACTACTACTACTACTACTACTACTACTACTACTACTACTCCACGGCGCTACAGTTCATGAAGAGCCCTAGCCTCCAGAATGACGTGCATCCACTCCTCTCTAGCCTGTGTGACTCTTCGCCACCTTCTGACCCTCAGTCTTCTCATATCTTCACCTAATTCGTACACCCATCTTCTTCTTGGCCTTCCTCTTGCTTTTCTTAGTCCTGGTCCTCTAACGAATACTTTTTTCACTGCCCTTTCCTATGTCATTCTTTGTACGTAACCTGCCCACCTAATTCTGCCTTGTTTTATTGCTGTGACGATGTCCGCTTCCTTGTACAGATCGTAAAAATCGCCATTTGTCCTCGTAAGCAACATTCCAGTGTCTAGTATCCTCCTCAGAATTTTTCCTTCTCATCTTCTTGGGCTGAGGTCACGCTCCAGGCTTCTCAATCATACAATACTACCGGCCGCAATACATTTTTGTAAATCTGAACCTTGGAGGTTCTAGAAATGTTCCTGGACTTTAGGATAGGCAGCAAAGAAAAGTAGCATCTATTTCCCATGGTCAGTTTGTCTTGAATTTCCATTGTCATGTGAATTTAGGGCCTATGTTGTAAACAAATTTGTTTGGATAGAAGTCAGTAAATTCGGAAAGATAAATTAAATAAATTGTACTAAATAATGTATAATCTCTTTACTTACAATATTGTGTTTAAGTAAAGTTAATCGACATGTGGAAACAGAATGTACGGTAACGCTCTCATGGTCGTCTCCCGTCGATTGCTCTGGCGTACAACAATGTATTCCATCGTTCCAATACCCTAATCCAAACAATCGTCGTAACATATTGTTACAACGGTCTCGCTGTGATCGCCAAGTACAGTGGAAACAAAATACAGACACCAATAAAACCAGCTTTGATTATCATAATTAATAATTTGTAATCAACAAGTTATTCAGCAAGATTAGTCTCGTACAATAATTCAAGTTAAATTTGTACACACGCAATTATAATGCCAAGCACACTTCACCGCAATTGTGTAAATCGCCACTGGATCCGCACTAAGGAAACTCACTAACACAACTAAGTGACAGGTCGGCTGCTATGGCTTTTTATAGGTAGCGCACGTCTTGTAGACAATTTCAATCCTCAATGTGGTGTGTCAGCTAATGCGTATTTCAAGTGTTCTCCAGAGTACTGTGGAGCGTACTTTTGCGCGGCCTTGATGAAGGCTACACCTGTTTGGCTAGGGATGGACGAGTGGAGGACGTTCTAGGCTGTTCGATACGGTGCTCGTTACACTATTATTGTCGTAAAGTTACAAATCACAATTTAATTATTTAATTATTGCTCAGCTTATTATTTTAAAAAGTAAGATAATTACTTTAAAACAGGCAAAAATTAACAGATAAACAAACGACAAAGAAAGTTAGTAAAAATAAAACGCAGAAACGCATTCAGCTCAGCGTGTTAACGTGAGGTTGTCGATACCGACGCGTCAGCGAGGTTGTCAGTAACGATTCCGCGAGATCGATGTTTCCATCTGCTCTTGACATTCACTGGAAACAATCAGTTTATTGTGGCGGCGTTTCACTGTTAACGTTCGATCGCAGTCCGTGATTGATGTCTTACACGTAAATGATTAATTGTCTACGTTGGTAATAGTAAAAGAAATATGTGTTGGCAGCGTTAGGAGACTCATGCGCACTAACCAGGAAATTAATTATAAAGAGGAACATCGACATTCGATTAACTAATTTAAAAAATGACGCGATTTAATACAGGTTACAACAGATCTTATTGCGGTAAATTATTTAGCCTATTTATTTTACCACAGCCAATTCTGTAAAATATTATTGACAAACATTTAATGACTTTTTTTTTGTAATATTGAAGATTGTGTCTTATTACTATGAGACTGTATACAATAATGAACGAAACGTAAAATACAGACTTAGATACTTGGAATACATGAAACTAAGAAGAACGTACGTTGGGAGCAAATTCTGCATGGAAATTATTTTTAGATGTTTTCTGGGATCAAAAAGAGGAAGAGGGGTAAAGAGGGAGTGGAAATATTTTGATGGAAGAGAGCTAAAGACAGAAGGTGGAGAGAAGATGAGAGAAAGAAAATCTATAAGTTCACCATAATTAGATTTAATATAAAGCTGGAAGGAGAAGATCTCACTATTTATGCACCCACGCAGCACAAGGAGGATGTTGAAGAAGAACTGTTTTGCACATGCTTCCACAAAACAAGAAAATTTGGAAGCCATGCTACCATCACGGGAGGTCGGAATGATAGAAAAGGCAACAGTAAAGAAAGAGGCTACGGGGCTATGGGGTTGTATCCGGCTGAAGCTGTATTCAACAGTAATGGACAGGAGGTGATTGGTTTAAGCATGTTAGACAATGACATTTCGTTTGATTGTATCTTTTTACATAAAACAATAGAGTTGAGGATCTGTACAGACTACCTATAATGCGACACCATGAGTACCATGTGTACCTATAATACCTATGCGTAACCATGAGTTATGCACCAATGATGTACGTGTATACAGGAGTATATAACTAGGTACTGAACACAAGCTACTAATAATGGAATTACGTTAAGCCCCTCTGTAGAAGGAGAGGACAGAAATGAAAGGAAAAGTAGCCCAGTAAAGAAAAGCCGATAAACGGGCGCAAATCAGATAACTGGCGAAAGAAGAACTAAATATCAAGGAAGACAAAATGCGGAACGTTAGTGGAAAAAGGAGCATAGATGGACAGAGCTTAGAATGATTTTGACCATAAAAAGGCTGAAGAGCTATGTGGACAGAATACAGTAGAAAAACTGAAGAAGTTATTCAAGTAGTGGGCTGAAAAGTTAAAAGCCATTATGAGCCAAGAGAAAGAATCGTGGATGGCTTAAAATATGAACAGGAATGATGAACATGTGCTGAGTACGTTGCAACCAGAATCAAAGCAAAAAAGACGTGCGACAAGCAGAGATAGAATCGACGAAAGAATTTGACAAGTACGTACAATGAACGGTATTGTGGTAACCACAGAACGTTTGCCGGACACCTGAAAACCCGAAAGGAAAATTGATGAAAAGAAAGCGATGCCCTGCAGACAAATTGGAAACGAGAAAAGTTGTGGTAGAGGTAATTTAAAGGTGTATAGCGATTATTCCAAGTATTCAGGTAAGAGGAGCCAGAAATAAATTAATAAGAAAGGAAACCGCTATTTCTATATGATCCAATTATGGCAGCATTGAATACAACTAAAATTACGTTGTTATAAAAACAAAGTTATAACTTGCCATCACAGTTATGTTAGATCACTCCCCTTCAGAAAAGCCAAAACCATTGTTTAATAATTCTGAAAGTTTGGTTTAGTAATTTAGTTAATAGTTTAGTAAGTCTGGTTTCATTGTTAACTTTTGGTGTTAATCAGCTCTTGGAATGATGCTATTTTCTTAGCTCAGCCAACGTTCTGAGCTCACGGGACCGTTTCTGTATACTCTCGTCTCTTTTCTCTTCAAATTAAATACAATGTGTTCCTTTACGAGCTGCAAGGTTATTCGTTTACCGGTTTTCGAACTTTTTAACAAAAGGTGGCAGTTTTGGAAAACAATGTGATACAGTTTAGCACACATTCGTTATGTTGAAGTTAATCTGGTAACATGTGTTATCTATCAAACACAAATAATCTAATATATTAATTAACATATATGCAAATACGGACCTACGAGAATTTACATATTTACATATAGGAGGGTGTATATGCTCGTTAACCCCATACCCCCACCATATGTAAATACGTGTGCTCTGAATTTCAATGTATGATGTAGGTTTTACGTGACATACAGCAATACTATACACTATACTGAATATCTGAATTTACAATTTTGTAAATAAACGTATGTGTACAGCAGAAATTGTTTTCACTACTTATTAAATAGAAATTAAGAATTAATCTTATTAGTTTAAAGTTTTGCTTTTGTATTTATAATAATTGCCTTCATTGACTGGAAAAGGGCATACAAAAACCAGGCGAGTTTGTAGTTAACGAAACTTTAGGCCAAAGAAATAGAAAGTCTTAAAACAAAAGTTATTGACATCTATATAACAATCAAAGTCAGTTGGAAAATTGCAAATGATAACTAGCATTTTTTAATTGAACAGTAATATGTAAACAAAACAATATGGTTATTTCAATTAATGCGTTTAGAAACGTGTATAGGCCTATATTTAACGGAAATTTTGGACAATGAGGATTCCAAACAATTGAAACAGTGAAATTGATCCACACGATGGTAGTAATAATAGCAACAACAATAATAATATTGATGTTGGTGGTAATTTTTGGTATAAGACTGGTCTTAAGCCGGCCGCACACTCTAGCGACATTTTGTTTCGCGACAGAACCGTTTCGACGCTTCGTTTTGCAAAGCGTCGCTTCGGTGGAGAGAGGCTTGAGGCATTGTCTTACGACAAAACAATTTCTCATCAGCTGTTTTTTTAACCTGTGAAAGTGTGGGGTTCGTGTATTCGTGACAGGTATTAAAATAGTAGGCATGGACTAGGTAAGCGTAGTATAAACTCCCCGCCTTGTGTTGTTAGAATCCAGCGCATGCGCAGTTCAAAACTTAGCAAGCTGTTTCGTTGCGAAACATAAATTGAAGGAGCTTCGTCTTTGGTCGCGAGGAGCCTCGTGACGCCTCTAGACAGTGTCGCAGCCAGTGTGCAGCGCTTGTAGACCATAATGGCAGTAGAGTCAACTGCGACGCTTAGCGACACGATGCGCCAAAACGGTTCTGTCGTGTAACAAAATGTCGGTCCAGTGTGTGGCCGGCCTTATCTAAACAGCAATAAATACAAAAAAAAAACACTTAAAATTGGAAAATAAAGATTACGATGATGAAGGAAATAAGAAAACAGTCTAAAAACAAATCGTAGTTTATGCCAATGAACTATGAGCCTTAAAGTGAAAAAATCTGAGGTACGCTCAGTTCTAACTACTAGTTTTAGACGAGTTGAAATTGTGTCGTCAAGTATAGTCCTATATCATTTATTTAAAGCCTGTGAAATTAAATGTAGCTTGCACGATGTTTATAAGTAACGTTAGGTACACTGCAAATACAAAGCAGCTCGGTATAGGAATTACCGCCCACCAGGTACGGGATGGCCGACATGTTAGACGGGGGCTGCTACACTCAGCCGTTCCCGAGGTTCTCACATTGTCCATCGCTTTCTCTTGTCTCTCGCTTCGACTGTGTCCACTTTTGCTTGAATTCATTCTGCGACTTCCTGGCGTTACGTAAAACATTCACCCGTTTAGACGAAAACAAACTTTTATGTTTTATTTTAAACCACTGTTATAATATGTTTTTTATCGACTTGAATAGACTTCATCGACAACTTTTAAAACACTGCTTACAGGCGTTTCGCATTCCCGATTGCTGAGACAAACTGAGTCAAACGCGGTGACACACTTGGAAACATAGCATTATCTCGGTCAAGGAAGCGAGCGTGTAAGCGAATTGAACTCCACAATGTTTACGAGTACACTATACGATTACTGTTCGACAAGTAATTTTGTCAACGTAACCGTTTCAATTAGGATCTATTTTTGTCTCAGACGGTCGACCGTAAGTTGTTACACAGTACCGTAAAATTTCACGTAGTCTTTACGTGAGAACAAGATTAAAACGTGATTTGAAAGAAAAAAAATATTTTGGCTCCGCACAAAATGTGATGACCCGATACGGCAACTGATTTTTGTCGAAAATATATCACCGCATTACGAAACGATGTTTATATAAATACTGTCTACATTCAGGAAAAAGTATTGTTTTTCCGCCTGGGATATGATTGGTGTTTTTCTGACGTTTTAACAGAAATGAAACGACCACACGACTTCCAAAACAAGTTCAATACATTAATTTAATTATGCCGTTTAATTTTATGGGAATTTGCTTCTTTTTTCGATTCTGCATTATTTGTGTGGTATGGAGATAAGCGCTGATTATATATTTATCCTCTAAAGCTTTTTTACCTGGCAGTCAAAATTTAATTACTTAACGTTACACAAATCTATGGAAGGGCGGATCGTGTGGAGGCCGACATAAACATAGCGTTAACGTAATGGTACATAAAGAACTTCATCTTATCTTCTTCTTCCTCCTCCTCTTTCTCTTCTTCTTTTTCTTCTTTTTCTTCTTTTTCTTCTTCTTCTTCTTCTTCATCTTCTTCTTATGTTCCTACTATTACCTTTCTTCATATGCATCTTTTTCTTGAAACGCTGAATTGATAGATAATCGGTCTAATTCACAAGCCTAGGACCATCTTGCTAAGCACTTTTTTTTAAAAATCTTAGTACCTTTTCGATAGGTTTTTCGTTGGTTCCAAGTGTAAAAATATGTTTATATACGTTACAGTGAATGTTGAAAACTAGTAAAGCTTAACAATGACTCGGGATTGTCAACATTCACTAAACTGGTCAGTGGAAGTTGATAGTAAAATTGAGCGGTCAACTCTCACTAGTAAGTGTCGACCTTCACCAGCTGTTTACAGGGAATGTTGAAAATAGATCGCACACCACATGCACACATATACACACTCATACAAATAATCAATTGATAATCTATAGCTAATTTCAATTTTGAAGATCAAAATTTAGTGGTTGTTCTACAAATATTATTAAAGAAAGTGAAGTATCACTGGACAAGACACTTTCTTTACGGACCATTGCAACAGCCCAATCAACTGGAAGTGGGCAAGGTTTCTTTAAGTGCACTTACGGAACTAAAAGTCAATCAAAAAATGTGCCATCACAAAAAATATTGTACTTTGCAATTCTAAGTGTCAAAATGTATTACCTTGCTGTAATAAATAAAATAAAATTATAAATTAAGGTTCTAATTGTGTTAAAATGTTGTAATACTGCTACTGTATTTTTAAGTACATAGTTATACTCGTATAAGTAAACTTTAAGTAAACTATGTCCTTGTTTATTTCGACAGTAACTGCTAATTTATTCCTTTAGTATTTTTAATGTTGGTACACATTCCCTAAGCTGTAGTAGGGTTGGTTGATATTCCCTAGCAACAGTCGACATTCACTAGTGGAAGTTGATCATGAATGGTATTATAATATGAGTATTCAACTTTCACTAAAACGTTCACTGAACGTCGGCCGTAACTAGTCACTGTTAACCTTAACAGAAACCTCAACATTCACTGTAACGTATACAAGACGCGTGGTTCATGTTTCATGTGAAAAACGCACGGTTTTCTAGACCTATAAAGAGGTCAAATTTATCAATTTTGTAACACCCAAATCAAGTGGGTACTAGGGACATAAAAACACCTGAAAATGTGTCGGATACTGCTAGACAACTGACAAACTTGTTAGAACAAAATATTGAGCATTGTACGTTTAGAGTTGCGGCCTGAACGTTGACGAGCTGTGCAAAATAAATAAAGTAAGGAGACAACAATTGCTTTCTATAACTAGAAACATATTAGTAACGAAGCGCTTTGTAAACGAGGACATAATTTAACACGGTATGTAAAATGAATCGTGTGTACTTGAATGTCATGGTATTTGTCAAAACGCTTTCTTCTTACGCAAGTAAAATAGAATTCACTCCACCGTGAAATACATTATATTAAAAAGTTCACTACAAAGGTATAAGCAATTTCAATTATTTTGAAAAGCAGCAAACAACCCTGACTTTAAGCTAGACGTTTCAACAGATTGGTTATTACGAGTCATATTTAGATAAAGCGAAACAACGTTATGTCTGTTATATGATTACATTTGATGACCTCTGTCACTTTCGACACGTTTATAAGCTTGCCATAATTTTTTATTGACCAACCGGTACACCTGTTTAGGGGGGGGGTGCAAGGGAGGATGAAATTAAAATATAAACATTAGTGTTTATTACATTGGGTGCTATTTTATTGGGTGTATATAACGTATAAATATAATACTTAATACATAATACAGTGTAAATAAATGAAAATATTTTTACAAACTTAAGTGCAGTACTTTAAATTGTGTTCAATCAAGAGATTACTCATTACATTAAGAATTTGCAAGAAGTGTGTAACTTAAAAACGTGTTTTTTAAACCAGTCATATTTTTCACTCGAATGCATCCTTCTCAATATATCCTTTTCGTTTTTTATTTTGTCAAAAAATGCATTAAAACTAAGTCCAAAATTTACTTTACACAGCACCAACGCACGCACTGTCAACTCCTGCATTAAACCTCTGTCATCTGCCCAAGTGTTGTTCATCAATAACAACACTCTCTCTACAGAAGCTGAAGATCCAGGAAGGTAAAACTCAATTAGCAGTCCAAGATTGCGCATTGGTATGTTATTTTCCATAACATGGCTGAAGAGTTGCAACCATTTTTCTTCATTTGATAGCTTTTTGTCTTTCTCTTTCTCTTCTGTTTCACAGACTCCCATTTTAGAAATCCAAATGTTCTTACCAATGATAACTTCATAATCATTTCATCTGTATTTATCATGCCTTTACGAAAATTTTTGTTTATCTTTTCAGCTGTTCGTTCAATGTGGTCCCCTAAGATTGTGTTTCCATTTACCCAGGTAAAGTCGTGAACATACACAAAACTGTTTTCCCATAATTTTAGGTAAGAAATACACAGACCATAGAATGCATTAAAGTCATATTGAATGTTGTTATAATTTAACTGACCTTTTTATTGTACCGTTTTCAAAAGATTTTTTGCTCCAAAAAAATAAATAAAATTACAGTCTCTTCTCTTTATTGCAATTTTTTCAATTTCAACCCACCCATTATTTTATCTAGGCACTAAATGCACCGACCGAGACATTTCGGCAACCGGGCGGGTCACCTTCTTTGAAACTGGGAGTATTCCGGTCAAACAGGGACGTATGGCAAGCCCACACATTTTCATCCTTTCATGGTCTGTTTGGCCGTGACGATCATGGCCCATCTTCTACAGTTTCATACTCATCCAAAAATGCTTTATGCCGCCTAAAATCCTTACGCCTACCCATGGTTTCAATTGCATAAGCTTGCTTTAACTTGGCAATTGTTTCTAAGTAAGCGTTTTAAAATTTTACACAAACTTTGATTACTGTGTGTACTGACCTGTATTTTTTGGACATAACACAGACCAAACACTTACAAAAACGACGGCACAGTCAATTATATGGTTATGTAAAGAATCTAAAAATATTTATGAAAGTAACTGAACATTGCAGCCATCTTGTGTTGAAACTTTTACTCACAGTTTTACTACTTTGTGGGTAAAGATAAGGCACTTTCTAGAGAAATCTGGTATGTATCATTATAACGTGACATTAATATGACGAACAGAATATTCTTACGTACGTAGAAGACAATGTAAATGTCCATCGTTTGTGTTGTCAATTGGAAAATTACTAAGGACAAGCAACGTTTCATTTTAAAAGTATTATGCTTTAAACGTATCGTTTTAAAACCTTTTAATGTCTCTTAATGTTTGATTAAAGAAGGGAATGTAGATGCTATTTTTAAATACCAATAACGGTACCACCTTCTTAATGTCTAAGAAACTGGGGAAGAGAAAAGTCTCCAACAGAAGAATAAAAGTTTATCTCATTTGTGCAGAAGTACAAACAACGAAAAAAATGAAAAAAACGACAGATAACACGAGTCCTTGATCACAAATACGTAACTTGGAGCTTAGAATTTAAATGTAAGAGGATTGTCTATTATTAAGAGATAAGTCGTTGAAACCATGTACCTGTGTAAGTTTGATCTAAGAACTTCATACGTTATACCGGCCCACAGATAAAGTCATTATTTTAAAGATATACCGAACATAGAGAATAAGAAATTTCATTAATACATTCTAAAATTCCTTCTTTCAGTAATGTTTAAGAACAGCATTTATTATTCTAGACATAAAAATTGTCTCCTGGTCAGTCAAGAATCGATTTGACTGTATATGTCTCTATACAGCTCATCTTCTTTATCTTCTTCTTCATATTCTTCTATTTCTTATACTTAATTTTATAGGATAATATTTCACTTCTCACGTGACCCAGACATTTATTCACTCAATTATCATTTATGTTTCGGCAATAGTTTCGAGTGACTACCTGTGCTTTGGCAGCCACAAAACGCGCAAAAAACAGCGTCTAGTTGTGTTTCTACGTCATAAAACTAGGCGCGGGCGCGAAAAATTCGCACTCTTTTGCAAGTTGCGAAAAAATGCATAATTACTAATAGCAAACAATGCTGTTTTGAATTGGTCCAGTTGTTTCGCTTTTCCAGTGACTTGCACAAAAACCGGTTATTAGTGGAGAACGAGTTCTGCCACAGAAAGGGAGACATGGGTTAACAGGTATTTGAGTTGGTTGCTTTTTCTGTGATATGCACAAAAACCGAGTATACCTATTACTGAAAAACAAGTACTGGCGGAAAACCAGTTCTGTCACAAAAAGGGACACGTGTATAATAACAGGCAAGTTACCTACTTCGAGTTGGGGGTTTTCCGTGTATTTCACAAAAAGCGAGAAAGGTTAGTAGTTAGATTAGTTTGCATGTTAACTTAACAACGTCAATTTTACAGTATTTACGTTAAAAGATCTACCTTACTTACTGCGTACCCAGCTAAATTAGACGTGGATTCCACTTAGAAAATGAAAAACCGCGATTAACATCATTCACATCACATAATTATTTGCAAAACTTTTTTTGGCAAATTTTCTCGTACGCACTTAGTTTTGACCTGTAGTTTACGTAGAAACACAAAAAACGAGGCTTTCCAAGTTTTGTGGCTACCAGAGAACAGGTAGTCACTCGGAACTATTACCTTAGTTTCTTATACGCATATTACGACGGTCTAACTGATTTTCGTATGATACAGTGGAAAATAAAATACAAGACACGCAAAGAGTCACTAAAAACCAGCTTTAATTATCACAAAGGGCAGTTTGTAATCAACACGTTATTCAACAAGATTATTCTTGTACAACAATTTAAGTTAATCTGTCCACACAAATAATAATGTCAACTATAATAACGTCCGCACTATAATTACTTTTTACTAATACACCGCTTGAAACGCGCTGTATCGCCCGACAATAACTCGAACCTCACTTGAATAAATCACCACTTAAACTGAAACTAAGCGTCGCTAAAGTCTTGTATTTATACGCCACTGAGATTCCAAAATAATCCATAATACGCGTCAGTACCACTAGAAAACACTAGAGCGTAATTAATTGCGGCCTTGGACACAGCGCGCGCGGACCCGTATGGTCTGGAATAGTCTCGTTGCGGACGGATGACAAGTGTCTCGTAATTGTCTTTCATCTCAAATCAGCAGCAATATGTACGCACACACACATTACAGCCGGGCTCCACTGGAATAACCGAGAAACACGTAGGATGTTCTGTAATGCTATACATAGCATATGATAAAGATATCAATCACGGCTGGAATGCATAGTCCCAAATACTTTGCGTACACAAGTTACGTTTCATAATTTGAACTTTCTAAAATTTTAGTGAAATACATTTAAAAAATCAATTGTTCTTACTGTTGCTATGTAACAAACATTAAGTTGTCAATTTTAAAACTTTAAAAAATATATAAATATGCCACCAATTGCACGTGTGCGTCTTGAAAGGCACAAAATCTGTCATTGCTGTGTAGTTCTGTCAAGTTGTCCTCAGAGTTCTTCGATGTCTTTTACATTGCCACTAACCAGCAGTTTTCCCTCAGCAAAATGGATTGTTTCATAACGGGTATTTATACCGTATTATAATAGTTAATTTAATAAATTTTGATAATACGAACAAATTTATGCACACTTGATAAGAGAATGTGTCAAAGCAATACTGTTTGTCCAAGATTTAGATTTAATATATGTGATCGTATGAATAGACTACAGTTGATTTTACCTCACTGAATACAACGTCACTGCACGTCTTGTAGGTGACGCAGTGTTTGCTGTGTAGCAGCAGAACAACAGCTGTGGACGTGAGCTCATATTTTATAACATTATTAAGCTCGTAGCAAGCTGATAGTGACAGCCCGTTTATTTATTTATTTAATATTCCGCACCTTCACAGACAATAACATTGATTAAGTGCCTCACAATGCCAACGCTACAACCCACGTACTTTGTGACTGATATATCAAAGTTCATACCCCAACAGTTTATTGATCGTTTGATTAACGGTCTTGCTTTAGTTTGTATACAAGAAACGGTGTGTAGCTACATGGTACAAACTGCTGTGATTGCTGACTGATAAGGAGATTTCAACTTTTAGCTCATCTACACATCGCTTTGAGTACCTCATCACGGTCGAGATATCGTTGTGCCTATCACGTGTATCACCGCCTTCAAACGATGAAATGAATAACTGGCCACCAGAGAAATTGTTAATCATCACCATTTGCAGGGATTATACCGAGGATAGTTTGTTCCGGTCTCAAACAGGCAAAGTCTAGATCTGGTCACTCCAGCGCTTCTTCGGACGTCCCACACCTTCGGCTTATAGATCCATAGTTGTTTGGGGATGCGGCAGTCATCCATTCGGCAAAGATGTTTCCGCCAATTCAGCCCATAGTGGGCAACCCTGTCGAGTATAGGCTACTCATAATATTCAGTTCCTGCCGTATATCTGCGTTTCTTCTATGATCATGAAGAGTATACCCTGCCACGTGCCTGAGAAATTTCATTTCAGCCGCTTTGATACGACTGGCCATACATTTATTTGACACTACAATTTAAAATGTGGCTATTGGGTACTGCTGTATTTGCACAAGGATTGTATGTGACAAAAAATTGCACACAATAACCGAGAACCGTTCGGTTATTTAAGTTCGAATTCGTAACCACTTGGTTTCCACCACATCACACTGGGTTGCTCATCTTCCTCTGACCTCGTTCGACTAGACGCTATTATAGTTACTGACCGACCTCCGGTTAACTCAGTCAGAGCTACTGCTTTGCCCCTAAGCTGATTCAACCTTAAAAGCCGATGCCACATAGCAATTACGACGAACGGACGCCACACAAATCAAGCTGTCTTCCACTGACCTACCGTTTCGCATCTTAATTTGTTTTTACTAATACGGTGGTTAAGATTCGATACTCTCGAACACAATACTTACCTATTAACATTTTGGCATGGCTAATCTGAATGTTATATGTTAATAAATTGGATATCCTAAGATTATATACCTGAATATTCCAAAAGTCAGTAACGATAACACTTTGTGTTTAAAATCATATGATATGTCAAAGTGCCATTAATAAAGGAAACAACAACATGCTGTTATTATAATATTAAGCGATCTTTCTTTCATGTATTACTTTCCGCATTAGAAACACGTTTCTTACATTATATACATGCGGCACGCAAGAATTCAATTATATAGTTTTTTTATTGTAAATAATAAAAGACTTAAATTGCATTATAAACTTCCTTTTATATTTCACGTCTGTGCAGCACGCGATATTGCATGTGCAGAATGAAGAACATACGACATACCTAAAACGTATTGCACGGGAGCATAACACACACACACACACACACACACACACACACACACACACACACACACACACACACACACACACACACACACACACACACACACACACACACACACACACACACACACACACACACACAGAATTAGAGTAGTGGGTGGGTACGACCACCGCTCTACCACAGGGGCTATGCCCGTATACCACCTCCGAAGACTGAAGCTGGCCCCATGTTTCTGACATATCTTCGCTGCAAAACCACATTAGCTTACTAGGGAAAGGCAGGAAAAGTTCCCGCTCTCGGTCCAATGGCTACCGTTAATAGAGACTGACGGTTCTTAGAAAAGGAAACACCCATTTAGCCGCTATGGCATGTAAAGGCATGTTGATAGAATACATAAAGTTGCCCGGCTGAGACTTCGGGCAAGTGGCGGTTTCTTACTTAGAAAGGCGGCCGGAAGAGGCCAACATCCAAAACACTAGCAGGCTACAGTCACCAGCAGACCGTGCCGGCTGCACAGGCTCTATTCTGAGCTTTGGACCCACGGTCTTTACCGATCGTCAGCCCTGGCCTTCTTCTTCTCCTCTTCAAGGATTAGGTTATACAAACCTGTTCCGGCACCCATCTCATACTCGGACGACCCACTCGCTTCTAGCAATGGCTTTATAGTTCAGTGCCACTTTCGGCAATCGATCCTCCGTCATCCTCTGTCTGTTTGCAGATGATCCCACAATTATCGTCTGAAAATTGAAATAATTTCATTTAGGTCCTTTATTTGGAGTTCTGCTCTGATATTTCTTCATTCCTTATTCTATCTTGCAATGTATAATTTAAAGTATTTTGAAGAAACTGCATTTCAACACTCTGAATCTTGCTGCTTTCCTTTTTCATAATGACCCACGCCTCACTCGCATAAATCAGTGTGGATATTGCGATCGTCTTATAAAATTTAATCCTTGTGCCGTGTCTTGTTTTATTTCGAAGATTTCTGTGAATCGTACCACAAATATTTGTAAATTTATTTATGTTCTCTCTTATATCATATTCACATTTATAGCTTACTGCAGAGCCTAGATATTTGAAACGGCTCATTTTTTCTAAAGTGCTGTTTTTTATAACTATCATAGTCCTCACTGGATATTTACCTTTAAAGGCTATGGTTTTGGTCTCTTTTTACTGAAATTATCAGTGAGTACTCTCTTGCCACTTCTTGTAATTGAAATATAGCTCTTTGAAAATCATCCTCATTTTTGTGAATAAGAACTATTTCATACGCATATAGCAGGGAACCCATACGAATTGATTTGGTAAGCTGTATTCCCGAAATCACTCTGGATTTCCATGCTCTCAACATGTCGTCAATGTATATATTAAACAAGGTTGAGAAAACACAGCATCTCTGGCTAACTCCCTTATTTATTGGAATGTCACCTGAGAGCCTAGCATCCAGCTCCAGTCAGGCCTGATATCAATTATAATTAGATTAACCCCGCTCTCCGTAAGGCAGTGCGCGCCTGGGAAAGTGTTTCGGGAAAAGAAAAGAGCCTCCGGCAAACAATCAGCGATACAGCCTTTTACTGAAGACACATAAATATGCACTCTTAGATGTTTACGTGTATGGTTCCATTACATCTGAAATTATGTCACGCCGCACGGTTCTGTGCTCCTGGATTAACGAAAGAGAAATAGCCGCGAAGTTGTTGCCACAAACGTGGAGGCTCACTGCTGTGTAACAAACAATGTCGGCGTGTACCGATAACCTGCTCTCCGAAGAGTTTCACAGTACGCGACGGTGGAAATACGTTAAGATTTTGACATCCTCGTGTTAACGACGTGAATAACGTGTTCAGAATTTGAGTGCAGAACACCCCATTTGTGTTTCTCTGTCTTCTGCACTACATATTTTATAACACACATATATTAGGCTACAATAAAAATAAACGTGGTTTCCAACAAACAAAATTTTTATTGAAGGTGTAACACATCAACTGATAGTTTTTACTTCCATGTTCCGTAAGGAAATGAAAGTATAGTGACCGCGAAAAAAAATCGTGTTTGAGATAAGGGCTGATTCTGATTGTACTACCTTCAAAACATGAAGAAAACACATTTTCCCAAAAGTCTGTGTGTAGATTTTTTTTGGCGAACAATAACTGCCGCAAATTCAAACTGAATCAAATAATGTTTTGCATATGTGCCCGAGTTTTAGAGGATCAATAGGCTAAATGCCTATTGATTTTGGTGAAGATCGGTTAAAGGGAAGGGGTAGTTTACCAGCAATGTTTCACATTTTAACAATACTTAAAAAATTATTTAAACTTTTCAAACAATGATAATTGTTAAAAAAAAAATCATTTTGTTGCCAGGCAATCAGTTTGTTTGGTTAGAAAGGAGAGGTAATTTACCTGCATTGTAAGTAATTACAAGAGTAAATTACTTAATTTTAATAAAAAAGTGCCCCTCAAATAAAATCATATTAATACACTTTAAAATGGTAACTGAGATAATTATAAATGGAGTGGGTAGTTAAAGGGGGAAGGGATGATTTTTTGAAAATTGCTGTGCTGAAATTAAGTGAAGTACGAATATTTAATTTTGAAGGCTAAGATATATTATAAAAGTATTACTCTATGAATGTGTAAATATCATAAATGGTGGGGATCGGTTGAGGAGGAGGGATAATTATCTGCGTATAATTATAGTAGTTCAGTTTCTTTATAAGAATAAAGAACTTAATTTTTATAGATAATGTGTCTATAACATAGATAATGTGTTTAAAATAACATTATATTAAACGACTACCCCATAACAACAAAAATATCTATAAATAGTGAAAAGTGTTTAAGGTTGGGGATTTTTTTTTTTTAGAAATTAACGAACCAAATTCAAGTAAATGATTTTAAATATAAATCTTAGAAACTTAGAATATAGAAGTCATGTATGGTTCTCCATACCAATATTTAGTTTTCTTTAGCTTAAAATTTGTCACAAGAACATATAGTAATATTAAGCACAATTTATGTGTTTTTAAACAAAACATATATCATGTGGAAGATGCTCCATTGAGCATTTTCCCTTACTCTAATCCAAATTAAATTAAAAAGTTAATTTCGTATGGCAGTTTGTCCTTTTATGTGTTCTACGTCTTCCAGCATCTTTCTTGGCGATGTTACGTTCTTCCAGCATCTTTCCAGCATTAAGGTGCGATGTTAATCTGTTTCTGTACTTACTGTAATGACGTTTAATTTCTTATCAAGCAGAAAGCACCTTGAGGTTCCTATGTGCGACGTGGTTTGGCACGTACCTCTGCCCTAATTACACGTTCTGAAAATGCTGCAGGATCCCTGTCTTTGAATTACTTGTACTTTACCGAGTGATTTTTAACGCAGTTTGCACACATGACTTGTAATCTCTCGTTTTTATGACACAGTCTTTTGTAAGATGTGTTCCAGCGCATTGTACACACTAGATTTCTTGTACAAACGTTTTTGGTGTGTCTTGTTTCAGGGTACAAGTAACGTAAGAATTGGGTTATTCGAAGTCTAGCGTGTGTGAAGGCTAGAATCTTACCACAAGAATCATTAGCATTCGTATGTTATAAATATCTTTATTGTTAAATATAATTAATTCACTACCACCGACTTGGAATTTGTGTTCCGAGTCGGTAGTGTATTAATTATATTTAGTTAAGTAACGGACACATCGTGGACTACGAAATCCAAGAATCTTTATTGTTATAATTAGGTTTTTAATCAATGAAGAACATTGGTAGTGACTTTTTGCATTTATTCGTATTTGTTTTTTCTGCTTTTAACATTCTTTATGTTTACGAAGTCGTGCCCAAGATCGTGGATGTTTTTTCTTCATTCTTTTTCTATTATTTATAGGGCTAAAAGAAGTGGTTATCGCACAAAAAAGATTTCTTATGAAAGATGTAGGTCTACATTTGCTAGTGAGCGCAGCAAATATGTTTGGTAGAAACACATAATTGATAGATCTATGTTATGTGTTACTGGATTTTTGTCATATTCCAACGCCAGATTTCATCTGTATCTCATATCTTATAAAGGCGAAAAGAAAGTTGTTAATAAACAGAGTCATATGTCTAATGACTTCAGACAAATACATAGAGATGGAGAAATAGAAGCTTCGATGAGGTGAGTCGGTTTCTGCCTTCCACTGTCCTGCCACATAGGTTCCAGCCAATACCAGCATTCGAACACTTTGTGCAAAAACAGGGCTAATTGCGTTGTCGCACCACTTTTATAAGTTATATATTGTTACGACGATCTCACTGATCGTCGTACGGTACTGTGGAAAACAAAACACAGGCAACCGTGAAGTCACTAATCACTAACTTTAATTAATCACAAATAACAGTTTAGAATCAACAAGTTATACAAATATCGGTATGGAGAACCATACATGACTTCCATGTTCTAAGATTTATATTTAAAATCATTTTCGAAATGAAATATTACCATAGAAACTACTTCTTTTTACTTACTGCTTCAGCCTTAACCACAGTACTGTGGTCACTAACGTATACCACCTCACGTTATCGCACTCGATTTTCACTGATGATGGAAGTCGATGGCCTTGCCGAAACGTCTGGTTTTGTAGAAAACATTGGACTACGGCCAAACATCCCGGGAAGGAATTTTAACAAAATTTATTTCTTTGTTGCCGATAACGTATTACACATATATATAAAAAATATGCATAGAATTAATGGCTTGTATAAGTTAATGATTGATCTCCATTAAGTAGTGCTCAAGTTTCCAAAGTTTTAAGATTATGATGTCCGTAATTAAAACATCAGAGCAGGTTTAGTGTGTATGAGGGTACACCGCGGACAAAAATTTTCAACATTTCCTATTGAGCGTTGCTTAGAGTAAAGCTGCGAATCTGCAGTGTACGTTTCACAGAACAAACACGCGGAAAAGAAGGTGCGCTCGGAAGTCATTCATGGACCCTCAGCATCTTGTAGAGGGTTCATTCCCTAAAGACGAAAAGTCTGTCTATGAATCGTTCCTGTGTAAACACGTGCAGTTACACTGCCCAGCGATCCACAGGAAGCAAATCGCTATCCACGCTGGACACTTTTTCGGCTTGCACGCGTTATGTTGGTGTGGGTTTCGGCACTTTCCATTTAAAAAGCGTGCAAATGTAAGAAAATAAATAGGAGTGAGGCCAGAAATAACGCGAATTTTGTGTGTGTGTGTGTGTGTGTGTGTGTGTGTGTGTGTGTGTGTGTGTGTGTGTGTCTTCCCTGCCTTTTTATTGTCGTAATCATAATAATAAAATGGAAAAGTAAACATTACATAATTGAGATATGCTTGCCTGCCACGAACGATATATTTTCACTCATATATGATTTACACTAAAATGAAAAAATTATAATTTTATTGCCTGCAACAAAATTATTTTATTTTTAACAATTACCATTGTTTGAAAAAGTTTAAATGAATTTTCAAGTACTTTACTGTTGCTGAAACGTAAAAGGTTGCAGGTAAACTACACCTTCCCCTTAACCGAGCTTTACCAAAATAAAATTCCTTGAGATCTCTACAATTCAGGGACGTATGCAAAAAGTATTTGATTCTGTTTGAATTTGCGGCTGTTATCGTTTGCCATAGAAAATTACCCTTGATAAAAAAACGCTGCCGGTAAACTACCCCTTGCCCTTAACCGATCTTCACCAAAAACAATAGGTCTTGAGTACTCTACAAATCAGGGCTGTATGCAAAAAATTATTTGATTCTGTTTGAATTTGCGGCTGTTATCGTTTGCCATAGAAAATGCCCTTGTTAAAACTGAAAATGTTGCAGGTAAACTACCCCTTTCCCTTAACCGATCTTCACCAAAAACAACAGGTCTTGAGAACTCAACAATTTAGGGCTATATGCAAATAATCTTTTGATTCTGTTTGAATTTGCGGCTGTTATCGTTTGCCATATAAAATACCGTTGTTAAAACATAAAACGTTGCCGGTAAACTACCCTTTCCCCTTAACCGATCTTCACCAAAAACAATAGGTCTTGAGAACTCTACAATTCAGTGCAGTATGCGAAACATTATTTTATTCTGTTTGAATGTGCGGCTGTTATCGTTTGCCAAAAAAAAAAAATTACCCTTGATAAAAAAAACCGTTGCCGGTGAACTACCCCTTTCCCTCAACCGATCTTCACCAAAAACAATAGGTCGTGAGTACTCTACAAATCAGGGCTGTATGCAAAAAATTATTTGATTCTGTTTGAATTTGCGGCTGTTATCGTTTGCCATAGAAAAAAATCTAAGACAGACAGACACACAGACACACACACAGACACTTTTCGGAAAACGACTTTTTTTCATGTTTTGAGTGTAGTACAATCAGAATCTGCAATAATCTCGAACACGATTTTTGTTGCCTTCACCATACTTCCATTTCCTTAAGGAACATGGAAGTAAAAAGATTATACTCGTACAATAATTCAAGTTAAGTTTGTCTACACGCAATAATAATGTCTAGTAACAGAATTCCGGACAATAATCACTTTTCACTACTAAACACTTGAGACGCACTTGGTTACTCGCCCAACGTAAACTGACTTCTAAACGGAAGCTGTCGCCTATTTATAGCCTGAAGGGATTCGGACTAATGTTTCATAATATGCGTCCTTAATAAACACTCGAAAGCTCTAGAGGGTACTTAAGCGTGGCAGAAATACGCACCTGCCGAGAAACGTTAGGACGACACTATCTGTTGTTGTTGTTATTACCTCTTTTCGTTCTTGTTGTCCAAATCTTTAAATTATAACCTCCATGAACATTTCTCACTTTAGAAATTTTTCACGGCATCCGATATGCGGTTCATGAGGAGAACTGAGAAGGAAACTCGTAGAAATAAGGTGAGAAACGTTAGCATCCCGAAGAATTTCAAGATATTCTCTTTAAATGATAAAATTGAAAGTTCGCAACTGCGTTGGTTTGGCCACGTCTGTAGGATGAACAAGGAATGGTACCCGAGACGAGCACGGGTGGCAAAACCAGTAGGTAGAAGAGGAAGAGGACGGCTCAGAACGAAATGGGAAGATAACGTCAAGAAAAGTGTAGAATGCAGAGGAGCAGTTTGGGTCCGTGCTAGGTTTTGGCTCTGGACATGACGAGATGGAGAGCTCTCTCGAAAATCTCGACACCCATAGGGCACAAGAAGATGACTATGAAGAAAAAGAACTAATATTCGGTTTTATGGGCAACTAAAACATCAGCCGCATATAAAGAATGTAAAAAAACTGGGCGTCAGTAGTATACGGTCAATTAGAATCCAAGATTCATCAGCATCTCTAAACCAAACACTAATATGCTTCTGCGTATTGCGTCGTACAAGTATATTTTTAAATTAAGGTATTTAATATTATTCTAATATATATATATATATATATATATATTTTACTATATCAATTCATAACAGTAAATGTTATTTCTGCGCAACGGATATATTTGTATCCACATGAATACACTACGAATATTCCTACATATGAGAATAATTCGGTATACGCCATAACGTAGTGTTTTATTTTGTTGTACCATAAATTATATAACTGCTGTGACGTGAGCTCATATTTTATAACATTATTAAGCTCGTAGTCAGCTGACAGTGGCAGCACGCTTATTTATTTATTTAATATTCCGCACCTTCACAGACAATAACATTGATTAAGTACCTCACAATGCCAACGCTACAACCCACGCTACTTACTGACTGATATATCAAAGTTCACACCACAACAGTTTATTGATCGTTTGATTCAACGGACTTGCTTTTGTTTCTGGATGATAAACGGAGTGTTGTTACCCGCTATGAACTACCCTGCCCGCTGACTGGCGTCTCCGAGTGTTCACCTCGTCTCCAGATTTTGCTGAATGCCACAAACCAAGGCCAAGCGAGTACTACTTAATTACGTATCTCGCTTATGGAGGCATCGGGTCGTTCACATCTTCTTCCTCCTCTTCCTATGGCGTTACAGCCCGAAGTCGCGCTTTGGTCTCCTTTATCCTGATCTTCCACCTGTCTCTATGAATGGCAAAGGACTTCCATCCCCGCACTCCCAATATTTCTCTTGCACATCCATAGCGACACCATCTTCCCATCTTTTCCTCGGACGGTCTTTTGGTCTTTTTCCATCCACACTCCCCATAAGAATTCTTCTAGGTGTTCTTTTGTCATCCATTCTTACGACATGGCCAGCCCATTGCAGCCTCTTCAGTTTTACGTACAGTTCTACCGTTGGTGCGTCAAAGTGACAATATATATCATCATTATTCTGTATCCTCCATTCCCCATTTCTATATATGTGGTCCAGGATCCGACGCAGGAGCTTCCTTTCAAATATCGCGTCGTCCACATACTACTACTGCTTTACGGCGCTACACCTCATGAAGAACCCTGGGCTCCATAATGACATGCTTTCATTCCTCTTTATCCTGTACGACTCTTCGCCACCTTCTGACCCCCAGTCTTTTCATATTTTCATCTACATCGTCCACCCATCTTCTTCTTGGCCTCCCTCTTGCTCTTCTTCCTCCTGGTCCTCCAATGAATACATTTTTTTCACTGCCCTTTCCTCTGTACGTGACCTGCTCACCTACGTTTGCCTTGTTTTATTCCTGTGACGGTGTCCGGTTCCTTGTATAGATCGTACAATTCGGCGTTTTTCTTCATACGGCACATTCCAGTATCTAGTACTTCTCCATATACTCTCCTGAGAATCTTTCTTTCCCATCTTCTGATCATATCTTATTGGGCTGCGGTCATGGGTCAGGCTACTGAAGCATATAATACTACTGGCCGCAATACAGTTTTGTAAATCTGGACCTTGGAGGTTCTAGAAATGTTTCTGGACTTTAGGATAAGCAGCAAAGAACAGTAGCACCTATTTCCCATGGCCAGTTAGTCTCGAGTTTTCATTGACATAAGATTTATTGACGTCAAGAGGGACCCAAGATATCTAAAACTATCCACCCTCTTAAGTTCATTGTCATTAACTTTAATTTTTGGGGGGGACTATTTTTTCTTGGCCATTCTTCCTCATCAGCACGTCGTTCACATATTTATGGAAAGTTTTGTACACCTGTTTTATTCTGTAGTTTATTAATAGGCTATATATTTGTTTTGTTGTTGTTTATTTGTTGTTTTGTTGTTTTTTAAACAATCTAATATGAATAACTGCCTCATTGATACCGTTAACGTTGGAAATCAAAGTACTGTTATCAGTAGTAATTAAGTTTTTATCTCCGCGAATATAGTTACGTCGTTGACATGTTTCTGTACACAACTTAAAGCGACAACAGAATAACGACACACGTTAAAGGTGGTAAGCTGCAGTTGATGAGTAGCAATTGTGACAACGCAGAGCCCTCGTGGATTAAACACAGTAACATAATTTTACCAACGGTACATTCCGATTGGTGAAAGGAGACAGTGTCGGGACAGTGTCATTCTTTTAGTAAGAAATTATTTTATCAAACGCTTTCGCCCGCCATACTTTGGGCTGAGCAGTGTTTTTGTGCTTAATTTACTGAGAAATGAGAGTATTTTGGTATTCTGTCACGTGACAGAATATCAACAACTGAAGAACAGTCATACATTGGTCTTATATTAGTGTAGTATTTCTCTCTCTCGTCTAATCTTAAAAATTAACTCGTTTTTTGTCTATACACCTTTCCTTCTTACGGTAAAAAATGTGAACTATGCTTTTTCACAATTAGTAGTGATCATTTATTTTCATTTCGTGGTTTGCAATACATTTACTCAGACACTTTTTAGTTTATTAATAATTGATTTAATTTAAATTACTAATTAATTTAAGTAACAGCACAAATTTATTTTATTAGACCTAATATATTATTAATAAAGGTATCGTTGTTAAAATCAAATTAATTTTTAATAATTTATTGACGTTAATATACTTAGTTTACGACTTCTATGTTCACATATGGTAGGCCTACAACGTACGTTTTGGTCACATATGCCCGTTCATCTTATTTAGATTAATTTCGACCAATCGGAATCATTGTTATTTATATACATTTACCCTCAACTGTCAGTGAATGGAACATACTTCTTGCGTTACTGCAACGAGTCTGTAAATGTGATAACTTTGAAAAAAAGTTTCACACATAGAAATCAAACTAATAGTAACAAAGTCGCAACATTAACATTCTGCCACAGTTAGATCCGTATAAAACTTCATAAGTTTTTATAAATGTCATTCTTCAAAAGAATTTAAACTTTTGTCACAATTGCAAACGCCAATTATTCATCATGGCATAATTCACATAACTGTTTACTCTCCCAGGATATTCCACATGATGTAAAAATATTAACTTCCGAAGAGTGAATACTAAACAATGTATCACAGAAAAACACAGAATATTAAATAACAGAAAGTAAAGTCACTAAAATAACAACCGTCAGACGTGCTTCCGAATCAAAAGTGATGAGTCTATTGACTTGACATTTGGCAACGTTGAGTTGATGTGGCGTGAAACTGAATATGTCAATTACATCAATGGGAGAATCTGATTGGAATGCATGGGAAATGGGACTATTATAAGAAGGCTTTAACGGCTAGAGGTAGGCCGATATACCTATAACAGGTATTTTGGAACGATTATTTTTGTGGAACGGATATAACAGTTATTGGAAAGTTGAAATACGTATTCCGATTCAACGATAACTGAAAAGTCGAAACACCCTTTCCGATTGCTCGCGGCCTCGCGGTTCCGAGTCGCGGGAGCCCCCTACGCAACTAACGAATAAACGAGTACTACGAGTACACGAGTACAAAGTCACTTTTTGGTGCTGATTACTTCATTCTGCGCATGTGCCGATTGCCATACAAGTACGAAACGACGCAAAACAGCGAGGTTCAGAATATCTCTATGCCAAAGAGTCGAAGCTGTTTTAAATAAATGAAAAAATTAATAATGATGTTACATTTATTCTAATGTTATGCAAATATATAATACAGATTATAATAAGAAATTATATATTATACTAGTCACCAACTTCGTAAATTTTGAAAAACCGAATTATATTGTCTTATACCCTACAGAGTGGCTGATAGTTGATAGGCCATATAAGTTTTGTTAATGTGATTCGGAGATGATTTTAAACTCACTGCACATATCACGTAAATCATAAGATTGTTGTAACTCTTGTGTATTAAGTATTACTAGTGGTCGCCCAGTGGTCGAAATTCGACCGTAATTCATTAAATTTTTAAGTTTGAACGTTATTGAGGTTCTTTTGTCGAAGAGTATACCTCTATAATCATTGCATATATTTTTTTTGAATTTTGTTCTATTACGTCAGCTGCGAGCGTGTACAAATACGTCATTAGCGTGTGTTGTTTGCCTTAATTCCCTGCAATACCTATGAAATTTAAAATTTAATGTTAGTAACAGTTGAAAAAAAAACACAATTACAGCTTGTATTCGTATTTATTTTTTGATATAATTCATTGTCAGTTTTAATTTTTTCATGTTATTATTGAATCAAATAAACGCTAATAAAAATGAGACTTGACATTCATAGAAGTATAAGATACATTGTTTTCAATTCCAGTGGATTACATTTCATTTATGGTAAGGTACAAAATTCGAAAACAGTTTGAAGATTATCTGCTACAAAGCTTATATAATTTTTTAATTTTTTTTTCTATGCATTAATTTTCGATTTATTTGAAAAATATGAAAGATAGGAAAAATGAGGTTTAGCTTGGCTAAGCCATATTTAAAAAGCAATAACGCGTTTTTTGACATTTCCTTGGGTTTTTTTTATTGCCATACTGACCAGGTTTCGCCAAGGCTACACAGTTATTTTGCCTATCTTTTTCGAATTATATAAAATTTAAATAAAAAATTAATACAAAATAAAAAATAAAAAATACGTGCCTCGTGTTTTTTCATACATTTTTCATTAAATCAAAAAAACCGGGCGGTTAAAAAAATAAATGTTGTCCATTGAACTTAAAATAGTTTGAAAGTGAATTTAATGATTCAGAACTTCTGTGTAAACGATGTTTTTTGTAAAAACTCTTTCATCATTTGCTAAATGCCCTTGGCCATTATATTCGGAAATATAAAATCTCAAACCATTGAATGATCGAACTGTACTTGCTGCGACGTACAATTGACCATGTGTAAAAACTGGCTGCCTCAATAAAATTCCAATTTTTTCGAATGTTTGTCCTTGAGACTTATTTATTGTCATCGCAAATGCAAGTATAATTGGAAATTGAGTTCTTTGAAAGTTAAATGGTAAAACAGTACCGGAATATGTTAAATTTATACGTGGAATCAAAATTCTCTTATTGCTTGCGGTTCCAGTTAAAACTTCGCAACCAATAGCATTACGATCCATACACTTGATGCGCATTCTTGTTTCATTGACTAATGCTTCCTTTGTAATTAAGTTTCTGATCAGTAAAACCATGCAATTAACTTTCAATACTAACTTATGTGGTGCAAACCACTGATAGACAAAGAATTCAAAATCTCTACTGGATAGTTATTGGTTTCATTGTCATCATCACAAATTATTTTATCGTAGCTATGATATGTTTTCTGTTCACCTGGTATTCGATTAAGTATATCAGTATTAATAAAAGTACAATCATCATTTTTAGGTGATAAAATAACTGACTTCAATATGTTATCTGAGAGTATGTTTTCGGAAATATTTCCATACACCTCATTAATACAGTAATATTATTTTCATCTCCTATTAATTGTTGAGGTATTTCAATAATATTTTCACCAAACTGAGGGAATTGTGGGGCTTCATCATTACCAATTTTTTTCAAGAATTCGACAAATTCTATTTCACTTGGTAAGGCTCTCATATTTTGAGTAAACGTTACTTTATGAAAATAAACAAATTTATGCCAACTCGTGACACAATTTTCAATTAAAGTTGCACGTGATCCGTGTGGGACAACTGGTAAGATTTGCCGAAAATCACCGCACAGAAGTATCGTTTTCCCTCCAAATGGTTTATGTTTATCATTTTCATCGCACAGATCCTGCAATAATTTATCTATGATTTTCAACACTTGCAGTGGGCACATACAAATTTCATCAATAATTATCAATGATGATGAATTTATGTAACGTCCATAGCTACTATTTGCGGTAATATTCGCTACAGAATTTTCCAAAATGGGTATAGGCAATTTGAACACATTGTGTAATGTTCTACCTCCAAGTAATAGAGTTGAAGCTGTGCCACTGAACGCTGTTGCAATGCAACTAAGATTAAGCGAATTTAATTTGTGAATGATTGCTGTTTGTGTGAATGTTTTTCCACAACCTGCATGAGCGGTTAAACAAAAAACATTAGATCCAGTATCATGGTGCAAAACTTCACGAATCACACGATCAATTAGATTACGCTGTTCAATATTTGCAGTTTCATAATGCTCAGAAAACAGAAACTCTTGTTCTATTGGATCAATAGCATTTGCTTCGTCTGTTCTCTGCGAATACGTGGGAACTGGTAAACCAAGTTCTTGACATGACAAATTATGAACATTCAAAATATCTTCAATTTCTAATAGAGCTGTGTTAAAGGGTACTTCTTCGTTGTAATCTCTCAAAAAATCTTCACTAAGATATATTTTAAATTCATTCCATAACGCCAATGCATTGGCTGGCACATTTAATGCACAAATGTAACCAAATAAATTTCGCACTTGTTTTGGTGAATGTAATTCGTTTGCTTCATTTAAACATTCGCGCCATTCATTATCATTTGAAGCAATGCCGCGAGCACGGCACGCTTCAACAAAAGAAGTGTGTATAATTCCATTGTATGTTCTAACATCCTCAAATGATTTTGGACCACAGACATGTAATAAAAGCAATCGTAAATGGAAAAGTTCGATGTCTTTTGGTGATACTACATATATGCGTCTAATGATTTTATCACCTCCACGCCTTCTCTTCTTCCATTTTTTTCGGGAATCTTCCCACACATAATGCAAAGGAATTTCAATATACTTATGTTCATGCGCTGATGGATCTGATCGATTCAATTCAAAAAATGCTAATAATTTTGTTTGTCTTGCATTTTCAATTGCTTGACGTTCTTGCCCTTCTCGAAAGTAAACATTCTGTCTACGCGGTAAATGAATGTCAAGTCTAACGATGACATGTGATTGAAAATGCATTGGTAATTCATAGATGCGCCATACATCTTCAGTTGATCCGACATAACGGCCATTTAAAAAATTTTCAACTTCATCAATTTGTATTTCTTGACCTGGTTCATTTCTCTCTGAACCTAATTCAACAGATGCACTGTCATAGCCTTTATACACGTATTTATAAATGTATTTAACACTTTTAACTGTAGTGCATACTTCAAAATTTATATGGCAATTAAATTTGGCAAGTAAATACGGATTGTATGGTACAACATAACGATTGTCGAGGCAACTACCGCGAACTTCAGCATTAATACCATTATCACGCCTTCTGTATAATGGATATCTATTTAATGATTCACATGTAAATTCATTAAAGCGTTTTGGATAATCTTTTGTGCATTTTCCATCTCTCATACATACAGAATTTGGATTAAGTACACCGCATGGACCATGCATCATGTGTTTTATAACATATTCATGTAATGTAGGATGTGTTTGAATGTTAGGAATCTCCGCAGATACAACTTTATCAATATCGGTAGCGTTAACAATTTTATCTTGCTCATTTAAAGAGAGTAAAATGTGAGCATGAGGCAATCCTCTCTTTTGAAACTCAATTGTATAAATGAGTGCTTCAACTTCACCGAAATTTTTTTTTAGTGTAAGGCCCTCAATTAATGCTTCCAGTTTGGACTTGAATACACGCACAACAATATCAGGTCGAAAATTATCTGACTCACCTACACCAATATTGCTAACTACTTCAGGCCAACTTGGATTGCAAGTCATTGTAATAAACAAAGAAGGCTTTCCGAAATGTTGTACAATTGACATTGCATCTAAATAATTCTGATACATATTTCTTGGAGATCCATTGAATGAAGATGGTAAAATTACTCTACGACCAACATTATTGGCATTGGGGTTCAATTCTAAATATTCTGTTAAATTGTTGTATACTTCAGACCTAAGACTTGTTTGATTTTGTCGAATAAAATGTAACCTTGTGCCCTCTATTCTCACATACATATCAAGTATCCACTGCAGAAATAATTTTTGTGAATGGTGCAACATGCTAAAATCTTCTCTAATTGCAAGTCGATAGGCTGCATTCTGAAGCATGGTTAATTGATTTGTGGGAGCTCTTGTATTAGATGAAGTTGATACATTATGAGAAAAATTGATATGCCACCCAGTATCACCATTTGGAAAAAGGAATGGATACGCTAAAGGGTCCAATGATGAATCCAAAACAGAGATATTTTTAATGGTACCATTAACTTTTGAAAACGAAACCATATTTCGTTCAAATGGTGGCTCACCATCAACTGTACTAAATATTACTGCTACATCAGTTTGAACTGCATCATTATAACGGTGTAGACCTAAATCACGATTTACTTTAATGAGCATACAAATTTCTTTATTTTGATTTTCAACTCTCTGACAATGATCTTTCATTGCAATGAATGACCGAACGAAAGGATTAATGCGTTCCAATTCAAGAGAGATTTCGCGCATTATATTGTTATTGCATGTTTGATTATAGTGTTTACGTAATCTATAATTGACAGCAGTGTCAACATCATAAAAATATAATTGCGCATAACATGGTGAGCGACCATATCCAGCAGTCATTGGACCTGATCTGTGATAAAAAACATCATGTATTTTAAAATGATACACTCCACGCGTAAATGTATCCGAAATTTTAGCTTCTGAGCTAACCATAGCAAATGATGAATTGTATTTACGAATGTTTTCAAAATAATTTTTTGACTTTCTTTTTATTGAAGGTTCATTTGAAGTAAGTCCATCATACAATGATTTAAAGTATTCATTTTGACTTAAGGCTGGTAATATTGCTTTACCCTTATGACAACATGAAGTGAATGCAGTCCTTTCACCTAAAGTGACCTCAGATTCGAAATGTTTTGCATTGCAAAACCTGCATTGTAAATGCATTAATCCACAATCAAAAGTATTAAAATTTCTTGGAATGACATTCAGTGCGAATTTAAATGTATCCCTCAAAATAATTTCATCATTTTGTATACTATTTACACTATTTAAATTTGCATTTGGTCTATTATCATTTTGACTTTCACGCGAATATATATTCCTTCTTCTTTGTCTCTCACTCCGACCCGTCAATGTTCTATGTCGAGGCATAATGGAAGTAGGTGCGAATATCTGAATGTAAAAAAAAAACATAATGAAATTACTGAAACTAAGATTAGACAGGGTTTAATTTAAAAATAGTAAAATGTACTCACTTTTTTGAAACCACCAATAATAATTAGGCGAGAGTAAGTCAATTCAAATTGCTGCTACAAAATTTTCCTTTTGCAACAGGTGTATATTAAGCAAGCTGTATTTCACTTTCAACTGCACATTAATATATAAAACACAGATATCTAATATACAAAATATAAAATAAACGCTTTTTTGCCTTGACATACACTCCACAGACTATTGAAAAAGTAACATTTGAAATCACACAAAATTCACAGCTCATTCAGTCAATCTGTCAGTAATTATTTGTTGGCAACATTTTAAAATTCTTTGGCTACAATCTCTACTCTGTGCGACTGTTTGACCACAGACTATTATGTGTTTGACATTGGCAGTATGAACGTAAACAAACGACAGACTATTATGTGTTTGACATTGGCAGTATGAACGTACACTAAAATGAAAAAATTATAATTTTATTGCCTGGCAACAAAATTATTTTATTTTTAACAATTACCATTGTTTGAAAAAGTTTAAATGAATTTTCAAGTACAAATGAACGTTCTATTTTTATTATTTTGTTTAATTTAATGTATTTGTAACACATATTATATATAAATTTTAGCTTTCTGCACTCCTTCTCCATATAAACTTTAACTATCCCAAATCTCACACTCCTCCGTGCGCGCAATATGCTTAAAAAGGGGTACAAACTTTTCTCTTCACGTATTAATATATAGATAACTGTTAAGGCGGGTTGAACGGTCGGCTGCTGAGTTGCGCAGACCAAAAAATGAATTACTCTCACTTAAGTTGTCTAGAGAGGAATGAGGGGAGAGAACGCGACAATAGTTCACTGTCTCACTTTACTCACTAATTCTCTCTCTGTCACACAAACATGCATCCATTCTTTACTCCAGCCTTGACACAGCCAATGTTCACACTATGAAACACTGCACAAAACTGTTGTGCTCTTGTGCGTAATAATTGAAAATTATGTTAGCCTCGAAACGAGGTGTTTGTACACTGCGCATCTCGAGCTCACTGTTCAATTTCTACCGTCAGGTCTATATCAGCGAAATGTAAAGGTGTATGCAAAAATCGGTATCGAGAACCATACACGAATTCCATGTTCTAAGATGTATATTGTAATAAAATAAAATACTCTCAGATGATGAATGGTGTTTAAATAATCGGTGTGGCTCTCGAGTCTTCCTGGTCTGAAACGCTTCCTTAGTTTCCCAGTTGATCGAGTGCCAAATGTAGCAAGACCTGTCAAATAGTGTTATGCTACTGAAGAGATGTATGTGTAGTATCACCAAAACGTTTTAATATAAAAATGTTGCTGGTTGAAGAAATAAAAAAAAATTGTGTTTAAAAAATTTTTTAGAATTAAAAAAAAATTTTCTTTAAATTAATTAATTAATTAAAATCAATTAATTAATAGTGTTCTGTGAAGTTTTAAAACGTGTATCACTCCTCTAAGAAATTTTATTGAGGTTCTTGTATTTTCTAAATAAACTACAACCACTCATAAGATTGTCTCCAGGACAATCGATATTTGTTTACTTTTCCGTTTTGGAGGTTATCTTCCTTTGTCTGTGGTAAAATTCTGGTAGTTTGCTACTAATATTATATTAATTATAATTTATTATATTAATGAAAGAAAGAACTAATTCGGAGTGAAAAGTATAAGAGTTTTATTAAATAATTGAAAATTAGACTCTTTTCGATTATAAAATCGACTCTCAGGGTATCGAAACAGTTACAATGTTTGATATATAAAATTCAGAAAAGGTTCTTTGAACAGCTAATTATGATCAAAGTCAGAGAAATCGGGCCAATATTTAAAAAGTATAACGTTACAACAAGTTAATTACTAATACTAGATACATACATTGAATAATATTGAAATAAAATAATTTGTGGTCACCAACACAGCTGACGGGTACAAGAAGGCGTTGCTCACGACGAATGAAAATGGCTGCCGTCAAGTCGGTCAAAATGTCCTCCGTATCTGCGATGTTCCAAATAAGATATTTTCTGGTAGTATTTACGTCCTGGTGTCTGCAAATCTCCTTTCTGATGTTGTGTAGTGTCTTGAGTGAAGTTTCGGTGTTGTATTTTGCATATCTGTGTAGTTATGAGTTCGTTCACTTTCTATGATTCAGGCACTAATGTATGGTTATGTGGTCTACTGTTTTCTTGTGTTTTATAGTGTTTTTCGGTGTAGTTATGTGCTGTCCAGTGTTATTTAGTCTTTATCAATTGATTCTGTCACTATGTGGACGTTCCAGAATGATTTTATTCGCCACTCGCGATTTCAAAAAAACGTATCGTTCACTTACTCGCCATTACCGTTCTTAGTTAGGTTAGCTCGGTTATAAACCGCTCGTCAAGTTCACCGTACTAATTCCAATAATCAACTATCTTATTTCCTCCAGTTTCGACTAAACTCTTAGCCAATATAATATTATTCTTTACATTGTTCAAATATAATTTTGCATCCTGTGCATATTTCAAAATACATTATATAACTGCCTATACTTTGGTTATTAATCAATTTTATTTGCTAGATGTAATTTAAATTAATCCTTCAGTTCATTCGGCGTATTTTAAGATTGAATACTGCCGTTTTATAATGTTTTCTGTCTAAAATTAGTAATTTCACTTTCATTTTGTATTGATAAAAAATTAAAAATTACCTTCCTGTCATTATGCAAATTCAGCCATTTTTCAGTTATATTTATTATTAATAATCTCATATTGTATTAAAAGGTTTATATTCCCTTATTTTCTAGTAATTAATTGAATTGGTTAACTTCTAAAATATTATTTTGGAATATATGACTCCCCTCTCCAAAGTTCTGAGTTTTGTCATTTTCATTTTTATTTATAATTCTGAATATAATTTTATAAAATCTTTGTAAGTGGTATGTGTAGTTATATGGCTTCATCTCAGGTTTATTTTATCTAAATCCCTTTTGTTTAATTGCATTTAAATGAGTAATTTCTCTGTTTTGATGAAGTTTGGTTTTCACTCTTTTGCCTAGATTTTTTAACAAGTTTTTTCTTACAAAATATTTTTACAAACAATAAATGATGTGTGATACCCTCTCTGACTTTTAAATATGGTATTATAAACTAAACATTTTTTCAAATAACACATCAATAATTAGTATTGGTTACAATACAATGAACAGTTAAACAAATAAGGAATATTTCCAAATAAATGGTTGTCTTCAACATTCAGACATTTTTTTACAATCAAATACTTATTTCTAACATTTAAATATTGTTCACAAAAAAGGTTTTTTACCAACTAACATCTTAATTACTTATTACTATTAACACCAGTAATAAATATATTTACAGGTATGATGTTAGTCGTTGAAAATTTACATAAATGTCTTTATATCTAATATATTTTAAAAATCCTTATCCTATATTTACAAAAACCTTATATCTATATTCTTATTTGCTAACTACTATACTAAGTTGGATTATACAGTTCTTACACTGTCTTTTTAATATTGTATTTGGGGAATTGTACCCTGTCATAGTATAATTAAATCTGTTTTTTCTCATTATATAACACAAAATGTCACTTTAAACAGATTTATATCTTGTTATTATTCAAAGTAACATATTCACATAGTACACATTTTAAGTCACTGAAAGTTGCATATTTCATTGTATTCAATGTTTGTGATTGCCAAGAATGAAACACAAGGTTTATTTTCTATAATACCCAAAACTAACACTGGTTCACTTTACACTTTTATTTTGTTATTTCTAAATGGTCGTGTAGTCTTATTAACATAATAAATTGGTTAGTGTTTTACAATGGAGATTTGTTCCTTGGGTACTATATTATTGTTTCATCTTGGTTCACTGACAACTCTTACTTTACACACTTTTCTCTCTTAATTTTATGTACATGTTGTTACTGTCCAAGACTATCTCGTTATACTTTTATTGGTATTTTACTATTTATTTTTGGGATATGGGGATACGGATGTCTTTTATAAGAGCATGGCATCTTCCTCAGGATGCTGCCTTCTTCTTCTTTCTTCTGTCTTCTTTTCTTCTGTCTTCTGGGACTGGTATCTTCTCCATCTTCTTCTTGATGCCATCGGGTTTCTTCGGATTTCTACATCTTCTTCGGGTTTCTTGGGATTTCTTCATCTTCTTCGGAATTTTAGAAATACATCACCTTTATTGGTGGATCTTGGCTTAATCAGGGTTTCTTTTCCATTTTGTTCATATATCCTCGTTGTGGTTTTGGTCATACTTTATTGTTTCTTTATTTCCTCCTTACCTTCCTGGGTTATATGTTTTAAAAAACCTTGGGTTATTAGACTGGTTTTGGATGACTCATCACTAGTAACTCATTTTATTTGAACTTGTATTTTTTAAATAATAATGATTGCTTTCCACAGTTGCTATGAATTAATTTTTTATATTAAACTTAATGCTGTCTTCCAGATTTAAATGTTATAATTTTATTATTCTGATGATCAAATGCCATTCCTTATTTTGCATATATCTGTCACGTTACAATATTTAAAATCATTTACTTGAATTCGGTTTGATAATTTCTAAAAAACTATCCCCCACCTTGTAAAGAGTTTTATGTTTCACAAATTTAAATGAAATATTTCCATAGAAACTATTTCTTTGTTGCCGATAAAGTAGTATACATATAAAAAATACCCCCTCCCCTTTCAACAATTATTTTCATTCATAGAAAATTACCCCCTCCCTCTTCAACTACCCTTTCCATTTATAGATATCTCATCTACCTTTCTACAGTGGATTAGTATGTCCTTCTTTTCAGGATACGTTATTTATCAAAATTAAGCACTTTACTCTTGTTAACACGTAAAACGTTGAAGGTAAACTACCCATACCCATAAACCGATCTTCACCAAAATCAATAGACCGTGAGTTCCCTACAACTCGGGCACATATGCAGAAAATTATTTTATTGTTTGAATTTGCGGCACTTATCGTTTGCCATAGAAAAAGCTCTACACATAGACATACAGACACACAGACACTTTACGCAAAATAACTTTTCTTCATGTTTTTAGGGTAGTACAATCAGAATCAGCCCTTATCTCAAACACGACTTTTTTCACGATCACCATACTTCCATTTCCTTACGGAACATGGAAGCAAGACAGCGTCTGTTAATAAGCTATAGATAAAATTTCCGTCTTTAGTATAATTTTATTTTATCGTGCCATTGATAAGTTTATTTTATCCTTCCTTCCTGTACATGTAGGACTATTACTGCCGTATATCATGAGGACGGCGCCCCTTCGTTCGGACGTCATCACGCAACCTATAAAACGTTTACGACTCCATACGTCGTTTTGTTATGTAGGCTATACTCGTATTACCACTGTATTTGGGTTTTATAGACCTTCAGTTGATGTTTGTTTTTGTAACAGTTTCATCTTACGTTTTTTCATGGATATATAGACTTGTAATCAGCATGATGGAAGGAGCACGACGGAAATCGCGAGTAGGAACGTCGAAGCAAAAATAAAATATAACAAACTGAATCGTCTTTTTACTACAGATAATATCTGTTCGATTATAATTATTGAAATCATTCGATTTTTTCATTCGTAATGTAATTGAATAAATTATTAACACAAATAATATTAATGACTGTGTTTATCAAGGTAATTAGAAATAAGTACACGAATTATTATAAGGCAATTTATATTTATTTCTAAAACTATTATATTCTGGGTTTTGAGCCGCGGTCGATTGCTTAAATTTTTGTGTCTAAACGTTTCGGCCACATCTCCAGTTGACTAAAGAAAGAAAGAAAACGCTCGCAAGGATGACAGGTCAAACACACCTCACGTTTGAGGAGTAACTAAATTTTTTCTTTTTATGCTGAAAATGACATTCGGAGATGTGGCCGAAAATTTAAACACGAAAATTTTAGTAATCGATTACGGCCCAACAGCTCGGAATATAGGGTAATAGTTCTAGTAACTATTCTAGTCAACTCTGGTCGAGATAGCTTTCGTAATAATGTATATTTCTACTTAAAAATTTATTAAGTTGTTTACAAATCCAAATTAAAAAACACGAATGTAAATTGTGTTCGGGTTTTGGAAGTTTTCCGTAATACGTTGTATAGAAACTCAAATACTACTATACAGGACAGAACACCTCAAACTGGTAGAGAAACATAAACCATTATACAAGCTAGCGAATAAGATTTATGAGACGGAGACCTGGAACAAATAGGAGAGAACGTATTACTAAAGTAACCATCATAAATCTGATACAGCAGGAATGGATTGTCGAGGAAGAGCGAGAAGAGCACGGTAATTGATTGTTCATGTAATGATGGCGGACGAAAGGAAGCCGAAGCACGTTATGGAAGCGCGCTCAGACGGAAAAAAGGAAGCAAAAGCCCGTTATGAAAGCGCACCCAGACGGAAGGAAATGAAGCCGAAGATAGTTATGGTAGCGCGCCCAGACGGGAAGAAACGAAGCCGAAGCTCGTTACGGTAGCGCGCCTAAACGAAAGGAAAGGAAGGGGAAGCTTATTGTGATACCGTGTCCAGTCGGAAGGAAAGCAAGAGGAAGCTCGTTATAGAAGCGCGCCCTAAAGGAATGAAACGCAGCCGAAGCTCGTTGTTTAAGACCGTCCAGACGGAGGGAAGGATAACCGAAGCTCGTTATGAAAGCGCGCTCAGACGGAAGAAAAGGAAAACGAAACACATTATCAAAGCACGCCCAGACAGAACGAAACGAAGCCGAAGCTCGTTACGAAAGCGCGTATAGAAGGAAGGAAAGGAAAGCGAAGCTCGTTCTGATAGCGCGTCTAGACGGAAGGAAAGGCAGCTAAAGCTAGTTACGGAACCGCACTATTGTGAAAAATACTACAAATTGGGTGTCAAATTAAAGGAAATTGTAGCCATAATCTGAATATAGTTTCGATTTTTTTTTAATCACATAGTTTTAGGATGTCAGGGTTAAAGACGTGGGTGTAAATTTTGATAAAATGCAAAATAAAAGTTAGGTTTAAAATTAAAGAGAATTTTGACTAAATGTAGGATTGTAAATTTCAAAATTTTGTAATCCTTGTGCCTAAGAAGAAGATAAAAATTTTGAAAAATTACGAACATCCAGTAGAGTGACACTGAAACGAATTGTAACCCAAATCGGAATGTTTCGAATTCTTACTTTTCACTGTATAACTGTGTGCTCTACTATTGTTGAGATACTAAGGAAACAGTAGAAACTCAAATTAAATAATTATCTAAATCGAAATTTATATAATGACAAAAATGTACTTCGCTGAAAATAGAGAGCGAGTTCTACAGCTCAGAGAGCGTAGTTTCAATTAAGTGTCGCATACGTTGTTATTATAGTGAAGTATTATTGTTTAATAGTGTTAAAGTGTATGAATATATATGAATGTAGATTTGTAGTAGTATTAGCATATAGTGTGTACGTTAATAAGTTCACAGTGAGTGATACTTCATAGATACATTTAAATAGAATGTATAATGAGTATATTGACGGGCTTCTTTTTGAATAACTTACTTATGTCAATGACCAGGAAACAAATTGTTAAACAAAGTTAGCAGCGTGGCCCTGTATGATTGTGAAACGTAGACGATTATTTATACAGGAAAATAGGCGCATTTGAACAAATATGTCATAAAAAAGTATATCAAAAGTAGTTAAGAACTCTTAATTGCAATAATTTTGGATTAGTTATTCATAAATAAATATTTCTGTAGTTTGCGTGCAAAGAAATATCTGCCTTTTTAGCAGATTCATAAATGCAGCTACTTTTTTCGCGCGGTCTCCATTAATTTTTTCAACGCCTGTCATTCCAGTACACAATTAAAGCACATGTTTATTCTTACAGATCTTATAGACAGGGTTATCTATCGCTTGCCCATTTAAACATTCGTTACCACAAGCATAGACACAGAGGTAAATTTTGAGCAACCGACTCAGTGAGAAAGAAAACCAAACACGTAAACAATTGTTTCAGCCAATAAAAACGTTATCGTTAGTAATATGCAAATCTGTGTATGTTTACGGTGAAACTGTGTAGACTGAAAACTGTATTTCTCCACGCCCTGGGGAAACGCCGTATTTAATTTTACATTTTCAGTAACACCCGCCAGTTGGCCATTACTATTCTCTTCACAGTAAAATTTCAAAGCACGGAGCCAGTACGAACCTTCACAAATTTTTTACCGGCTGTACCATTTCTTATCACTAAAAATACTTTATACGATTGATACTTGTTTTTTAAATTTGTACGCTGTAATACTGTTTGACTGTGGATACTTGGAAAATTTGCGCGTTCAGGTACATTATAATTTACAGGTAAATATGGATACATGCTTTGTGATGATGTTATATGAATTATTACAGGTATTAAATGTAATTTCATGATGATATTGTGTCTACCACGAGGTAATTAATAGTCGCATTAAATATCTAATTATATCGGTGAACACACAATTCGTTAACTTTATACAACTCGTGTTACTGACAATACTTTACAACCAGTGTGTAAATTTAATCAGACAGATCTGACAGCTTTATCAATATTATATTTATAAGAATATGTTACAGACAAGGGCCAAGAAACACAAAATTTTGTAACAGTGATCAAAAGGAAATATTATGATGAAAAATTACATTGCCAGGAACGGGATGGCAAAAGTCGGTGACAGTTCAGAAAAACTATAGGCCTACGTAAAATAATCAACAACTACATTTTATGTGTCAAAATGAATGATAATATTTAACTGCAGGCTACTAAATGAGAGGATAGCAAGAGAAATCAGGCACGTCCATATTATAAAACGTTTTGAAAAATGGAGTTTAAATTTGTTTCCTCCAAATCAACTCATTAGTCGCTTGAAAGTAAACTGCTTCCTAGCGGGAACTGCTACATCTAATGGACTTCGATTCCCATAGGACTACAAAGTAGGCTATAATGCGTACATTGCAGCCTCTAACTAAAAAAAATGGCCTTGTTCCCCTTTGTATGCAAACCCTGCAAATATTAAACTCGAAAGAGGGTTCTCCGTTTCATTTTAGTTCCGTTGACACACACACACACACACACACACACACACACACACACACACACACACACACACACACATTTTGTTACTTCTTGATGGTTTGTTATTATGTTTGTTACTCGTATATGCCTTCATTAGTTTTAAAATCAGAAATTTCTCTTTTTTGTTGAGTACAGAGATTAAAGAATTTAAACAAATAGATCTCTATTAAAATTAAAATCTCTATAAAGCCTCGTGTTTAATTTTATAAACAAATATCCGGACAACGTTGAAACCATGGAAATAAAATACAATTTCAAACAATGGTAAAAGGATATGTTGCGACGGTCTCGTATAGTACAGTGGAAAACAAAATACAAGACCCCAATGAAGTCACTAATAACCAGCTTTAATTATCACAATTAATAGCTTGTAATCAACAAGTTTATACTCGTACAACAATTCAACTAAAATTTGTCCACACGCAATAATAATATCAACTAACAGAGTCCCGAATAATTGTAATACAATAACACCTCGCCACAATACTTCGATCTTCTTAAACTGATATTAAATCGCTACTTAAACTGTACTGACCGTCGCTGGATGCTTATATTTATACCCCGCTGAGATCCTAGAATGAGATGTCACTTTAGGATGACGTGGTAAACAATTGCCTCTTACGGGCGCTCTCGAATCCACGAGAAACAGTGTCGTGTCTGGTTTTGAACACAGTGTGCGCGGACCGGTGAGATCTGGAACAGCTACGATTGTTGACGCGTGATAAGTGTCACTTAATTGTCTTTCAACTCAAGCAGCAGCAATATGTACTGTACGTACACCAGCTTTGCTGACGAGACGCCTGAGGAGCTGGGGGTCTACTGAATGATAGATAGTGCGTGCTTGTGTTGGTGCGGTGTTACTGGTTCTGAAAACATTGTTCATACGTATTTAGTTATAATGTTGTGTGCGTATTAGATTGAACGTTCGTACATTGTATGTAAGTATAATTTACTGAATACTTTGTTAAAGTGTTTTTTTATTTGCTACAAGAAATACCTTGTGAGAGACAGTCAAGTAATACCGAAACTGTGTTAAACGTATTTTAAATGTGTAGTATTACAGTGATGCGTGCAGTGGAATGGCATACGTCACCACATTCCTTGTTGAGTTCCAAAGGCGAACTGTTGATAGTACGCACACACATTACAACTGGGCTCTGCTGGGATAGCCGAGACACTTGTAGAACGTTCCGTATTACGTAACACTATGTTTACCGTTGAAATCAAGACTAACATTCGCCCTTGTACTGTTGCTTCCCTTGCCTTTTCCATTACATTACTGATTTGTTTTTGTGTGAAAAACACCACGCACCTTGACTTCTACAGTGAAAAATTACGACAACGCTTCTGACTCGACCATAAATTTCATTACAAATACTATCGGCGAACTTTAGGTATCATTATTGCTTAAGTCGCTGCATTAAAGATCGACCAGTTTGTTGGCATCATTGCTAGAAAAATCATATTATACTGACGTATAATACGACTTAGGAAGTTTTTTAACAAACTAAATTAAAATTAATGATTGTCTGAACCACAAATGGTGTGTACACCTTTAAGTCGATTCACAGTAGTAACTAGGAGTGCTCCTGTGGGGCGGGGGAGAGTTGAGATTAATTTTTGGTGGAATAAGATTAGCTTCTTGAGGGGGCGGGATGAGACTAGCTTGAAGTTTGGGCTCCCCATTTCACTCAGGGCAAATGAGATATTTAAGATTCTTGTCATAAATTTATTTATATGAATTGATAAATAGGTAGGTAGGTGGTCAATGGACTTCAATGGATATAACTTCAATGGACACAAAACCCTGAATATTACCATCATTATTTACGCAAAAAACGGTGTAATAAATTTACAGGCGATGATCGGATGATAGGACAGTAAAGAGCAATGAGCTACGTGTAGGCCTAAGTTCTTAAATATATAATCTCAAAATTTAAACATAAAAGCAATGTAAAGAGAAATCACACTGTTGCACATCACTATAGAAAAATTCCCGATTAGCGTTTTCAAGCTTCACAGCTCATCACCAGATCGGAAATAACTCTGATCGGATGATGGGCTGTGAAGCTTGAAAGCGTTAATCGGGAATTTTTTCTATATTGATGAGCAACCGTGTTATTTCTGTTTGTGATTATAACCACTAACACGACTTTACTAATTAAGAGAACAATGTAATTTATAAAGTTTTAGAACCAACCATTAAAATTTTAACTGATAATTAACAATCTAAAAGAATGAATACGTCCCGTTGTCTACGGAATCCACTATCGCTTGGTAAAGAAGTAGATGTGGATAATAAAACGAGAAATTGCAAGACACAACATATAGATAATAGAAAATATAGTAAGGGCAGATAAATAATAAAATTCAGGAGCATCGTGGCCGTCTCATGTGTAAATATAGGAGTGGAGCACGGACTTTAAAGAGAAGAAAGAAGAATACAAAGAGCGGAAATTAAATTTGAAGAACTACGGCATACACGAATGAATAAGAAAATGAATGCTGAATACAAGGGCTGAATTACAAACAGAAAGTGCAAATAACAAATGAACTAGAAACGTGCACCGCACACGTTTTCTTACAAAGCTATTTGAATGTCAATAAAAAGATAAGAACTTGGAGCAGACCAAATAAAAGATAGATCCATGAACTCCAGGTGCGAGCAAAGTATGAATCGTAACAGGCGCCAATAGGGTAACAAGTCAGTGACCAAAGACAGATTGGTGGTTTGGAGGGAGGCTCAGCGATGGCCTATGTAAAAATGTGTAACATAATAATACTTCAATTTTGTATATTAGAGAGGAAAACGGGGAAGAAGAGAAAAGACAGACAAGTAGAGGAAATAATAAAGTGAGTGAGAGAGAGTGAGAGGGGGAGAGAGAGAGGGCTATCAACAATATTAAATACGCGTTCCCTAATAATTACCATATTTTAGTGTTTTGGTGTGTTTGGAGGGATAGAGAGGCAGAGAGAGATAGAGAGGTGGACAGAAGAAATATTAATAACAAAAATAAATAGACAGGTAGATGGATATAGGGAGAGAGAGACAGAGAGAGGGAGACATCAACAATATCAAACATTTGCTTCACCATATTCGCTATACTTCGTTTTTTCGTTTACAGAAGACAGATAGAAGCGTGGGTATATAGATAGATAGGTAGATAGAGAGAGAGAGAGAGAAAGAGAGAGAGAGAGAGAGAGAGAGAGAGAGAGAGAAGCAGATTGTCAAATAGATATGTCAAATAGATAAGCAGACAGACTAAGCGAGAAAGAGAGTTATCATCTTTTTAAAGGAAGAAGAAGGAAATGGGAAGATGATTAGCTTATATGTGAGGAGAAAGAAGAAGTACATCACATATTGGGAGTCACAAGAATTTTTATCAGAGAAAACAAATGTTAACGTGAACCCAGTTCTCCAAACGTTTTACACACAGTACAAAGCGCAGCTGTGCAACTGTAGACGACAACTACAAACGTGTAAATAAAACAGACTGAGAAAGAGCTGTTAGGTGGGCGAAATTTAATATTCTGCCAAAAGATTATTTTATTTTTTCGTTTTGCGACGCGTTGTCAAAACGTGTCAAAAAACGTTTCAAATGCCTCTTGAAGGTAAAATAGCAATAATTTTATAAAACATAGACTATTACATCCGAGCATGTGACTGTGTTTTGATGTTTATTTCACATTAACCGTTTACCAGTGTTATGAACGATGACTCTTAATATTAAGAAAGGAAAAGAAATTACCATCACTCAAAAGTATTTATGTACACCACTCAAATACCAGACACAAAACTAGATAAAAGACCACTATGAAAACTGAATTGCAGTGAACCACTGAAGACGGCCTCCGATAGTGAGGACGAAACGTATGGATTTACCAACATGAGACCACGACCCAACAGCCCGGCTCATGATCATTTTAACAACGTTGGTGCTGGCCGTGAAACCCTTAGAGAATCATTGGTTTTAAAATATTGTTACGACGATCTCCTTGATCGTCGTATGGTACAGTGGAAAACAAAGTAGAAGACACCAATCAAATCACTAATCACCAGCTTTAATTAATCTCAATTAATAGCTTGTAATCAACAATCTATTCAACAAGATTATTCTCGTACAACAATTCCAGTTAATGTGTCCAAAGTAAAAACGTCAACTATAAAGTATCCCGCACTATTTACTTATACATCACTTGAAACGCAATGTGTAAATCGCCCGACAAAAACTCGAACCTCACTTGAATAAATCGCCACTTAAACTGAAACTAAGCGTCGCTGAATGATTGTATTTATACCCCGCCGAGATTCCAGAATAATGCATAATACGCGTCAACTACTAGAAAACACTAGAGCGTGATTGATCGCGGCCTTGAACACAGTGCGCGCGGACCGGTTAAGTCTGGAACAGTCAGGGCTACGGACGCGTGACAAGTGTCACGTAATTGTCCTTCATCTCAAAGTAGCAGCAATATGTACTGTACGCACACACACATTATAGCCGAGAGACACGTAGCATGTTGTGTAATGGGGTAACAGTATGGTAATAAACGCATCTGGACTAAAGGACTCGAATTCCGTTCATTCGTTTCAAGTTTAAATCGTTCAACGTTAGTCATAACATTCCGTTAATTTTAATAACGAAATTATGCGTTCTCTATTCATTGTTACCAAAATTTAAAAAAAAATGTAATTTATCGGTGTCCTACTTATCGCAAGAAGCGAACCGACTACACGAAACAACTAAAATTCTGAAGTCGCAAAATACATAAAATCATTCCTCTAAAGCGCTTGAAAAAAAAAATATCGCAAGCACAAAAATTTTATATGTCAGAGGTAAAGCAAAGAACACAGGCAAGTTGTAAATGTTTTATGCGTTGCGTGATGACGCGAATTATTCGTTCAGACGAGGAGGGGCGCCTTCTCCTCGTTGTACCGGTGATATATAACAGTAATATATGTACCGTACAGGAAGCAAATAAATGATACTGTTCTAACACGGAAAATCCGTGTGCGCGCGTGTGTGTGTGTGTTTACGTACAGTTTTCACATGCGCCAATGGAATGAACACGAAATGAAACTATATAAGTGATCACGTATGACACCGTAGATCGACCTAGCAGAGATCGTTTTTGCTGATGTATCGAGTTTTAAACATTAGGTAGACCTTTCTACCTAACCTTTGGTAAAAATTTGGAAGTAAAATTCAAGCAAGAAATCTTGTCAGCAAACACTTTATGTCAAAAAGAACTGACTGACCTCTGGATGTCTGAGAAAAACAAATGTAACTTTGAACTTTTTATTCTGTTGACAAGACTTAATGTTTCGTTTGTCATGGTAATTTAATACCTGTAGATCACTTTACAGGTGTGAAAAAAAAGACTGACGACGTGTTCATGGCATGGTTAACGAAGATGATAAATGGATAATATAACCAGATCGATGAAGCATTGAAGAATGAGGGCATTGTAAGATATATAAAAGCTCAACGAATGCAATGGCTGCAGACGGATAAGAAACTGCAGGAGATTCCAGGCAGTGGAGGTGAACTTTATGGCTTCAGTTGTAGGGCTCCAGTGCATTAGAAACGAATACATCAAGAGCCAAGGTTAAATAAAAGAATTTAAGACATTTAAATACAAAGTGTTTTGTACGGTATGGACATGAGGAATGGATGGCTTATGAGGATCGTTGACAAAAAAAGTAGCCTAATTAAAATGGCTTCCACCTACTGGATGGAAAAGGGGTAGGCCAGGCGATTGTGGATGTAGGACGTACACAATGAGATGTGGAAAAGGACGATTCCCTTCCATATAATAATATCCAGAGTCTATTTCAGAGTCGCTAAAGTGGGTAAAGTAGGGTAGAGTAATTTTGAAGTAGGCGAACACAGTACTCAAGATTAGTGTTATACTTATATTTTATTTAAAAATCCGCTTCCTTAACGTTTCTTTTTCATGCACAAAGGAAATTAATACAATTAATACAAATTAATACGTTTATTAAAGAAACTGATGATTACGTGAAACGTGAAAAAGAAACATTTGATAGTTTATAAAAAAGGTGAATATGGGCGCAAATAATTTCACAAGGGTCCTACTGCCACAATTTCCAGTCCTTGCTCCGAGGCTGCTTTGGAAGCTACAAGTATTTTAAAGTTTTACATGAACAGGTTACTGGCCTGTTCCACAACCCCGTACCAGGAGGACCAGAGATTTTCTGTCACGGTTACCATACCTTAGCCAAAAGTCCCCTATTTTGGGGCGCAGGAAATTCGCCCTTACCCTTGTCTTTCTGAGACAGGATTTGGTGGCTTTGTATCAGTATTCTGCTACTGAAAGTTTCTTAGTATTTCCAGTGCTCACCTAAGGAATGGAGAATAAGGAATGAAGATATCACAGCAGAACTCGAAGTAAATGACATAAACGAAATTTCCGAAATTTACAGAAGACATTGGTGGGATCATCTGCAAAGGATGACAAAGGATCGATTGCGGAAAGTGGCACTGAACTATAAAGCCAATAGTAGAAGAGCCGTGGATCGTCCGACGATGAGATGGGTGATGGAACAGGTTTATATAACCTAATCCTTGAAGGAGAAGGAGAAGGAGAAGAAGAAGAAGAAGAAGAAGAAGAAGAACAACAACAACAACAACAACAACAACAACAACAACAACAACAACAACAACAACAACAACAACAACAACGACAACGACAACGACAACGACAACGACAACGACAACGACAACGACAACGACAACGACAACAACAACAACAACAACAACAACAACAACAACAACAACGACGACGACGACGACAAGAACAAGAACAAGAACAAGAACAAGAACAAGAACAAGAACAATAACAAGAACAAGAACAAGGACAAGGACAAGGACAAGGACAAGAACAAGAACAAGAACAAGAACAAGAACAAGAAGGTAATTTCACAAACATGTCGATGAACCCTTTCTTTAAAATGTCATTTTTGACGCCGAACCAAAATGTCTACAAAGATATCATGTGACAGTTCTCTGTTTAAAAAAATTACTAGCAGTAGTAAGCAAAGTACAACTAACATCATAACGATTTAACGGTAATTTACTGTCAGCTACTCAATAACGTTGCTCGAATCAGAAACTTATAGATTGTCGAAAACGATTTATTGTTTGTGGTCGCCGCACTTTGACATCTGTTCTATATAACGAAATAATAAATGACAAAACTTGGTTACATTCTGTGAACTTGTGTTGAACTAATGACCAGTTTCAGCAGTTGTATAAACAACCATTAGGAAAATGATAAATGCACTGTATGGTTTAGAAAGGTTTTTCCCCATAAAATAAAGGAAAGAGAGAGAGAGAGAGAGAGAGAGAGAGAGAGAGAGACAGACCGATAGACAAACAGACAGGCAGGCGGGTAGAAAGATGGTGGGAGACAGACGGATCTTGTCTTGTCACCATCATGAAACTACAATAATATACAAAGGTTTATTGAAAATGTATAAACACTTGGTACGTTTCACAGTTTTTATTTACCTCTGACAGGTGTTTCAGCTTCTTAAGCCATAATTTGCATTCAGATTGTATTTAGTTTTTACAGACACTTGACCTTCCCTTAGCTCCTATAACCCCCCCTCCATCTTCACACCTCACATATGTTCCGATACACGCCCTAAACAGATGTTCACCACTCCTTACGTACACTGTTTAATAGTTCACTCATCTCTTTGACAATGGCTTAAGAAGTTGAAACAGCTGTCAGAGGTAAATAAAAACTATGAAACGTACCAAGTGTTTATATATTTTTAAAAAACCTTTGTTTTAATATGTTTCACCCAGTGCCAACAAGTCATCAATTAATATCGTAGAATAATAGTCTATAATTTGATTACAATAGAAATGTATTATAGTTGTTACAATTAAAGTTAATTATAAGGTATAATTAATTTTAATAATTATAAAATTTAAATATTCGAAAAAATAATATATCTATATCACAGTATAAGAGAATCTAGGATGATCTGCACGCAGTACAAAAAAAGTGGTTGACTGCTGCACTTAACGTTTCTGCAACACGGGATTTTGAATATGTCGTTTTATCACTGCACAGTACTCTGTTCTATTAACATTACATGTCGTGCTGTAAAAACTACAAAATAAAAATAACAATAAAGCTTTCAGTACACTCAATACGACATTGAAGAACTCTTATCACTTAAAAAGAAATTAAAAAATGCCCAAGGTTTTTAGGAAATATCCAAGAAGAGCACAGCTGCCATCTGAACTGAGGAAAGGAGGGGGAGACATCGATCAAGAATGAAGGAGATATGCGAGGGGAGGAAGATAGAGGAGAAGAAGGAAAGAACCAGTTGAACCAAACTTAGTCCACAGTGGCTCAAAAAAAGCGTTCAGTACTGTAACAAAATGTTTCAGAAGTATACTTTTATAGGTTTTAACGCTCATCCCTAGCAGGAGTACTAGTTATTTATTATTTATTAAGGTCACTTACATTCGTTACACAACTTCGAAACACCTTACTTGGCGCCTAGGCCCTACAACCGTATTTAACATGTTAATATAAGGAAGTACAAATTACGGTGCCGATTCGTCAAAGCCTTCAATAGTACAGTAGAGTTCCACTAATACGAACTAGACGGAACCGGATCCGTCCGGATTGACGAAGATCTACCGGAGTAACCACAAAGCTACGTATACATACCACAATGGCACAAACTGTACATGCCTACCACAACTTTCAGGTGTAGGAAGTGGTGGAATGAATAAACTAAATGAAAATAAAACACCATTGTTCGACTACTAAAAATACTGTCTATATTAAAATAAATGGTTAAAATTGCATTACCTTAAGAATCATGAAAATGTTACAATAAACGAAAAAGATATTTTCAGTACATACTCGACATAAAATATATGAACAGTATGTTACCAAACGTTGCACAATATAGTAAAAACAAAGAATAAATAAATGTAACTATGTTTCCCAGCACACGTTTTACAGGAGTTTCGAGGTCATCAGTTTAATTGTTCATGCATCATCGTCTAACTCAAAGTAGTTATCAACCATTCGAGCATCTTGGTCGCTTCAGATTGACTTGGCCCAATATTTATCTCATTGCCCCTGCAGTTATATGAACTGCCATCTCTCCGGTTTGACGTAGGCCTACATTCCTCCAATTGTTCTTTCTCACTTAGTATCCGATGTACCAAATCACAGACGCAGACCAATGTTACTTCAGTCACTACAATTCACAGACCAGTAATCCACGCCACTGCAACCTTTTACTTGTAAAAACAGTTTAACAACCACTTTCGCCCATATTTACTTGATTTTTGGGACTGCCACTTCCTTCATCGGGTTATGCGGGATGCTAGAACAGATTTTTCAACATTTCTTGAATGTTTTCTCATCAATTTCTTCCCAGTCTTCTGGGTAACTCAGTTAAATACCACAGTTATTACCGTCAGTTGCTTAAGGAGAGACATGAAGCTCACGTCCCCAGGAGCTCATGATCAATTTGTTTTTCTGTATCGCCGCTTTGTTGAATCAATTGCGCCTTGATCCACGGGCTGTAAAAGGTTACGTCACTGTATTTGTTTACTGTGCTGTACTGCAACTTGTCCACATGATTTGTACATTCAATACAGCACCTACTACCCACGTTTTTCGGTACCCAAGTTAACAACTTTTTGTAAACAACAGTGCTACTCTAAAGTAATAATTAGGCATACTTAAGACATTATTAGATGATTTTAAAGAGAATTAAAGAAATTATTAATTACTAAAGTAATTATTTCGTTAATACTTCTTTACTGAAACAAAAAATGTCGGTTTTTTTCATTTTTTGAGACGTTATCTTTTTTTAGAAATTTCACCGGATTACCTGGGATTACGAATTATCGTTGTCCGGTTTAGCGGGACTCTAGTGTTATCATTATTGTATATACCCTAGCATGTAAAAAACAGTTCTGTGAAATAGAAAATAACTATTGTTACTTTGGAAAGGTTGTTTCAAAATTGAAATTTCTGAACCAGAGAACTGTAATTCAGTGAGAAGAGTTTTACTGTACTGTTTGAACGAAAAACTTTCTTTCAGATTTGGTTCCACTGAATCATAGCTATTCTTTGTTTATCGTTTTTGATTTATTGTTTATTTATTTCCTGTTACACGCACAAGAATTATTCCTCTATTTTGGAAAAAGATCAATTACATACTACGTTTTTCTTTTTCCTAATACGAAGTATAAAATATATTATATAATTAACGTAGGCCTACAACGGAATGGATTAATAGAGAAAGAGGTTCAGAGTGCGTCGCCCACATAAGCACGAACAATGAGAATTTAAACTTATTTACGAATGTTCCTTTTAAAATAAGTTCGCCTATATGACGGTTTTGATTATTCACGTGCTACTAAATTTATCTGTTGAGGTATAAGGTGCATAAAAACAAGTAAATTTTCCTTATAAGAGATCTTAATTTGCAGTGACAATGTTGAAAACGAGACCAACAATATCTTAGCTATTTAATAGTGAATAAGTATTTTCTTACTTGTCAACCAATTTATTGTTTGACAGCGTCAAGAGAGGTGGTTGCATTGAAACCATGGAAACGCGGCATTGAAACCATGGAAACGCTGTGAAATAATAAAACAAACATTTTTGTTACTTATGCATTTCTTATCTATTTTTGTTTTGTATGCGCAAAACGTTTTATTCCATTACAAACCCGATAAATTACATTAGTCTTCCGCTATTTTCATATTTAATATCGGTATGGAGAACCATACATGACTTCCATGTTCTAAGATTTATATTTAAAATCATTTACGAAATGAAATGTTTCCATAGAAACTACTTCTTTCCACTTATTGCTTCAGCCTTAACCACAGTACTGCGGTCACTAACGTATACCACCACACGTTATCGCACTCGATTTTCACTGATGATGGCAGTCGACGGCACTGCCGAAACGTCTGGTTTTGCAGAAAACATTGGACTACGGCCAAACGGCCAAACAGCCCGGGAAGAAATTTTAACAACAAACTACTTCTTTGTTGCCGATAACGTAGTACACGTATAAAAATTATCCCCTCCCCCTTCAACTATAATTTTCATTTATAGAAAATTACCCCCAGCCCGTTCAACTAGCCTCTTTATTTATAGATATTTCTTCTACGTTTCTACAGTGGATTATTAAGATCTTCTTATCAGGATACTTTATTTATCAAAATTAAGTACTTTACTCTTGTTACAACAAAAAATGTTTCTGGTAAACTGCCCTTTCCCCGTAACCGATCTTCCCCAAAATCAATAGGCCTTGAATATTCTACAACTCAAGCACATATGTAAAAAATTATTTGATTCTGTTTGAATTTACGGCAGTTATCGTTCGTCATGGAAAAATTTCTCTTGTTACAACATAAAATGTTGCTGGTAAACTACCCCTTTCCCTTAACAGATCTTCACCAAAATCAACAGGCCTTGAGTACTCTAAAATTTAGGGATGTATGGAAAAACTTATTTGATTATGTTTGAATTTATGGCAGTTATCGTTCTTCATAGAAAAAATTGTTATCTCATAAAACGTTGCAGGTAAACTACACCTTTCTCTTAAATGATCTTCACCAAAATCAATAGGTCTTGAGTCCTCTAGAATTCAGGGACGCATGTAAAACAGTATTTGATTCTGTTTGAATGTGCGGCAGTTATCGTTCGTCATAGAAACAATTACTCTTGTTAAAACATTAAAAGTGGCTAGAAAACTACCCTTTTCCCTTAACTGATCTTCACCAAAATCAATAGGCCATGAGTCCTATACAAATTAGGCACATATGTAAACTATTATTTGATTCTGTTTGAATTTACGGCAGTTATCGTTTTTCATGGAAAACGTTCTCTTGTTACAACATAAAATGTTGCAGGTAAACTACCCCTTTCACTTAATCGATCTTCAACAAAATCAACAGACCTTGAGTTATCTACAATTGAGGAAGGCATGCACAAAATTATTTGACTCTGTTTAAATGTGCGCCAGTTATCGTTCGTCATAGATACAATTACTCTTGTTAAAACATAAAATGTGGCAGGTAAACTACCCCTTTCCCTTAACCGATCTTCAACAAAATCAACAGGCCTTCAGTCTTTTACAATTGATGAACTGATGAACGTATGCAAACAAATATTTGATTCTGTTTGAATGTGCGGCAGTTATCGTTCGTCATAGAAAAATATTACCGTTGTTAAAATATAAAATGTTGCTGATAAACGACCCCTTTCCCTTAACCGATCTTCACCAAAAACAACAGGTCTTGAGAACTCTACCATTCAGGGCTTTATGGAAAAATTTATTTGATTCTGTTTGAATTTGCGGCTGTTATCATTTGCCATAGAAAATACCTTTGTAAAAACATAAAACGTTCCAGGTAAACTACACCTTTCCCTTAACCGATCTTCACCAAAAACGATAGGTCATGAGAACTTTGCAATTTAGGGCTGTATGCAAAAAATTATTTGATTCTGTTCCAATTTGAGGCTGTTATCGTTTGCCATAGAAAACAATTACCCTTGATAAAAAAAAACGTTGTAGGTAAACTACCCCTTTCCCTAAACCGATCTTCACCAAAAACAATAAATCTTGAGTACTCTACAATTCAGGGTTTTATGCAAACCTTTATTTGATTATGTTTGAATTTGCGGCTGTTATCGTTTGCCATAGGAAAAAAATTACCCTTGATAAAAAAAAACGTTGCTGGTAAACTACCCATTTCCCTTAACCGATCTTCACCAAAAAAATAGGTCTTGAGTACTCTACAAATCAGGGCTGCATGTAAAAATTATTTGTTTCTGTTTGAATTTGCGGCTGTTATCGTTTACCATAGAAAAAAATCTACTGTGGGACAGATAGACACAGACAGACAGACAGACAGACAGACAGGCAGACACACAGACACTTTTCGAAAAATGATTTTTTTTTTCATGTTTTGAGGGTAGTACAATCAGATTCTGCAATAATCTCGACCACGATTTTTTTTGCCATGGAAGTAATGGAACATGGAAGTAAAAAATTGTTTCCTGTTTTATTCTTTGAAATATTATTTTGAAATATTTATATAACGTTAGAATAACCATAAATTTTAGTTTTACCAGGTAAAAATAAAATCATTTTGGAAGTTATTACAGTTCAGTTTCATTTTTAGAACTCAGAAACGTGGTTTGGTGGCACATAGCCCTTTGGGGTTTTTCAGTCTTCAATCGATCAAGTGAATAGTGTTTAGACGTTGAAATAGGAAAGTCTTGCAATTGATTCATACATAGGCGTACGGTTTGTGAATCTCAGTTTTAGGAAAGAAATTAAACTTTAAGAAATATCGTACAAACGTGATTCTGGATCCGTAAATACAGTGAGCCTATCTGGGCGTACGTCGAGTGTTACGAAACGACTGCGTGGAATGTGTGAAATTTAATTTCTCCTCTAGCAGAAAGTATGTTTTATTTTTCCTATACGCGTAGGAACGTCTCAGATGTCTAGCGGAGCGAGTCCATATGTCTATCTTCCGTCTAAGCAATATTATCTCTGACTCGTTGCCTTGAATTAAAGTTTAATTATTAGAGAAGAAAATATTTATTTATTAATATTCAATTATTCATTACTATGGTTCTTATTACATAATCAACTAATTTAATTGGCTTATTATTATATAAATACAATTCCTTGTTATATGGTCTTCAATTAAACATTTCACTTAATTTTTTATTGTAATATCAAATAGTTTTTTATTATCTACACGGTGTGTTGAAAGAATAATGCGACTATGCAAGCATTAATTGTTGACACATTAGCTGCAAAATAATTTTAACCACTTCAAAGTAGTTTCCTTCGGATGATGATGATTACTACTACTACTACTACTACTACCACTACTACTGCTCCTACTACTACTACTACTACTACTACTACTACAACTACTACTGCTGCTGCTGCTGCTGCTGCTAATACGACGACTACTACTACTACTACTACTACTACTACTACTACTACTACTACTACTACTACTACTACTACTACTGCTGCTACTACTACTACTACTACTACTACTACTACTACTACTACTACTACTACTAGGCCTACTACTCGCTGCATCAAAGACGGAGTCTTCCCGAAGAGGTGGTGGAAGATCAGCAAAGGGAAGGGCGGCCCGAATTCCCCGTCGGCATACAGACCTCTTTGTATGCTGGACACGGCGGGGAAACTACTGGAACGTCTACTCAGGCCTCGCCTAGTAGCGGCTATTCGGGATGCGGGAGATCTGTCAGCGAGGCAGTACGGGTTCAGAACGGCCATCTCCACCATTGGAGCCATACAGGAGATCTTGAATGCCGTCCAGGTGGCCCAGCGGGGTAATCACTTCTTCAGAAGGACGGTGCTACTCGCTACACTAGACGTACGCAACGCCTTTAATTCGGCCAGGTGGACAGACTTGCTAGCGGTTTTGGAGGACGTCTTTCAAGCGCCGGACTACCTGCTCCGGATAATACGAAGTTACCTGAGGGACAGGGAGCTCCGGTACGACACAGCAGATGGGCCACGCAGCAGATAAATAACATGAGGCGTAGCTCAGGGCTCTATCTTGGGCCCCGACCTGTAGGAATGCATTCTATGATGGAATCCTCCGGATGGAGATGCCAGATGATACCTTTCTGGTAGCATATGCTGATGACGTGGCTGCCGTGATCACCGCGAGAGACACAGGGGAGGCGCAGCGCATGCTGAACCAGGTCATGCGCAGGGTCCGCACCTGGATGGAAGAACACGGTCTGAGACTTGCGACGGAGAAGACAGAGATTGTGCTGCTCACTCGACGACGTATACCCACAATCATACAGTTCGTGATGGGGGAAAAGGCGATAACATCAAAGCCAGCGGTGAAGTATCTAGTGGTGCACCTGGATACTAAGCTCTCTTATGGGGAGCAAATCCGATGTTCCTCGGAGAAAGCCGCTAAGGTCGTTGCTGCGCTGAGCAGGCTAATGGCAAATGTCGGACGCCCAGATGCGGGAAGAGGGCGACTGCTGATGTCGGTGACCAACTCGATTCTCCTCTACGGATGCGAGGTCTGGGCCGACGCACTGAAGCAAGAAAAATACCGCAAGCAGATGGCCGCGGTACAACGAAGAAGAGCACTTCGAATTGCAAGCTCCTACAGAACGGTGTCGGAACCAGTAGTGTTGGTCGTTGCTGTAGTAATGCCAATAGGTCTGATGGCTGAGGAGAGGAGGAGGGTCTACAAGACCAAGGAAGACTTGGGGATCGTAGAAACAAGAACAGTGGCCAGGGAACACTCCATGCGGAGCTGGCAACTACGATGGGAGCAGGAGAGTCGAGCTAGGTGGACGGCGAAGTTGATTGGGAACCTCCCTGAATGGGTGGACAGAACGCACGGCGAGGTAGATTATTACCTTACTTAATTCCTGGCAGGGCATGGTTATTTCTGTGCATACCTGGGAAGGATGGGTAAGATGGAGGATCCGTCGTGCGTGTACGGCGACTCAGACTGATGACGCTCATCACACTTTCTTCGAGTGTCAACGGTGGGTGCTGGAGAGGCGAGGACTGGAATCGGAGATTGGCCCCATAACGCCTGATAACATCATAGGCGTCATGCTCAACAGCAAAGAGAACTGGGACATGGTTGTGACCTTTGTGACGATGGTCCTACGGCAGAAGAAGCCTGAACTGGACCCTCTCACAAGTCGATGATATAGACAAAGCTGTAGGAGCCTAGTAGGCGCAATACGAGGTACCACCCTGAAGCCATAAGAATAGTTGTTCCAGGGGGGGTTCCCTGCCTGTAAAGTGGAGGTTTTTTTGTGGGTGCGAGTCCCACACACCGGGAGACCAGTCGGGTGTCCCCTGATAGTACATAATGCATTTTTCCTCCCCCGAAATAAAAAACTACTACTACTACTACTGCTACTACTAGTACTACTACTACTACTACTACTACTACTACTACTACTACTGCTGCTGCTGCTGCTGCTGCTAATACGACGACTACTACTACTACTACCACTACTACTACTACTACCACTACTACTACTACTACCACTACTACTACTACTATTATTATTATTATTATCTAATTGCTTCTTAACTAGTTAGTTTTCCTTATACGCTAGAATTTCATTAAAATTTTTATTGACCTTTCGTCAGTATTTTTATATCTCGGCTCCTGTTTTTGTACTGTTATGTAAGCATTCTAAGGCATTTTATAACCTGTGCAAGCTTGTAGAGGAAAGCAGAATTAAAATGCAAATAGGCCTACATTCAAGATAATACCAAAATAATAACAAAAAAATAGCCTTATTTTTTAAAAGAAAAGTTAAAAATTAACCGAGTGGGGTGATGGAACATTCAAGAGAGGAAGGAGTCTTTGAGATGCCCAGGGTCCTCAGAATATGTTAACAACAAAAACTGATTATTCCATACAACTTCGTCTTTTTGAAATTACATGCCACACTTTACAGAAATTATAAACTATTCATCGTTTTGTTTACAACACTGTTCGTCCAAACGAGAAATGTATTCTAACTTTATTAAAGTCGGAGTACCGCAACACATCTTCCAATTTCAATCGATGTTGCTAATTGATGTCCAATTTTAATTCAAAATTATTCTGATTTTTATGAATAGTAGTGTGGCCTAATTTTAGTTTATTAAGTTTACAATTTGGGTAATAGTTTGGCAAGGGCTCTCTCTCTCTCTCTCTCTCTCTCACACACACACACACACACACACACACACACACACACACACACACACACACACACACACACACACACACACACACAACACACAGTGTTTATTTAAAGTAATAACCGTATTGACTCTTATAACACAGAAAGCAAGCTATACAAGGAAGCACAAGAGGGAATACTGTAGTAGGTTTTCTTACTATTTCTAATGTTTTCATTCCAGAGAATGCAACGCGGACTAGTTGCATACATGCATTACCTGTCAACTTGATTTACTACTTTCCGGTTGTATCGCACTACTGTCTTCTTACCTGAAACACGAAGTAAATTACGTAAGTTAAGGAAATAATATAACAAAATACAACTGTCAGTTACATTACTACAGTGGGTTACATTAATGTAAGACAGCTAATAAAAAAAAACTGTTTTTTAAAAAGGATTTGAGAAATTCAGTCAATGACTGACGCTAATTTACTCAGTTACACTTGGACTTTCAGTCAATTCTACATTTAAAGTGTTGCAAAAAGCAAGAAATTTGACACACACAAGTGTATCTAGTCGACGGACGGCTTGTTCGAACTACTTACCTGCGGCTTTTACGACTCAAACGTCGAGTTGGCGGTGTATTTGGAAATGTTTATTTTCGAAAATTTTGTAGCTTGTTACCTAGCAACGACAATAACAATTGAATTTATTTAAATATAACTTTTTAGTAAATTAGTTGTACTACATTGTAAGAGAGAAAATTTTATAACATGTGGCTAAAAGTGTTGATGAGAAATCAGAAATTTTACAGGCGTGACTCGCATATTTTTAAACACGTAGAGAAAGTAATAGATGTATAGAGAAAAGACTTGAAGTATTCGTTACGAACACTGAGACCGAAAGACATAGATGTTAATGGAAAGACTACTTTGTCTATGTGGGGGACTTTCGAGTTTCGATTTTCATTAAGAAAAACGCGCTCGCAAAAACTGAGTCAAGAATAGCTCGAGAAAGAGAGAATAGAGTCACCATATGATAAAATTTATATTCTTAACAATTAAAAGAAAAGAGGTAATGTGTCAGCACGCTCAACAATATTTTATTTTTGTGAATTTCAACAAGGCGGGGAACATGTCATCAAGCGTACAACCCATACTATGTTGGTGTATACTTTTGGCCAACCGTTTTAGTAGCTTACGGGAATCGCCTGTTTAAGATTCGAGTAAAGTATTCCTCGATAGTTTACTTTTTATAGGAGGTGATTTACCATGTAGCTCTGTTCCAATATTCGTTGACAATGAAAACGATTTCACATTTTAAAATTTGTAAACTAGTCACTCTGAATTAACAGTGGATTCTATATCTAGTAGGATTTTCTGTCATAGTAAAGTTTGTACTGTAACAAAATTTTCAGAAAATATCAAACCATATAGTACTTGATAATGTAAAACAGTTACTTTCTCTCTGACATCGTCTTTGAATCTCACACTATACAACAAATGAACTGAAAACTACAATAAAGTTAGGAGTTTATTATTTATAATTAATTTGTTATTTGTAACCAAATTATTTTTTTATTTTGTGTTTCTCATAAATTGTTTGATTTCATTTATAGATAAAGTACTTAATTTATAATAAATACGCCATTTTTACAAGCAATGCTTAATTTATATTAAAACTTTTCTGTAAATTGTGCAACTCATAACTGTTTACTTATAAGGTATTATTATGATGTAAATAATACACAAAAGTTAAGAACAATAATCTGTAATAATATTTTATAGCCTTTGAGTAAAACTGTACAATAAATGTAGAGGCAGTTTAAAGAAAGTCTGTTCAGTGTACTTTTTTGAACGAACGTTATTCAGTCACACTTCTGGTGCAACAGTAATATTGACACTCCGCAGTGCTGATCAATTTTTGAATTATATAACGAGGTGGCTCTTGAAGTGTCAATGAAAAAGTAATATCTTATAGATAGAACAGGACAGCCCCGTAAAGAAGCGACAATGGCGAGCTTATAATGTGAGCTCTAATTATTGCAAAGTGACATTAAATGTCTACAATTGCGACTAGTAGATTTAATGATTTGGTGATTACTAACGTTTATTGACAATAACGGGTAATACGTTTACCGAGTTATCGAACCGTAATACGTTTCTTAAAAATCCGGGCGTTTTGCTTCCATGTGAGGAAATGATCTTCAGTGGCCAATCTTCTTGCCTCCTCAGCCGACTGCTCTTCCGTTGTTGTTTGGGATAAGGAATAGACCCCATCTCGAAAACCCGAAAATTGTATCTACCAATGGCTCCGATTGTGAAAACGTAAACTGTATATTGATTAACAAGTATTTGAAGTCACAAGTATAATAATAGTTTATTTGTACTAAGTGGATTTCCGATAATTGTCAGAATAAAAGTTAACGCCTGTTTTACTTACTCTGATAAAAGACACGACACTAAAAGTTCGATTGTTCCTGGAAATAAGAGAACGGAGAAAACTGTAAGAGAGCTTATTATGAGGTTACTAGTGGTCAGGGATTCTCTAAAATGGATACGCACTAGACGTTGCGAGCTGCCCGAAATATGACGCTACGCCAGGGACAGAGTGATACTTAATACTGTCAAGTGTAAACAAAAAAATGTCGACAGACATCAGACAAAAGAGTGCCAACGAGAAGCAAAAAAGCTGAAAATAATTCAATATTTTTTACTTAACGCTAGATACGACAGACAGAAAAATACAGTTTATTATCCGATATACCTAAAAGTAGCTCAGTCTGCTTCTTTAGCAGAAGGTAATTACGTTGCGTATCTTTGGAAACGTTTCATTATTGTAAATATACAAGCTTTTTACAGTAATAAAATTTGTCTGTATTGTTTACAATTGTATCAGATTTTCTCTAGTTTTTTAATTTATTTATTTTACGTACGTTTCGTAGTGCATCGTCACAGGCTTAGATATGGAAAGTAAGTAATTGATTTAAATGTTCAATTGTAATATTTTTTGTGCAGTCAACTCTTTTAGCAATTAGGCATAAATTGAAAGCATTTTAATATTTACGTTTTTGTATCTAAAAATTATTTGCAATCTTCAGTAAAATTATTTTCCGGGCTGTTGAGCCGTGGCCCTCCTTTTTGTGGAGCCAAACGTTTCGACTGCAGCTGCGGTAGTCATCCTCAGAGACAGTTATTTAGTCGCCAGAGGAGCTGAGGATGACTGCAGTTGAAACGTTTGGTTCTACAAAGAGAGGACCACGGCCCAACAGCCCGGAGAATAATGTTACTGAGGCTAACTCCGGTCGTGAAGGCTTTAATATTGTTACGTGATATGGAACATTCTAGTACGTTCGATAGCGTCGTTCTAAAAGCTCCTCGACAAGCCTAGCCGGTGTGTGTTTCTGCCAAGGCCGCGCTGAAGTATCCTCTAGAATTTTCGATTGCTGGTTAAGAGAGCATATTATGGAACCCTGCAGACTATAAATAGCCAACACCTGCCGCTTAGTTCTCAGTTTACTTCGGGCGATTACTCAGAGCGTTTCAAGTGGCTACAAGTGAAAAGTGATTATTGTGCGGGACTCTTTTATATGACATTATTATTGCGTGTGAACAAGTTTAACTTGGATTATTGTACAAGTTGATTATAAATTGTTATCTAGATAATTAAAGCTGGTTATTAGTAACTTCATTGGTGCCTTGTATTTTGTTTTCCACTGTACCATACGACGATCAGTTAGACCGTCGTAACAATATTATTTGCAATAATATTAAAATTTTAAATAAGTCATGTGGTAGAATTAAAGTTTACTTGATTTGTTTTTTAAATTAGTGCATTTTTTCTTGAAATATTTTTATTGTGTTTACCATAACTAAACACAATTAACTAAAGTTTTTCATTTCTACATTTTGTGTTTTTCTTATATTTTGCTAGTTTAACATTTTAAATGTCCTGAAATTGATGTTCTTTATTTAACCATTGTGTGACTAATTGAGATGTGTAGTTCTACGGTGAAAGCATTACAGTGATAAGAGAATCTGTCATGTAATTGCATTCTTCGCTTGATTAAACATTCAGACCGGTTACACGAGTCCGTTATTTGGTAATTATATTATGGCTTCTGACGAGACACTCTTATTTCTGCAAAACGTACGTAAAGGAAACCAACAAATATTCCTGTAGAAGAAAGCTTATACAATTTTTAACAATAAACGCTGAAACAATTTACAAACATTAGCATTTAGAAGGCGGTATCTGTATGACTAGAGTATAAAACGTAATGGGGTTGTTGTGTAGCCTCTTGGGTAGATAACGATCACTGAATGTTAAACAGCGTATCTACCTTCTAATGTAGTTACAACACACATAAATTTCAAAGTTTTGCAATGTTCATACGTGTTCTTCAACAAAGTGTAACAGAGTATGTAAAAGTTGGAACTGCAGAGAAAAACTGAAGAGCAAACACGACGTAACGTAACGGGGTCAGCTTGCTCTGTCGGACAAACCAACGTCTCCCTCCCTTTTTAATAAATAACTACTAGTATTTATTCATACGTGTCCGCATTACTTTGCACTGTATATCGTGTCTTTGAACACGTGTGTTCCGTATCAGTTAAACTCTGACACCAAATTGCCAACACTCAACACGGGCTTACGCTTTGAGTCCGTTAATAATGTTACGTAATACGGAAAAATTGTTACGTTATACGGAACGTTCTACAAGTATCTCTGCTATCCCAGCTGTAACGTGTGTGTGTTTGTGTGCGTGTGTGTGTGTGTACATATTGCTGCTACTTTGAGATGAAAGACAATTACGCGTCAACTATCGAGTCTATTCCATACCATACCGGTCAGGGCAGTGTGTTCAAGGACACTGTTTCTAGTGGATTCTCGAGAGCGCCTGTTTGTTTAACACGTCATCCAAACTGACAGATTATTCTGGCACATCAGCGGGGGATAAATATAGGCATTCAGCGACGGTCAGTCAAGTTTAAGTGGCGATTTATTCAAGTGAGGGTCGAGTTTACTTCGGGCTTTTCGTGTTTACTTTGTTCGAGTTTACTTTATGCGTTCAAGTGGTTGTTAATGACAAATGATTATTGTGCGCGACTCTATTGGTTGAAATTAGTATTTGTGTGGATAAATTAACTTGAATTATTGTACGAGTATATTCTTGTTGAAGAGCGTGTTGATTACAAACTGTTAATTTTGATAATTAAAGCTGATTTTTAGTGACTTAATTGGTGTCTTGTAATTTGTTTTCCACTGTACAATAATAACTCGCGGTTCGTTATAAGGTTTCCTAATAGGCCTTTGTCTAATTCAAGGTTTACTTCCTTTGTGTAATATGTATAAAATTAGCAAATATTCCAGACAACTTGGTAACAGTTCTTATTACTGGTTTTATCTTTGTAAATAATAATGATAGATTAATAATGACTCTTTTCTGCGCTACCAAAGTAGTTTAAGAGTTAGGTGGGGTAAACTACGTTCCGTACGTTTTTCAACTTAGAAGAAAGGTAATGTAGCCAGCAACTATGTTTTTTATATATGCCAAGAAACTGTTACAATTTTTATATCTATATATTGTAACAAACAATTCTTTCGACGTGTGTGGGTTGCGTCTATTTGATACTCTTCGAAACTCTCGCCTAATTAAGCCCCGCGATGGAAGCAATTTGTAACGTTGTAGTAATCAAACCTTCTCTTCGTTGATTTATTTTAACCGGATTATGTCGTATTTGTTTTGTGGGAATAGTTTTTCCGTTAAATAAACAATCTGTTTAATGAAATTATTATTTTTTTATTTTTTTTATTTTATTTACTATCGGGATCCTTTGCGGTTGATTCTCCGCAGGTATTACAGTTCAGCTGATAGAGAGAGAGAGAGAGAGAGAGAGAGAGAGAGAGAGAGAGAGAGAGAGAGAGAGAGAGAGAGAGAGAGAGAGAGAGAGAGAGAGAGAGAGAGAGAGAGAGAGAGAGTTCCTCTCTTATGTACTGTGTTGTCGTTTTATTAAGCGTATTTTGCAACAACTGTTTTCAAGGCGACAACACGCTAAAGGTTATTTTCGCCATTTATACTTCGTACGCTATGATGACTGCTGTAGTTTGCCCACTCTTCTCTGCTATTTACCAGTTTCCTGTAACAAATTCGCTATCTACAAAGAATAACACAATGCCAATTCCCTCAAAAAGGTATTTATTATCTGATATTGGTTTATATTTTTGAAACCATTAAATTCAGTTCATCGATTTCAAGTCAACTATTATCGAAATTATAACAACTTTCGATATATGTATTTCTATCATACGACACATATAGTCAATTGTAGTTATAAACAAAATTAATAAATTATTTATCTCAGGGTTTTTTGGGATTCTTTGAGCTGTAAGAAAGTCAGAAATGCTTTGACAAGAGTAACATACTTTACAAGAAAAATATTTTATTCTTAAAGACTAGGTCAAAGAGTTCGTTTTTTAGACGCCAGAGCGCAGATTACATGAATTCGTACAGCTGACGGTCCAAGAAACATGGCCGCTGTGAATGTTCTAATGAGATTATATTTTTACTGTTTTTAATTAAATAAATAAAGTTTGAAATGTTCTCACTAAGTTTTCTTATAGATTTAATTATTTTATACTGGTTTTTAGTGTTCCAGTGTTCGTTACTTGGTGGTGATGTGTAGTTTTTTTGTTTATGAAGGTAGTCATTTCTCACCCATGTTAGCTAGGTTCCAATTTTCAATCTATCTTGTGGCTGGACAAATTTTCATTTATTTATTTTGTTTTTTTTTGTATATTCTCGCATTAATTAATATGTTTCATGTGATGTCCCAGATATGGTTTTTATGCTGATTCTTTTCCTTCAGTTTTGAATTGCGTACGGTTTGAAAATTAGTTAAAATTTTTCAATTTTCTGGACATTATTTTAGTGTCATCTACTCTCTTGAAAATAAATAACAATCAACCTCCTCTTGTTACCTTCGTTACCGTTAGTAACCAAGAAATTGATAAGTTTTTATTGGCTAACCTAGGTACAGTTTTAGTAATTAGGCTAGTCTTTAGATATTATTAGTTCTTTCACCTTAAAAAAAAAAATACTCCTTTATAAAGGTTAACTCTAATTAAATGTAATTTACATAGTGTTTGTCTTCATACTATTACATATGCTGAAATACTTATTTGTTATAATTTAGTGGTGATAATCCATAGTTTTTTTATTAACAAGTTTCTTGTTTTTTAGGAACTATGTTCCATTAACATTATTTTCTCATAACATTTACATAAACTTATATAATATACCCTTCTGTCATCACCTGAAAGTGTTTTTTTTTTATTAAAATTTAGTTTTCTTTTATATTGTCGGTTTACAAGATTGGTTAATTTAGCTCATTTCTGACTTTTATATTTGTAAATGTATTACTGCTCTAGGCCCTATTTTATTTTTCACAATCTCTTTATAATTTATTCCAATTAACAGTTATTAATTCCTTCTCTAACCCTGGATCTTTCAGAACAATAAACATAATAATATTCTACTTATACATTGAAATATTGCCTTTGTGGCATAACAAAAATAAAACAGTAATAACTTACTACTAACTACTTATTATCTATTACAAGACTCCTGCATCCTTATCACAACTTGTGACTGATGTCTCTCTAATATCACTAATCATAGTTTGCTATTCTTTTAAGTTTTTATAAATAGGCTATGCTTTACTATAGTTCTATTTATTATGATTTTGTTTCACTTTAACTTTATTAACTATAATAACATCACATTCTATTATTATGTCGCACTTGGTGTACACTGTCTTTTTATAGCACCACTTATTACACGGTTTATTCACTACCACAGTTTTTATTTTTTAGTTTACTAATAATATAAGAAAAAGGTTTTATAGCATGATACCTTGGTATAATACATTTTCTGACCTGTGGAATGGGATATCTACCAAATTTGTTTATCATTAATAATAATATAAGATATTTTACTGTTTCATAAAGAATATTGGACATTTTGTTCATTTAGTATGATGTACTAATTATGTGAGGTTACAATATATATTATAACAACACTGAATTTAATGTGTTGATGTTATATATTTATGATGAGCATGTAATCGTAATAAATAACACTACAAAGTTTTATTAAAATTCATGTAATTTTTAATTAACAATTTCTTATTTGGTTTTCGGTTTTAAATTCATTATTATTTTTACTTGCTTATTACGTGCAATTTGCACTTTTATATTACAAATAGCTCTCTTATCTATCTTATGATTCCAAATTGTCATAATTTTTATGTGCTTATTACGCATAATTCTTAATACTACCTTACACACAAATATATTATATAATGTTTGTTAGGAAGATTAATGTTTTATAATGTAATTGCCAGGATGCTGAATAATGATGAGCGTGGACTGTATTTAATACGTTTATTAATGTTTCATTACATGGAACATGTAAGGTTGGCTACGTCTGAAAGACGTTTGCATTTTAAAGAAAACCACGTCGGTTAAGAAATGTTCATATTAGCAAAATTGAGGCGCGAGTACGCGGCACTCCAAGCTACATGAAATGTTGTAGGGCCTAAGGCCTACATAAATTTGTCTCGACGACAAAATGAATATGAAGAAAATGACAGGACGAAGCAGAGACGCGTTTACGTCCGCTGCTCGCCGACGCAAGTTGCACTGTGTCTTAGCCTGAACGCGATAAGCGTAATGCAGAGCGTACAGATTAGCCAACCTTTAAATATGAAAATTACCACATTACTGTCCATAACTGCCCGCAAAAAATCAAAAGATTTTTTAATACATTGTAATAATTTATTGTACGAAAACACAATGTATGTTCTTAATAGTAGATATCAACCTCAATAAATTTTTTTTTTTTTTTTTTTGGAGATCTGTAAGCTGTTCGACTGAGCGAACATTTAACAAATTGGCTGAAAACACAGGATTATGAAGAGCTGACCATTGACAGCTCTTCTTGTTTTTGATAATAGATTAAAGAGGTAACAAAATACAAAACTAAATGATAAAAACATGTAAACAAATGAACAAAAGCCACTTTCACTTTCTGCTGGCATGATACAATAAGTTCAAATATTAAACACTGGGCCCATAAGGCACATATACAGGTTGACATTAACACGTATGAATGACACGAATACAAAAACATACAGAACAGATATCACAGACAGTACAATACAGAAAATACATTATGAGTTAAACCTGAATGGTAAGTCTAATAGTTTGTGTCTTTTTAGTCTATGCTAATGGAGCCAAGTTATCCTCGATCAGCAAAACCAGGTCACCAATGGAAACGTTTTCCTTTGCGAATTTCCATTTGTGACGTTGTTGTAATTGGTGTAAGTGGTCGCGAGACCAAGATTTCCAAATGACTTGGACAAACGTCTGGAGAAGTTGCCAACGTCCAAGACGAGAGATGGAAACGTGAGAAAAGTCAGGATCAGGTATCGCCGTTAATGGTGCGCAAATTAAAAAATGGCCAGGGGTAAGTGGCACTGGATCGTTTACATCCGATGAAACGGCAAATAATGGACGTGAGTTTAGACATGCCTCTACCTGAGACAAAACCGTAGTTAACTCCTCGAAAGTAAGTATGGACTTGCCGACCACGCGGCGCAAATGATACTTTAAACTCTTTATGCCGCTCTCCCAAAGACCACCAAAATGAGGTGACGAGGGCGGAATAAATGACCATTTAATACCATGAGAGGTCGTAAAGGATTTGATTGATGAGGTGGCATCCTTGTTATGCCAAAGATTGTAAACGTCATGCAAAACGTTGCGGGCCTTCCTAAAGTTCGTGCCATTATCAGAATATAACTGGCTGGGTATGCCCCTACGGGCCATGAAACGACGAAAGGCAGCTATAAACGCGTTGGCCGTAAGGCCGGAATTAATTCCAAATGAGTGGCCCTGGTGGCTAACCAAATGAACAAAGACACATAGGATTTTGACAGAGTCCTAGATCTCTGCCCGCCAACGTACGCACATTACATTGTTTGTTTAATGGGAGTGATAAATTATTATGATCTGCGACCACATTGGGATCATTTGATGCCCATTTATGCAGAGTAAGGCCATATTGACGCAACAGAGTACCTAAGTCAGATTTCAACTTGGTCAGATTAGAAATGGTGTCTGCACCGGTTAACAAATCATCGACATAGAAATCATTAATTATAGCTGAAGCAGCGTCATGAAAAGAAGCTTCATAATCCTTACCAATCTGAATAAGGCTACGAGTGGCCAAAAACGAGGCACTAGCAGTACCGTATGTTACAGTTCGCAGTACAAAATGTTTAAACTGTTCAAGGGGAGAATTACGCCACAGAATACGTTGATAATGACAATCCTTATCAGACACTAGAATTTGTCGATACATCTTCTCGATGTCGGCGATCAGAACATAGTTGTATATGCGAAATCGCAAGAGAATAGAAAAAAGATCTTGTTGGACATTTGGGCCTACCAACAAAATATCATTGAGAGAAAGACCATTGGTAGTTTTGGCCGAGCCATCAAAAACGACGCGAAGTTTTGTCGTGGAACTAGAATGTTTAAAAACGGCATGGTGAGGCAGATAGTAGGTATTTGAAACCCTGGAATTGACAGAACAATCGTCGACAAGTGCCATGTGGCCAAGATCCCTATACTCTTGAATAAATTTTGCGTATTCACGCGCAAGCTCAGAATCACGCATGAACCGGCGTTCTAAACCTAAGAATCTCGCTTCAGCGGTAGCATAGGACTCACCCAACTGGGGATTGTCAGACTTGAATGGTAGCGAGACAACGAACCTACCCTCATCATTGCGATGAGTGGACTTAACAAAATGTTCTTCACAAACTGAATCGTTACTAATGGGTGCATTATCAGGGATGGTTTCGGTCTCCCAAAATTTCTCAAGAGACGCTAAAATTTGACTGTCGTTGTTCCTGGCCAAGAACGAAACAGCAGGACCCTTAGAACGGCAATGTTTGGGCAGATTGCCTGCTAAAATGTAGCCTAACTTTGTTTCTTGTATAATAGGAAAGGGAGGACCGCGTACATATTTGTTAGCTAAAATCAAAGCTAAATAAAATTGCGCTCCTAAAAGTATATCTATATCAGCTGATATGTTGAAATGTGGGTCAGCGAGGAAAACGTTATCTGGGATATTAAAATGATTTATGTCAAAAGATTGTGCTGGCAGTTGTAACGATATATTTTTTGACGGTAGCCCCACTGTTGGGTTCGCCAATTTGTAACGATATAAGTTTTATAGATGTTCTATGTTCGTTACTTTTTTAAAGCCTCACTTTGGATTCGTCAATTTACAACGAATTTTATAAATGTTGCGGGCACTTAAATTATATACGCCGCCCGTTGGAAACGTCAATTAGTAACAAATGTATATGTATTAATTACCTTCAACCACACTGTTGTTGTTGTTGTAATAATGTTACTGTTAATAATATATGTTGAACGGCGAATGATTTTGTAATCTGCCGCTCGCTCCCACTATACGTACCGTTTCGATGACGTCACACACCGTTGCCAAACGTTGTGGTGTCCGCTGTGCTCTGTGAACTTATTTTTTAAATGGAACAGCAATAATAACGACCCTAATATAACAACAAACATATATCTTTGTAGGAATCATTTATTCAATAAAGCATGGGTTAACTGTTTCTCGTTTCTTTTATAATAATCACAATCGTGGCAAAAATTGTGTCTCCTTTACCAGTTGGTACTGTAGTTGTAATTCTTATTGCATTCAGACCAAAATGAAGCGTTGGTTATTATTTCTTATTAAAGATAGATCATCTCAGGGCGTATATGGTTCGGGGATTACAATTAAACAAAATGTTATTCTATAAATCAAAGTACAAATTTTACAGTTCAAGGATATTACAAAGTTTAGAGTGTAATGTGCACGCCTGTAGTTGAATCGTGGCTGCTAGTTATTATAGGTTATGTCCAGTTCATGTGTTTATTAATTATTATTGAAATCAAAGGTTCTTGTAGTGTTTAAAAAAGGTGTCAAATCTCAATTCGTGTTATTAGTGAGTGTTCTTAGTGTTGGAGTGATATGGTGTCTGTAGTTTAGTTGCTTAATTTTTAAAAAGTCGTGTATGCAAAAGTTGGTGTTGATGCATAATATAATAAAATGTCAAAGTCACCAAATCCTCTTCTTTATATGGTTCTTGGTCGAAGATAGGGCCCACGTCTGCTTCTGTCCTCCTCCCTGGTTCTTGATTCTTCTATTTCCAATGCTAGGTGTTCCTCACTTAGTTGTAATAACTCGTATTATGTGTATTTATCGGTGTTAACATGTCTGGAACGTGTTTTCACAATTTATAGTTAATTATGTAAGACGTTTTATAAACGCGTCTGTACGCTATAACCGTTGTTAAAGAAGTCCCATTTTATTTATCCGAAATTTCTGGTTGCTATGGGTAAACTTGGAATCTGGTTGGTTGATTCGGATATACATTGTCATGTAATTTCATTATTTCAATGTCAGAATTTGTTCAAAACCTTTAAATTATTATAACTTTTCTATACTGATTGGGAATTTAAAACTATTATCAACCTTATTTTGGTCTTTACATTTGACACACATAGACACTAAACATGCCTACCTTTACTTGAGAAATACAGCTGTTACAATTTTGTTATTTGAATTTTTCATAGATAGCTTAAAACGAATGATTTTGTTTCTAGATTTGTAGTGTATACTATTAACTATCAATCTGTTCATCCTTCAATATTTGTTTCATAAAATTCCTAACAGTATTATTTAAAACTTACAAAAGTTGGTTTTTACCTGGCCTATGTACTGGTGTTATCTTCATCACCATGTTTACAAACATTTTACCTTAATGTCATTTTCCATGACTGATATCTTAGTAAACCTTTAACAGTTAAATTAACTTTTAACAACCATAAAAACTGTTTAACATATAACACTATCTTAACAAAACAAAAAGGATATACTATCCTATCAGTTTAATCTCATGCCCACATGGCTATGATTCTACTGAACATTTGAACAAATAAACTGCTTTTTACTTAATCTATACAATTGTTTAACACTTAAATTTATAACCTTAACATAACTTTAACATAGCTTTAATATAGCTTTAATATAGGCTTCATCACCACTCAACAGAATATAACTTACTCTTAGTGCTTATTTTAACAATTATAACTTTTGCACCGTTCTATAACATTAATATTACCATCTCCTCTGCTTTCTTTATGCTATCATAACATTGCTTATAAACATTTACTATATAAACTTACTATTTAAACATTCATAACAATAACATCCTTAATAACATTAGAGGATTTTTATCCTGAATACAACTATACTATTAAGCTACTATTAATTCTTACTATAATAACAATATTTTGGTTACTCTTCATTTTTTACTACTATTTTTTAGTACTTTTCACCCTTAAACAAAGTCATATTCCTATAGGTTTAAGGAATTGGGAATATAAACAAATATTCTCTCAATTGTCATCTAGGTATATCCTTAATACTAGCACTTGACTGGTGATACTTGTTCAAAAAACACTTGGTTTATTATTTTATCACTGGTTAGTATTGCACTGTTTGGATTCTATTTGTCACACTTATAAATAATTAATCCATCTAGTTTTGACTGTTTGATTAATTATTTGTTATCTTCTCATGTAAATATTATTTCCACTTTTGTCATGTAATCTTACATATAGTGTTTTCTTAAAATTAATGTACATTAGTTTATTTATTAACTGTATTGTACTTCAGTATCATTTTAGAATGGTTTTGTTTTTATATTCATTCTTATTGGTTTTTATGGGTTTTTACATTTTATTGTCCACTCTCACCTTTATAGGCCTATGAGTTCTGATTTATAATTCTTGTGGTTTATCTCTATTTTGGGTTAAACTTGCACTTTGTACCTTTTCACTGTACTTTAGTGTCAATAGTGGTTATTTCATAATATTTATTTCTTTTACGCATTTCACTTTGGTGTACCCACCCTTATGAAATTGTCACTTGGTAAATCACTTACTAACTACTATTATGCACTCTTGTTATAAAATGTTACTGTGAATAAATTATTATGTGTTGTTTTCTAGACAAACTTATGACCATTATTTATTACAATTAGTGGTATGGTTCATTGTATCTATAATAAGGTTTGTTATATTTTCATTACAACATTCAAATCAATCACTTACTACTATTTCTCTTTACATAGTATTGTATGTTTGGGCCTATTATCCCTCAATTTGTATTTTGATTACCTTGATATTATAATACATTGAATGGAACCATTTGTTTCCTTATAGCATTGATACATAATCCGTCAGTCTTTATAATATTTATTTTATCTTTATTTAAAGTTCATGTCTTAATCGGGGTTGGATGTATTTTGCATCACTTTGCCTGAATCATTAATTTGGGTACGGTCAGTTGTGTTGCTAGTCAGTCTGAAATATTTATTCGTTCCTCTTCACTATCATCCTGAAAGATATACTTCTTCTTGTTTAGCTTCTTATCCATTGTCTTTAATAAATCGGGTACGATATTAAGTGGTTTCAAATGTAATGTTACACAGTTTATGAGTCAATGCAGATAAGACTGCACACGTAGCGTCAAACCTGAACCTTTGATAGCGAGAAATAATACGAATAGATGCCAAATTAGTGGCACAACATGCCGCATTATTAATACCTGTAATCGGTATATTAGATCTAGTCAAGTTAAGTTGTAATTTCTTAGCAAATGATTCCGTACAAAAATTCACTTGTGACCCAGCATCTAATAAAACTCTTGCAAGCTGTCCGTTACCAGCCCGGTCGATGACGAACACGAGTGCTGTCGATAAAAGAACATTGTTTGCAGACTGGAGTTTAAATGAACAATAATTGCTACTGCTGGCAGAACCTTGTTTTGACACATTATTTATGTGCAGCAATGTATGGTGTCGTTTTGAACAGATCTTACATGATTGTTTGACCTTACAATTAGATGAAACCTTACAATGATCTGGTCTTAAACAATTGGTACAGCGTTTATGATTTAATATAAATTGCCCTCGTTCTGATATGCTTAATTCACGAAATTTGTCACACATGTAAATTGGATGACTAGCTTTGCAGCATGGGCATAAATAATTATTTGAAGTTGAGTGATAACTCTTAAATGCAGTGCTGCCAGCAGAGTTTCGTAATTTATGTTTTTCAGACTTATTATTAAACCTTAAAGTCGGCTTGTTGAGCTGCTGTCCAGCATCTATCGGTAATGTATTTTCTAATAATTGTCTACGTGCGTTTAAAACTGGGTAAAGCTTTGAAAGTTAGGAAGATTATCGGGATCTATAGACTCCTTCCATAATTTAAACGTGGAATGGTCAAGTTTTGCTGACAATAGTTGTACAGTAATAAGCTCAAATGAATCCACTGACAGTTGCATAGCTGCCAGCGAATTAACTGAAGACGTTATTGTATTTATGAATTCTGCCACACTTTGGACAGAGTCTTTGATTGTCGACTTTACTTCTAGCAAATTTTGAATATAATATTTCGCTAATATGAATTTGTTATCATATCTAGGGGACAGCAAACTCAACGCTATCGAATAGTTCTCATTACAAATAGGTAAGGCCTTAATTACATCCAATGGCTCATTTTTAAGCGATGAATACAAATAATGTAGTTTTTGCACTGAAGTTAGATCAAATCTGGCATGTACCAAGTCCAGAAATATTGAATAAAAGTGCTGCCATTCTAAAATGCTGCCTGTGGAGCAGGGCAAACTTATAGGTTTTAATTGCATATTATTTGTTAATACTTGAGATTCAGTCTGAACGTTGAAAGTTTCTATTAATTGCAAGATGTTAGCTTCGGTTGAATATAAAAGTTCTTCAACCTCAATTCTTTCTTCTTGAGCAGCGTTTATGTCCTTACAAATTAGTTCAATTTCAGACTGTACCTCATCGTATTTAGTTGCTAAACTCTTTAGACTTTCCAATCTAACCGTTAAAAAATGTTTAGTGTTACTGCTTTTATCAAAATTAATTATAGCAGAATTGATTCGCACTATGGCAGACCTTAAGCCGCCTCTATTTCTGACCAACACTTTGAGGCCTTCTTCCGCCATTCTACGCACCTGTTAGTGATGTCGTTGACGTCGTACCTTGTGTGAGATGACTGGATAGATGACTGCTCAATCTGGTTTGTAGACGTTAACACATGGATGGTCTTGTAGTGGTGTTGTCACGAGGCTCAATGGCGACGAAAGAAATGCTGACTAACTCCCGACACGGTCAGATCAGCGAACATGCTGAATCGCCCGTGATGGCCGGAAATTGAGGTGGAAAAAATGATGAAAGCCGCTCTGGTATAAGTTGAAGGAAAGTAAAATGATGAATCCAGGCACGGAGCGACCAAAAAAATGTTAGGAAGATTAATGTTTTATAATGTAATTGCCAGGATGCTGAATAATGATGAGCGTGGACTGTATTTAATACGTTTATTAATGTTTCATTACATGGAACATGTAAGGTTGGCTACGTCTGAAAGACGTTTGCATTTTAAAGAAAACCACGTCGGTTAAGAAATGTTCATATTAGCAAAATTGAGACGCGAGTACGCGGCACTCCAAGCTACATGAAATGTTGTAGGGCCTAAGGCCTACATAAATTTGTCTCGACGACAAAATGAATATGAAGAAAATGACAGGACGAAGCAGAGACGCGTTTACGTCCGCTGCTCGCCGACGCAAGTTGCACTGTGTCTTAGCCTGAACGCGATAAGCGTAATGTAGAGCGTACAGATTAGCCAACCTTTAAATATGAAAATTACCACATTACTGTCCAATGTTCTAATCTAATATATTATTATCAAATTTTGTACTGCTCTCAGCTAGCTCAATTATTATTTTATTTAATCTTTAATTATCTAATTCTTGTGTTTCTTTATAACTACTAAATTCTCTTCATAATTGCAATATACGTTATTTACTGTTACTTCCTCTAACGAGGTTGACATTTATTATTAATAATTATAGATTTTGAATTTACAGTTACTGCTAACTTTTTATCGTTTAACAGTCTTCTCATATTATGGTAGGCCTACTTAATGTACAAACACAACACATTTACAATTATACAGTTATTTCAATCATCTTAGAATCTAATTGTGTATTCCTTTTCTCTTTCCTTTGATATTAAAGTCTTTCGATTTAGTTTCGGTTTCTAATTAATACTTGGTTATTTGTCACCTTGTTATTTGTGTGGTGCATCTGAAGCGTGTCCTCTTCGTCCTGGATACGAATGACCCTTATTGTCGTGGAAGTCCTGGAGTGGGGTAGTCTTGGAGTCTTGTAGTCCCTCGTCCTGGATTCTCGTACTCTGCTTCATTGGATGCTCTGGCTCTGCTGCATTGGCTGCTCTGGTTGTCGATCAATTCTAGACGCTCTAGTAGTTGGACATAGTCTCCGGCAGTCGTGATGATTGAACCAAAAAATCTTGCAGTCCTTGGACAGCGCCTCCGGCTCCTATGATGGTCTGACGAGTAAGAGAGCGATGATTGCGCGTCCTCGTATTTATACCCAAGGCTCCGAAATCATATCGCGACAATATTCTGCCTGTTCGCAATTGTCGAGCGCGTCACTTTTAATCCCGCTTTCTAATGACACTTCATTTGCTCGTCTTCGCGAATTGCGAAGATTTTGACACATTATACGATATTCCTTCGATCGTTAATTTTTAGGCGTTCATTATGCACAAAACCGTTTCTCTTTCTCTTAATTGCTCTAATTACTATTAAATTTTAAATTCTTATTATTTCACTTTCTGTTCGTTTTGCACTATTTTTTATCTATGTGTTATTTTAACACATATTTTGGTGTCTTCAGTTTTTCGCTACTATGCACACAAGCCTAGTAATTAATTACATACTATTAATTTATATCATTGTCGAAAGGGTGGCGCCTTTCATGAATGAACCGGTCGTCACACACACACATACACTTACTTGTGTACACACATGCAGAGAGCAGCTGCTTTGCTCCCTGTCCTAACACGCAAGTCGGGTGTTTCCATTACAATTTATATTGTAGTCTGAATGATTATTATTATTCAAATCCGTTATTTATAATTGTGTAAGCCCCATATATTATCATATGAACTAAAACATATACCTAACCTTGCTAAACAAATGAGAAAGTTAAAAACCGAAATGAGCAAAAAAGAAGTACAATATAAACTAAGGTAGAACAAACTGTACTCTAAACCATAAAAAGTGACTGTTCGTAGTAATAACGACTAATTGTAACAAGAAAAGTAATCACTACCAGGACAATAAGTGATTAAGTGTAAAAGTAAATGTAAGATGTTGATTACTAACTATACAGACAGGACTGTTAATATTAGTGGTAACTCATAATGAATGAAATATAATCTCAACTAAAAACAATGTGTTATCATATAATAATAATATTTAATGTGTAAAATAACTTGTATCAAATATACCTGAGTATTAACCATTTGCTTAAAGACTTCAACATCTAAAGGACCAAAGGATGGTTTAAGTTGTTAATTTAATTTACTTTAATGTTAACTAAAGGGAATAATGCAGTCAATTGTGTTATTTAAATTAAGGTGCTAAAACCAGTTTAAAGTAATAAGAAGTATATTGTTTTAATTGACCAAGAATCAATAATACTTAATAATAGGTCATAATAGATTGATCAACTCTACTATTATATGTTAAGAAGTTATTAAAAGATAGTTTTATTGTTTAAAGTTGGTTTGAGTTTGACCATAATGGCCTAACATTGTGATAATATGTTTGTTTTATCTCAATGTTTTTCTTCACTTTATCAGAATCAATTCAATGAATAATAATAACATATGGATAATTTAATGCATGTAATAATAATAGTGTATCAAGCCACAAGGTCATACAGTAATTGTAAGTTGAAACTTTGTACTATAAAGAAATACCAAGTAATTGGCCAATATCAAAATAGAAATTATTGTAAATCAAACTATTAAACTATCACAGCACTGTAAAATAGTAAAATATGGTATAAATACTAAGATAGACTTTATTTAAGTGTTAAAAGCAACATTTTAATCAATCAATGGAACTTTAATGTGATTTTAAATGTCAAAAGCTACATATAATGGCTTATGAGATGGAATTTTATAAAAGGTTAAATTAATTATTAGGACACACACCTTTGCCATGTGAGGTGTCAAACTTTTGTCTTGTTATAAGGAATATTGTACTGTAAACTAAATTGGGATTTATTATGTAACAGACAGGGAGTAATTGTAGTTTGAAAATGTAAAAATTTGCATCTTAAATAATTAAGGTCATGTGATCTCCTAACCCGACGATTTTGACCAATGAGAAATTTTGTAATTTTGGTCAAGCCCGTTGAATGTACAAGGGAATTTCTTCACTTAATTGTTAGACTCGTAGGCATAAAGAACAAATCTCTGCAGCTCTGTGTCAAAAAGTATATGAAAGAGTCAAATCTAAGTCGGAAGAAAAGTGAAATTAAAATGTTAATAGTGTCAAATTAGAACAAAGAAAGGATAATATAATATTAAAGCAAAGAGAACGAGGAAAATAATATATCTAAAAGTAAATATTAGTTATCTACAAAAGTGGTGAGGCCGAACTTGTATAATAACACTATTAATAAATACACGACACCAGAACTAAACCTAACACTTATTCATCAGAACACAAGTGAAAAGACTAATTCAACATCAGTGAACAATTTATTTGACTTATTTTATTATAAAAACTTGTTTTAAATAGTTGGGAGTGTTTTAAATAGTTAACTCTGTATTCGCTTGGCATCAGTCCGCCATCTTGTCACTGCCCACTGAAGCCATTACTGAATATGTTCACGCATCAAACCAAACCACTATCTCATTGAATTTTCTTAATTTTAATTTTATTGTTATTAGTAAGTAAGAGTTATTTTAATTGTAATGTGTTGTACTTCTTTGTGTGCATTTCGTACTTTTTAATAACAGTCAAAAGAATCCAGGAGTTCAATAATTATCGAAAGTGTAACTCTGAATCGCACTGAGACTAAAAGTCGGCTTGGGCATTGTACAAAATAAACGTTAGAACAACGAAGGCAGTAATTTATGAAAATAAACCACAATATTTTTCCCCAATTAATGTGAGTTGTCTTTTATTAAAAATAAAAATAGAAATAAAGAATTTCATTTCTGAACAAGAAGATAGAACCCGGCCACCACGACGCAAGTAATTCCGGCAATAAACTACGGTAAGTGAGTCTGGTAACCTCAATCTTGACAACTCAACACGAAAACCAAAACCCGTCCCCAACAAACAGTGATCCACGTTAAATAGTTAAATTAAATAATTAAAGTTAAATAAAATAAAAAATAAACAATTATAAAACTGACGCTTACAACAGGAGGCGTTTAAATAAAAAAAAATTTATCGTTACGAAATAGGCATAACAGGGTGAGCCCTAGTTCAAGAAATCAATTAAACAATTAATAATTTTTAAATAAATAAACGAAACAAATAAAACGAATAAAACAAATAATGAAAATTTTGAAATTAACTTTAAAGCCAAATACGTTATCAAATTGGCTTGCAACGTGAGGCCTAAATCGTTAAACTAGGTATTAAATTTTAAGAAACAAATAAAGGAAATAATTTTAATGAAATTAAACCATCAAAAAATAAATTGTATAACTTCAAATTAATATATTATAATATATATATTACAACAACACGAATTAATTATTTACTGTAATTTAATTTGTGCTGTGCTAACATGTATCTAACATTACTGTTAGAAGGTATCAATTAATGGGGTTTGGGTGTAATCATAATAAGAGTAGTCATTTTTAAATTGTAACATGATTTCATTAATTTATTCAAAAAATTATAAGTGTTTTTAAAATAGCATTTACTTAACCATAAAATATTCATTATCACTTGTTTAAACGTTTCTTTGTTTGCAGTACATTAGTTATAAAATAAATCTTATATACTATATTAACAAAAATCTATGTTAAACATTTATTTGTTACTCTAAAATTTCTCGACCGGTGAGTCTGACTGTGTGCTTTATTTGCAGTCTTGTTTTCTTTGCTTTATATATTTTTTCTTTATTACATTACTCTATGCATTGCATACATCTTAATGCTTTATACAATTTTTAAATTGACTAATAGAATTGCTAGTATTCTTCTATACTTCCAACTACGTTACTTTATACATTGTGTGTAATATTACTCACTGATTACTTTACACGCTTTAAATGAAATTTTAAATTTATTACATTAATCGTCAATCATCCAAGCAATGATTTAAATTAACTTTAAATTAATTGTTCATCATCAAAGAAAATTCTTACTAAGTTTAAATTATATTCTATTATCTCTATCTACATTTGACACAAATTTTCTTTATTTTTAAATTTTAAAATGTCTTTTCATTGTCTTTATTCTCTTATTTATTTATTATAAATTGGTTGTCACTTCAATTCTGTAGATTGTACCCCTGTCCTCCGGTGATCGGTAGGTCCTCTACTAATGGATTTCCCTGAACGTTCTCCTGTTTCACTTGTCGTCCTTCAGTTACTCGTTCCTTCTGGTCCTCTCTGGTTGCTGTAGAATGATATGTCGCTCTGCATCAGCTGCTGTTGTCCTAGCAGACGCCTTGATTGCTCTGCATATCGTTCCTCTGCTTGATGTGACCTCGCCAGTTGTCTAGAGTGCTGAACATTTGTGGTTGTAGACTGGTGGTGTATGTTCGATAATTGTATTTAAAATAATCAAACTAAGAGTTACTGTTTGATACTCGGATGAACGTATTGTCCATCGGACTTTACAGTTTATTTCAAAAAAATCGCGTCGCTAAAGGACATAGCGTCCCGCTGCTTCTGAAGACTGATTGAGAGTAAAATTTGGCTCTCCGGGCCCGTATTTATATTCACCAAAAAAACCGCACCTGTCGGCTCAGGTTTCTGCATGTCAGAAACTGTCCGTGGCGTCAGTTCCCCCGCTATCGTCCAATTTCACATATTCGCACATTTCTGCCAATTGCAATGTCTGATGCGGACTTCAAAGTGATCTAACATTGTCTGATTTAATTACACATATTATATGTAATTGCCATAGTGATCGCATAATTAATGTAATTACTATGCTCTTAAAATCGCACAGAATTCGCACTGAACGTCATAATCACACCGTTTTCGCACTGCACATTTGGATGATTTTTACGCATATTTAGAAGTCTTTGCAATCTTTCTAACATTTACGGTTTGCTTATAATTAAATAAAACTATAATTTAGTATCTATTTGGGGTGAGGTTTCAAACTTTCAGGCTTGAACAGGCTCCACGCACACACACTATTTACTACTATACACTCTCTCAGCAATAATTGCGTGATCATGCATGTTCATTCCTGCGTTTAATTCATCTTTCAACTTCACACCTGGCTGTCTATTACATATTACTAAAATTAATTTAAATATTTATTTTATTTAATAAATGCACATTACAGCATATGCTTGTATTGTCGCAAAAGAAATATATATATATATTACATTTAATATTTATAATGAATTTACCTCAAGATATTTTATTCCTTATTAGGAACATGTTTCGAGAGCTCCCGTGCTCTCATCATCAGCCTTTGCGATCTTGCGTCTGGTGAAGTATTTGTGTGTTGGCTGGATGCTATTTCTTGTTGGTCTCTGGTATTTTAAAGTTGTATTATTGTGTGTGATTGTGGTATATGTATTTGTATTTTGTGTATTTTCGATGTTGAGTGATTTGAATATTGTGTCATGTTTTGTATTGATTTGTATTTGTTCAAGTATTAGTTTGTTTTGTGTTTTATGTTTGTATATTTGTAAATTTTCCCAAATGTTCATTATGGTGCCTTTGTGTGGTATATGTTTTATTAGTGTCACATTGGTTGTGTCTGGGAATTCATGTCCTGTGTTTATTACATGTGTGGCTAAATTGGATTTATATATTTCTGGTTTTTTGTATGCGTTTAGGTGTTCAAAATAACGTTTTTTCAGCTGTTTTTTTGTTTGTCCTATGTAACATTTATTGCAATCTTGGCATTCAATTTTGTATTTACCGTTAGTTGTTGTATTACCTTCGTTGTGTGGGCTATTTAGTTTTTGTAAATTATTCCCGGACATGAATTCCCAGACATAACCAATGTGACACTAATGTACTGTTTAAGAACACCGAGATAAGAAACCGCATAGACTAAACATCAGAGAATGAAATACTGTATTGTACAGAGAGGGACAAAGAGCCTCTGTTGTAGCGTAATTTGTTGTCATAATGAACCGTAATTATGATTCTTGAGTACAAAATAGACTCATACTGTTTATTACGCAAGCTGGCTGGTTATGCTACTTTTATGAAAGGAATAGTGATAGCAAAGAGACAAGTTGTTTGTACTTTTATAAACTGAAAACAATTTTTCAAGTATATGCTCACTTTGCCGCCCTCCTGGCTATGGCGCCCGGGGCGCCTGCCCCCGTGCCCCCCTAGCTACGCCTCTGTTTACATTAACTCTTTGATGTGAAAACTGAGGTTGATCTGTTACAGACATTCACGCAGGATTGTCCACATCGAGCTGAGTTGTTGCTAATATCAGTAGGTAGCAGAGAAGAATGTGTGACGTGACTTCTGTTGTGGTTCTTGATTAACTTCATTGTGGAGAACGCGGTTTCACAGATTCATATGCTTCCAAACGTAAACGTCATTTTCTGTTCAAAATTTTTCAGAGCTGGGAATCATTCATAAGGTAGCGGCGTAAACAAATCTGGCCCCTTTTCTTGCCTGGTCTGCAGGAACGGATCACTTGTAAACCACACAATTCTAGTTGTATGTGAGTTGGTTGTTCTACCACGACAGTCACAAGACGATTATTAAGTAGTAATACACCATTTTTTAGCGTTTTGAATTCTTTAAATCTTATGGTAAAGTCGCCAATGAATTCTTTAATATCTGCTCTGCACTAAATTCCGAAAAAATCAAGTAGTTAATCATTTTTAAACTATTTGCAGACATCTTACAAATGAGCCACTTCATTTTTCCCAAAGAACGTTTCAAATTTTAAATTAATTATTTCAAAGTAATTAACAAGAAAATGTATATTTTACGAAGTGAATAAAGTATTTACTAAATTAGTGTCCCAAAATAAGGTCGCTGACCGCCAGTCGGTTCTCAACCTTTATAAGTCCGGGACCCATCTTGAAGGATAATACACTTCATGGGAACCACCAATAATTATGGGCGCCGGCAGAATTAGTTGTAGGGGTATGCACCCAGTTTATAATCATATTTTACCCAGTTAACATTGAGTATTTAAGGCCTATGTTACTACTAAATACAAACAGCCATCTACTTAATAATAAAAGTAATAGGTTTTTGAGACAGAGTAAATATATTTTTGAGTTTGCGACCCACCAAACACCCTTTCAGGACCTAGCAGTGGGTCGCTCCCGATATGTTGAGAAACGAACGCTGCTCTCGAGTATTCGAAGTTGGGTTGTTCAGTCGACCAACGTTGATGATTAGTACACAGGACGGCAACGCAAGTTGACTATCTTGTAGGCGTTAAAATGCGTAAAATTTACCTGACTTTGTTATGAGGAAATCTCCTTAACGAGTCGTTACGCCTGATATAAACATCAAGGATCTTTTTTTTTCGTTTTGTATTACACTTTTTGTGTTTAAGTTAATTACTGCACGCTTCATTAATCTACTATTTGCGTCATGATTACGAGGGTCAGTTGAAAATTTCGCGAAACGACATTTGTATCTTAGCGGTAAAACTAACATTTTTCGTGTGCTGCAAGATTTGTATTTTATGTGAACTTCTCTTAATTTCCAAATCTATCTGTCAATTTGTTCATTGTTTAGAAGCTGTTTAAAACTGACATGTCATGCGTGTTTTCAAAAACGGACAAAATCAATCATCATGGTGTAATTCTTTGTAACAAATTGTTTAGCGCCAACGGAAATTCAAAACGAAATTGTAAATGTGTCAGGAGATGCTGCGACTTCAAAATCAACAGTTTTTAAGTAGGGACTTGAGTTTAACGTGGTCGTACGAGCATTGAAAACGTGGTTGGACTGGAGGCCCAAAAATGCAACAACTCCAGATGCGGCAGCCATCTTACACAACGCTTTTTCACACCAAGTTCTTGAGTTAAAGTATGATGCACACGCTCATATGAGATGCCGATGATTTCAGCAACGCCATCCACTCCTCAATCTGCGGTCTTCTAACACCCTATGACATTTTTCAATAACGCCATTTTTTGTTGCACTTTTTGGACGTCCACTGCTGCGATCGTCTTCGGTGCTTGTGCGACCACGTTTAAACTCGAGTGTGCCCCCACTTACCGTTGTTTCTGAAGGCGCAGCATCTCCTAACACATTTACAATTTTGTTTTGATTTTCCATAGGTGTTAAAACGTTTTTAAAAGAGAAGTCATCACAATACGATGTTTGATTATATGCATTTTGAAAACATGCGTGACAGGATAATTTCAAACAGCTGGTGAAAAGTGAATCAATTGACAGATATATCTGGATATTAACAGGCGTTCACGCGAAATATTCGTCTTTCAGCACACGAAAGATTTTAGTTCTACCACTGAGCTATAGATGTCGCTCCGCGAACTTTTCAACTCGCCTTCGTATTTTTCTAATTATTCACGACAGATTTGTCCGATTCCGCTGTTATTTATTCGTCTCCACCTTTGATTCTTTCAATTAATAATTCCCAAAAATTTCAAACTAATTGTAAAAGAACGTGTATAAATATAATGGAACGTTAAACAGTAATAGGTCTTGTACGTATTTCGTGTTCAGTATCTTATCGCATTACCTCTAATTAAAACTTATCTAATTAGTAATATTGTGACACGTTCCTTCATAATAATTCCGCTTCCTTCCTGCAGAATATAGCAGTCATAAACTGTAAAGTAGTTGAACACCAGGTACTATAAACGTACGTACCTTAAAATGTTAATAAAAGTTTACGATCAATTAACCTCGTGCTCAGGATTCTACAGTGCGTGTCTAGGTTTAATGTTTCCTCCTCATCCAGAAGTTGCCTTACCTGTTAATAACTGATGACAACACTAAATGTCTTTCATCTTTAACATTGCATTTTTATAGAACACGTTATAATAATAAAGTTACTTATACCTACGTATAAATATAAACATAACAGTAAATAAAAATACAAGAAAATTTTACTCACAAATGTTTAAAATACGAGGATCAGTTGACAAGTTCGCGGAGCGACTACTGGAGCTTAGCTGTAAAACTAAAATGTTTCGTGTGCTGCAAGATTAGTATTTTATGTAAACTCCTGTTAATTTCCAAATCTATCTATCAATTTATTCATTGTTGAGAAGCTGTTTACAATTGTCGTGTCATGCGTGTTTTAAAAAACGGACAAAATCAAACATCGTGGTGTGATTCTGTTAAAAATTCTTTTGCGCCAACGGAAATTCAGAACTAAATTGTAAATGTGTCAAAACATTTGGGGATGCTGTGGCTTCAAAACCAACGGTTTCTAGTAGCTATTTGAGTTTAAACGTGGTCGTACGAGCATTGAATATGTCCCCCCTCCCGCACTGGACGCCCCCAAAATGCAATAACTCCAGATGTGGCAGCCATCTTGCACGTTTTTTCACATCAAGTTCTTGAGTTAAAGCAAGATGCACACTCTCATATTATGAGATGCGTATGCTTTCAGCAACGTCATCCACTCCTCAATCTGCGGTCCTCCAACACCCTATGAAATTTTATCAATAATGTCATTTTTTGTTACACTTTTTGGACGTCCACTGCTGGGATCGTCTTCAGTGCTTGTACGACCACGTTTAAACTCGAGTGTGCCCCACTTTCCGTTGTTTATGAAGGCGCAGCATCTCCTAAGACATTTACAATTTCGTTTAGATTTTTTCATTGGCGCTAAAACGTTTTTAACACAGAATTCGTCACAACACGATGTTTGATTTTGTACATTTTAAAAACACGCTTGACAGCAAAATTTCAAACAGCTGGTAAAAAGTGAAAAAATTGTCATATATATATTGTACTACTGTTAAAATACAACACAGTACATAAGTTAAGAGGAAAATAATAAATTTTAAAAGAAAAAATATACAAATTTAATAGTAATTGGAACATATGTTTAAAACGTAAACAAAAACATTGAGTCGATAGTCCCAACCAACATAGAGGTAGACTCCAATATGAGATAAAACAGTATTAAGATATATGTTTTGAAAAGGATTATATGAAATTTGAAATAAATATTAAAATAAGAGGAAATAGTAAGAAAATTATAATATAATAAATACAAACTAGAATTAAGAATATTAGAAATAAAATAAATATATTTAATAATAAGTAGAAAAGTTATATATGTTTTTAAGAGTTATATGATAGAAAGATGTAACTAAGTTAGGGAGTTATCAATGTGGCAAAATTGTAAACTGTTAGATTTTGTATTGTATAGAAATGAAAGGAAATGTATTAGTCTAAAATTATATTTAATAAGAGTAACATGAAGAGTCTAAGAGAGTGATATGTAAATGAAATCTAAATTAATATTTGGTATTATGTAAATAAGTCAAAATTTATACATCACAAAGTTTAATGTTGTATGTAAAAGGATAAACAGTAAAAGAGTTTAATTTGTTATACCAGAGTTTGATTGCCAATTTAATAAAGTAATCAATCAGGAGAAGAGATTTAATATTAATATTGAATTTAATAAAATAAAATACAACTCAATAAATAAATAATATTTCGAGAAGTCTAAACATATCTTTAAAAGAACGCCGATCTAAAAGAGAAATCCTGTACTGAAGAATAGTTTGAGTGGCCATAAAATATAATCCAATTTCCGAAGAAATATCTGTTTTGCAGTCGTCGAAGAAAACAACATTCAGCAGTAAAAACCAATAAGAAATTCGCGTGGAGGAACGGATCGCTAAGCCTGACATTGCCTTTGAAAATAATAAACATCAACCAGAAGTGAACCCGTGGCAGCTGGGAAGAATTCCGAGTCAGTCTATTTACATTTGTATGGTAGCTATTTTTACATTGTTATTTATCAAAATTTTACATACTAACTTTATTTGGTTTGGTTTAAAGAAAAGAAGATATCATATACAATATTAAATAAGATCAAACAGTTTAATAATTATTAACCCTGAGATAGAGTTTCTTTTCATGTGCTGATAAACATAAAACAAAATAACTGTAATTACATATCTTAATTACAATATACTAGTAAATAATTACAGTACATTAATGACGTTACCAATGTGTGGTATATAATAAATACAATATCTGCAAAAAATAACAGCACAATATATGTAAATTAACAGGTGTTCACGCGAAATATACGTCTTGTAACACACGAAAGATTTTAGTTCTACCACTGAGTTATAGATGTCGCTCCGCGAACTTTTCAACTGACTCTCGTAAGTGACGGAATAAAAACGACTATAACGTTATAGAATAACGATGGAAAGCATAAAACGTATCTGCTGTGACGACGCGTTTGTAAATCGTGTCGTTTCTTAAAACGTCTTGAAAATTTTTTTTCTAAGTTGAGGGAATGCAAGGGTAAGGATACAAGTAGACTATATGAATTTTATATATTATTAACTGCTTATTAATTATTGATTACTTAATTAAAAGTAAATCGTTTATTCTCGCTTGAAGAAATGGGATTTAAGGACGGAAAGCCAAATAAATGTGGCACTGAAATCATTACTGTTAGTTCCCTGCATTGTGTCTTAGAATACAATATAGATAATTCAAGTAACCTGTCCAATAGTATAATATAAATAACTACGTCTTGGTGACACAAGTAAATAAACATTATTAGGAATTGTGAAATTACCAATAACGCTTTACTGAAACGTGAACTTTCAAATGACAGAATCATTTCAGGTAGAAATGAAAGACTATCTAGGGTTGCATAATAAAGTGTCAAGAGCGGTTGTTATTCATACATAAGTGTAGATAGAAAACAAAATAATATATTTTCACCACGAGACCTTATTCAGTTTCTCACATTTCATCAGAAATCCCGTATTAAATATATGTAAAAAAATGATGGTCAGTAAAATGCCAACCATTTCAATTCGTTACGTATAATAAATTTACATTGCTTTGTTATAATCAATTTCATGGCACAGGATACTGCGTTTCAGTTCCTCTCAACTCCAAAATCACCACTGTAATAACTATCATAGAAAATGATACACGTATTGTGTAATTGATGGATAAATTGTACTCACGTGAATATCACGTATTGTTACGTACATACATTTGTATATTACTTATGCATGAGATGTGTTTAATTTCGCAATGTTTAATGTTTCTAATTTCCATCTTCAATAAAAAAACTGCAATCTAAATTGATTGGCGCGAAAGAAATTTACGCCACGTATCTTCAAGCAGCTTGCTGAGAAAAACCGACTACATAAACGTTTCATGTTACAAAATTTAAGGGGAGTGGAATTAAAAAACGTCCACAACTTTGACGACACCTGAACACCTTTTCATATATCCATTAATACACTACGTAAGGCTGTCCTGAATTCTTCAAACAAGCGCCAGTTACTTATAAATATTATGTGACACACTTAACTAGAAGCAACATTACATGTTATATGATGTGGTAGGGTAGTGTTTACATTCGAACAGGCTTAAGGAGGGGGCAGTAATACGCCATTACAGAAGTTTCTACGTTCTTCTCGGCTATTCCAGCGGAGCCCGGCGTACATATTGCTGCTACTTTGAGATGGAGGACAATTACGTAACACTCGTCACGCGTCCGTAGCCGAGACTGTTCCAGACTTCACCGGTCCGCGCGCACTATGTTCAAAGCAGCAAGCAATTACGCTCAAGTGTTTTCTAGTAGTGCTGACGCGTATTATGGGCTATTCAGGAATCTCAGCGGGGTATAAATACAAGCATTTAGCGACGCTTAGTTTCAGTTTAAGTGACGATTTATTACAGTGCGGTTCGAAGTATTGTGTTTTATAATTGTGCGGGACTCTATTAGTTGACATTATAATTGCGTGTGAACAATTTTTATTTGATTTGTTGTAAGAGACTATTTTGTTCATTACAAACTGTTTAATTGTGATAATTAAAGATGGTGATAAAGGAAGTAGCGTTGACGCGTAATATGGATTATTCCGTAATCTCAGAGGGGTGTAAATACAATCATCAGCGACGCTTAGTTTCAGTTTAAGTGGCGATTTATTCAAGTGAGGTTTGACTTATTGTCGGGCAATTTACACTGTGCATCTAAAGTGGTGTATTTGTGAAAAGTGAGTATAGTGCGGACTTCTTTATAGTTGACATTATTATTTGTGTGGACAGATTAACTTAAATTTTTGTACGAGTATAATCTTGTTGAATAACTTGTTGATTACAAACTGTTACTTGTGATAATTAAAACTGGTTATTAGTGATTTCATTGGTGTTTTGTTTTCCACTGTACCACACGACGATCAAGGAGATCGTCGTGACAGTATGTTGAAGTGACGTTTACTTTACACATAACGCTATTTGTAGCTGTTGTGTCGAACACACATAAATGTAAATCCTGTAGAAATGATAATACAAGGAACCAAAACGGATAAAAGAGAAAATAGCAAAACACAACTGACAAAAAACACCTGGATTCGTACAAAGGTATGGACATTTGAATATATAAATGTGTGTAAACCGTGGACCGTACGTGTAATTTACGGTGAATCTGTACCGTAGACGTAAGGCACCCACAAAATGGCGTCATGAAAGCTGGAAGAATCCACTCTAGTACCTTGATCCAGCGTGTTCTTGGACGCTCCACATGCCTACAACTTACACGTTTACACTGAAGTATTGTTTCAGAAAAGCAGTCTTCGCCCATTCTTCTTCCTCTGGCTCTACATCCCTCTATGAGATTTGGCCTCCTCAACAATCCTACACCATTAGCTTCTGTTTTCAGCGACAATCTTCCATCATTTGATCCCCATGGTTCGCAGGTCCTCCTCAACACACTCCATCCACCTCCTTCTCGGTCTTCCCCTGGCCCTACACTCTAAGAGTTTCCATTCTGTGATAGCTGTCGTATTTCTGATCTTTCCCATTCTATAAAAGTGTCATAGTCATCTAATTCTCTGTAACCTAATAAAGTTTACTATGTTTTCGCCGTTTATTAATCTATCAAGTTTAAGATTTATGCGGATCCGCCAAGTGTCATCTTGTTGCACTACTGGCCCAAAAATTCTCCTATGTATTTTCCTCTCAAATCGTCATTACCCATTCTACTATGTAGTATTTCCACGCGGTCCTCCAATCTAGGTTCAAATTCTTCGATCGAACTTGTATCCTCACGACGTCCCCATTTCAGACTCTGTCTTCCTGCAACGGAGCGAAGGAAACATATATGTCTTCTGCCTGTAGTCTACTTGTATTCTCCGACATGGGTAATCGTACGTTTCTATGTCGTTTAAAAAGGCTACGAAATGGCACCAGTACAGTACAAGACAGTGGCAATGTGTGTGTACAGTATTGCTGTCACGATAACAGTCTCTAAGGAATACAACTGTTTTAGTTCTTCAACATCAATATATTTTTTTCTGAAGCTCGCACGGCCTGTGTCAATAAATTCAAAATTACGAGGGTCATTCAATAAGTAAACAGATAAACAGTTGTAGAAAAGAAATTAATTGTAGCAACTGATTGAAACTTTCAGGGGTTTTACCTGGCAACGTCGTTATGAGTTGTGATCAGCTGTTCAATAATATATTGCATAAACATAACCAATACAGTTTTATTTACGATGGCGTGTCCTCTTAAGGACAGTACTTTCGAAGAACAGCATTCTGTTATAAGATTTTTGGATTTGGAACCACTATAACCACTAACTTGGATTCACTATTTTGAACCTGAGTCAAAGCGACAAAGCATGGAGTGGAAGCATCCCAGTTCACCCGCCAAGAAGAAATTCAAAACCCAGCCATCGGCTGGTAAGTTGATGTTAACCATTTTTGGAGCTCCCAAGACCCAATTTTCTGTGATTACCTACAAGACCAGCGTACCATCAATAGTCAGTTCTATTCTGACATGACTGTGAACAAATTTAAGCCTGCATTGAAGAAGAAATATCCGGGATGGCAGAGGAAAGGTGTGATTCTTCTTCACGATAATGCCCGCCCGCACACGGCAAAATTGACGCTCGAAACAATAAAAAAAGTAGGTTGGGAGATCCTCACCCCCCTTATAGCCCGGACCTTGCCCCATCTGACTTTTTCTTGTTTGGCCCACTCAAGGAGACTTTGCGTGGTGTCAAGTTCAACATCAATGAAGAAGTGAAGGAAAAAGTACAACACTGGCTTCGACATCAAGGTAAAGAATTCTTTGCTGAGGGGATAGAAAAGCTTGTAAGGAGATGGGACAAGTACACAGATGTTGCTGGAGATTACGTTGAAAAGTAAAAAAAAAACTGTATTGATTGAATAAAAAGTTTTTGCTCCACAGCTGTTTGTTTGTTTACTTATTGAATGACCCTCGTACGTCTAAAAACCGGGCTGTTACGCCGTGGTCGGTTTGCTATTAAACGTCATCACGTCGGAAACGTTTCGCTTCCCCCTCGGGAATCTTGCTCAGGTCGCCAAGAAGCGACCGTTGCTTTAACCTGATACGGGTATCGGGTAGTGTTCGTCGTACATCTGCCGCTATTGTGTTTTTTTTTACTCTCTGTCGCTTCTTGGCGGCATGAAGAAGATTCGCGACGGGGAAGCGAAACGTTCCCGACGTGATGACGTTTAACAGCAGCCGACCACGCCTAACAGCCCGGTTTTTAGACGTAACTTTGAATTTATCACTATATTCTTTCTGAGCGAAGTACACAGGAACACACACACAAAAATGTATAGGCCTACATACACACAATCAAATACATGCAGAAGTGCAGACATTGTTGTCGGGTGCACTATTTAGGTTTATTTAGGGCTGCACATATTGAATTTACTTGTCATTTTCACCTTGTGAAACGCGTGCAGCTTGTCAACTCAGTGATTCATCGTCGTTTTTATTATGTCACTTATATTTACCCTCTGAATGTTTGCATGTATTATCGTCAAAACTTTAAAATAACAGACCCATGTATGTAAGAACAGTCTACGTATACGTTATTAAAAAAAATCCTTTGTCCACTAGTACAAGTTGATTACAGTTTCAAATAGCAGTATTAAAGCACTAGGCACTGATAGGCTATATTTTGAAACATTACGTTTCAGCATAATTTCTTTTGAAACATAATTGCAATACAGCCAAAGAGATAAAGAAATACTCGTGAGTTATCGTCGCGTTTCGCTTGCGTGTTCCAAACGTCGCACGGCCCCTGACGTCGCGTTTTACAACTTTCTTCTGTTTCTTTGTTTATTTCTTCCCTATTTATTCCACCCACTGTACGTATTGCTGTCATACGTTACGATTGCGACTCCACCAAGTCTGGTGGAATAGTCCTCGTCATCACGCGAACGTTACCCCGTGTATAAGTTGTCTGTTACATTCAACGTTCAGTGTTACAAGTCAAATACCAACACTTACTATTATTTATCGTCTTAATGTGTTCTCATAGAATCAACATTGCTTTTCATGTCATGAAGTGAGATAGCCTTCATTACTTCTTTGACATACGATCAACTACCAAGACCAAACATCCCAAACAAATATCGATTTCGGATTGTTTTATCAGCATGATATTTGTTACTTTTAAAAAGCAATAATTAGCCCATATCTTTATTTCCAATAAAGAGTTCATAAATTATTCCGACTGTAAATTTTCATTACATGCGTTTACATAGTATTAATATTTTTAAATTTGTTATTTGCTTTTTCGACATTTTCAACCTTTTAATAATTCGTGGTTTCCCATTAATAATTGAAATTCAGCCGTATTCAATGTCGGAAACAATTGACTATTTGTAAACTTTTATTCAGCAACTTGGATTGGCAGTGGATTCACCACCAGTCCTTATTCAGTAACTCATGTTTTATCAGAAATCCCGTATTAAATATATATATAAATTATGGTCAGTAAAATGTGAATAATTTCAATTCATTACGTATAATGAATTTACATTGCTTTGTTGTAATCAATTCCCTGGCATAGGATACCGCGTTTCATTTCCTTTCCAAAATAACCACTGTAATAACTATTATAGACAATAATACACGTATTGTGTCATTTATCGATAAGTTGTACACACGATTGTGCATATCACGTATTGTTACGTATATACATGAGCCATGTTTAATTTGGCAATGTTTAATGTTTCTAATTTCCACCTTCAATAAAAAAAATGTAATCTAAATTAATTGGCGCAAAGAAATTTACGCCGCGTATCTTCAAAAGCTTGTTGACAAAAACCGACTACATAACGTTTCATATTACAAAATTTAAGGGGAGCAGAATTAAAAAACGTCCACAACTTTGACGACACCTGAACACCTTTTCATATATCCGTTAATACACTACGTAAGACTGTCCTGAATTCTTCAAACAAGCGGCAATTACTCATAAATATTATGTGACACACTGTACTAGAAGCAACATTACATGTTATATCATGTGGTAGGGTATTGTTTACATTCGAACACGCTTAAGGAGGGGGCAGTAATACGCCATTACAGAACTTTCTACGTGGTTCTCGGCTATTCCAGCGGAGCCCGGCGTACATATTGCTGCTACTTTGAGATGGAGGACAATTACGTAACACTTGTCACGCGTCCGTAGCCGAGACTGTTCAGACTTCACCGGTCCGCGCGCACTATGTTCAAAGCAGCAAGCAATTACGCTCAAGTGTTTTCTAGTGGCGTTGACGCGTAGTATGGATTATTCCGTAATCTCAGAGGGGTGTAAATACAATCATTTAGCGACGCTTAGTTTCAGTTTAAGTGGCGATTTATTCAAGTGAGGTTTGACTTATTATCGGGCAATTTACACAGTGTATATAAAATGGTGTATTAGTGAAAAGTGATTATAGTGCGGACTTCTTTATACTTGACATTATTATTTGTGTGGATAAATTAACTTAAATTTTTGTACGAGTATAATCTTGTTGAATAACTTGTTGATTACAAACTGTTACTTGTGATAATTAAAACTGGTTATTATTGATTTCATTAGTGATTTGTTTTCCACTGTACCACACGACGATCAAGGAGCTCGTCGTGACAGTATGTTGAAGTGACGTTTACTTTACACATAACGCTATTTGTAGCTGTTGTATCGAACACACATAAATGTAAAGCCTGTAGAAGTGATAATACAAAGAACCAAAACGGATAAAAGAGAAAATAGCAAAACACAACTGACAAAAATCACCTGGATTCGTACAAAGGTATGGACATTTGAATATATAAATGTGTGTAAACCGTGGACCGTACGTGTAATTTACGGTGAATCTGTACCGTAGACGTAAGGCACCCACAAAATGGCGTCATGAAAGCTGGAAGAATCCACTCTAGTACCTTGATCCAGCGTGTTCTTGGACGCTCCACATGCCTACAACTTACACGTTTACACTGAAGTATTGTTTCAGAAAAGCAGTCTTCGCCCATTCTTCTTCCTCTGGCTCTACATCCCTCTATGAGATTTGGCCTCCTCAACAATCCTACACCATTAGCTTCTGTTTTCAGCGACAATCTTCCATCATTTGATCCCCATGGTTCGCAGGTCCTCCTCAACACACTCCATCCACCTCCTTCTCGGTCTTCCCCTGGCCCTACACTCTAAGAGTTTCCATTCTGTGATAGCTGTCGTATTTCTGATCTTTCCCATTCTATAAAAGTGTCATAGTCATCTAATTCTCTGTAACCTAATAAAGTTTACTATGTTTTCGCCGTTTATTTATCTATCAAGTTTAAGATTTATGCGGATCCGCCAAGTGCCATCTTGTTGCACTACTGGCCCAAAAATTCTCCTATGTATTTTCCTCTCAAATCGTCATTACCCATTCTACTATGTAGTATTTCCACGCGGTCCTCCAATCTAGGTTCAAATTCTTCGATCGAACTTGTATCCTCACGACGTCCCCATTTCAGACTCTGTCTTCCTGCAACGGAGCGAAGGAAACATATATGTCTTCTGCCTGTAGTCTACTTGTATTCTCCGACATGGGTAATCGTACGTTTCTATGTCGTTTAAAAAGGCTACGAAATGGCACCAGTACAGTACAAGACAGTGGCAATGTGTGTGTACAGTATTGCTGTCACGACAACAGTCACTAAGGAATACAAATGTTTTACTTCTTCAACATCACTATATTTTTTTCTGAAGCTCGCACGTCCTGTGTCAATAAATTCAAAATTACGAGGGTCATTCAATAAGTAAACAGATAAACAATTGTAGAAAAGAAATTAATTGTAGCAGCTGATTGAAACTTTCAGGAGTTTTACCTGGCAACGTCGTTATGAGTTGTGATCAGCTGTTCAATAATATATTGCATAAACATAACCAATACAGTTTTATTTACGATGGCGTGTCCTCTTAAGGACAGTACTTTCGAAGAACAGCTTTCTGTTATAAGATTTTTGGATTTGGAACCACTATAACCACTAACTTGGATTCACTATTTTGAACCTGAGTCAAAGCGACAAAGCATGGAGTGGAAGCATCCCAGTTCACCCGCCAAGAAGAAATTCAAAACCCAGCCATCGGCTGGTAAGTTGATGTTAACCATCTTTTGGAGCTCCCAAGACCCAATTTTCTGTGATTACCTACAAGAACAGCGTCCCATCAATAGTCAGTTCTATTCTGACATGATTGTGAACAAATTTAAGCCTGCATTGAAGAAGAAATATCCGGGATGGCAGAGGAAAGGTGTGATTCTTCTTCACGATAATGCCCGCCCGCACACGGCAAAATTGACGCTCGAAACAATAAAAAAAGTAGGTTGGGAGATCCTCACCCCCCTTATAGCCCGGACCTTGCCCCATCTGACTTTTTCTTGTTTGGCCCACTAAAGGAGACTTTGCGTGGTGTCAAGTTCAACAGCAATGAAGAAGTGAAGGAAAAAGTACAACACTGGCTTCGACATCAAGGTAAAGAATTCTTTGCTGAGGGAATAGAAAAGCTTGTAAAGAGATGGGACAAGTACACAGATGTTGCTGGAGATTACGTTGAAAAGTAAACAAAAAAAATTGTATTGATTGAATAAAAAGTTTTTGCTCCACAGCTGTTTGTTTGTTTACTTATTGAATGACCCTCGTACGTCTAAAAACCAGGCTGTTACGCCGTGGTCGGTTTGCTATTAAACGTCATCACGTCGGGAACGTTTCGATTCCCCCTCGGGAATCTTCCTCAGGTCGCCAAGAAGCGACCGTTGCTTTAACCTGATACGGGTATCGGGTAGTGTTCGTCGTACATCTGCCGCTATTGTGTTTTTTTTTACTCTCTGTCGCTTCTTGGCGGCATGAAGAAGATTCGCGACGGGGAAGCGAAACGTTCCCGACGTGATGACGTTTAACAGCAGCCGACCACGGTCTAACAGCCCGGTTTTTAGACGTAATTTTGAATTTATCACTATATCCTTTCTGAGCGAAGTACACAGGAACACACACACAAAAAGGTATAGGCCTACATACACACAATCAAATACATGCAGAAGTGCAGACATAGTTGTTGGGTGCACTATTTAGGTTTATTTAGGGCTGCACATATTGAATTTACTTGTCATTTTCACCTTGTGAAACGCGTGCAGCTTGTCAACTGAGTGATTCATCATCGTTTTTATTATGTCACTTATATTTACCCTCTGAATGTTTGCATGTATTATCGTCAAAACTGTAAAATAACAGACCCATGTGTGTAAGAACAGTCTACGTATACGTTATTACAAAAAATCCTTTGTACGCTAGTACAAGTTGACTACAGTTTCAAATAGCAGTATTAAAGCACTAGGCACTGATAGGCTATATTATGAAACATTACGTTTCAGCATAATTTCTTTTGAAACATGATTCAAATACAGCCAAAGAGATAAAGAAATACTCGCGAGTTATCGTCGCGTTTCGCTTGCGTGTTCCAAACGTGTGCGTGCGACACACGGCCCCTGACGTTGCGTTTTACAACTTTCTTCTGTTTCTTTGTTTATTTCTTCCCTATTTATTCCACCCACTGTACGTATTGCTGTCATACGTTACGATTGCGACTCCACCAAGTCTGGTGGAATAGTCCTCGTCATCACGCGAACGTTACCCCGTGTATAAGTTGTCTGTTACATTCAACGTTCAGTGTTACAAGTCAAATACCAACACTTACTACTATTTGTCGTCTTAATGTGTTCTGATAGAATCAACATTGCTTTTCATGTCATGAAGTGAGATTGCCTTCATTACTTCTTTGACATAAGATCAACTACCAAGACCAAACATCCCAAACAAATCTCGATTTCGGATTGTTTTATCAGCATTATATATGTTACTTTTAAATAGCAATAATTAGCCCATATCCTTTAATTTCCAATAAAGGGTCCATAAATTATTCCGACTGTAAATTTTCATTACATGCGTTTACATATTATTAATATTTTTAAATTTGTTATTTGCTTTTTCGACATTTTCAACCTTTTAATACCTCGTGGTTTCCCATTAATAATTGAAATTCAGCCGTATTTAATGTCGGAAACAATTAACTATTTGTAAATTTTTATTCAGCAACTTGGATTGACAGTGGATTGCAGAAGCATGAAAATCGAATTAAAAGTCAAATCTTTTTTTTTACTGACTCTTTGCAAATAACAGTTTACATCAATAATTGCCTATTAACTAAATGAGGTAAAAGAACGAGACTTGTCAGGAAAGCATGTCTGTCATTATAGAACAGCGTTTTCAAGACTGTGGCAACTCTTGACACCAAGTTTTGTGCGGTCTTCACTTGTAGGTACGCTTATTGTATAGCTGGTCAATTAACTCAGTTTTGTTGTCTATTATTCGGTGGTTGTCCTTGGATACAATTCTTTGGAATTCGCCCTTCATAAATTATACTTTGTAGGCAATATAAAGCGTCCGATTCATGAAGTAACATAGGTCATGTAAGAAACCTCGCAATTCTTTCGATTTAAATTTGTGAATAATTAAGAAAAAATCGTTGAGCATCTTTAACGACAAACTGGGGACCTAGATATAAACTCAGAGAAATGAAACGGTTCACAGCGGAAAGAGTATTAAGGGTATTTTATTTTTCATAAGAAAGTTTATTGCACAAAGTTTGTTTAATTTCACTGTAACTAAGAGTGGAATTGTATTTTTTTCCATAGCGTACAGTTGCTATTTAAATCTTAGCTAACTGTTACATATTACAAAATACTTACATATACATTTAAATCAAAACGTCTTATTCAGCCTTGACAACGTCAGGATAACAAGGGGCCTCACTTTGCATAGCTTTCATTCATTGCACTCTGTTGTGAGTTCGGTTAATCAAACCACGTCTACCTACTGTTGGGGTAATACAATAGTTTGAGATACTGAGGATCTTAGTCAATGACAACGCAACATGTACGCGTCAGTAGGTACAATAACACCCCTCACCACTGTACAATTCGTTGCTGTAGTTAATTGCAGCTCGTGAGGTTAAATGCAATTTGGTTTACCTTTGGCGATGATGTGATACCAGCAAACCAGAAAAACCCTGTTAGAGTGTGCCACAGGTCATAGCTGGCTGAGTGCTTGACGGATGGTGATGGTGAAGACGTTTCCTCAGTCCCTAGGTTAACTGGGCCTGTAGAAATAACGTTCTGAAGAGTCTGTGTATTAGGTGGGATCAGTGGAACAAGTAGAAGTTCCTCCTGGGCAGGGAGATGTGATTTTGGACCCCCATTTTCCTCAGGACAAATAAGAAATTCAGGGCTCTTTCCATATAATTTTAAAAATACATTTTATAAATAATTTCCGTATCAAAACGTTTGAGTAAATCAACGTGAAGTATAAGGGTTGAAAAACACTGATTTCAAACTCTTCTATCTACTGTAGATTAAATTGTTAATCAAATTAAAGTTGACAATCCTCACGTCATTAGGAATCACTTCAATTCTAAATTTATAGTCTGAATACATCTCGTGAAAATGAATCTTACAAAGAATAATTACAAAGAATAATGAAACAAGCGAAGAAATCAAAGCAAGAATAACAGCAGGAAACAGAAGCTACTACGCATTAAAAAATATATTCCAATCAAGTAATGTATCAAAAAATATCAAAAAGAAAATACATACCACAGCAATCAGACCTATAGTACATATGAAAGCGAGACATGGGTGCTAAAGTTAGAAGACATAAAAAACTTTGGTGTTTTTGAGAGGAAAATTCTGAGAAGAATTTATGGACCAGTGTGAGACGTAGAGGTGTGGAGGATAAGAAAGAATCGTGAGCTAAAAGACCTTTTTTGAGGTGAAAATGTTGAGATGGTTGGGACACGTGGTGAGAATGGCAAGTGATCGGGGTCCAAAAGTGGCATTGGAAAGGAAGCCGGAGGGAGTAAAGAGGAGCGGACGTCCGAAGAGGAGATGGTATGAAGATGTAGAAGGGGATCTGAGGGAGATGCAAATGACAGGTTGGAGAAGTAACGCTCTAGACAGAGAAGAATGGAGGAGAATAGTTGAGCATGCCGGTCCTACAGGGAGGGTTCTACAGGGACCGTAGTGCCGGAAGAAGAAAAAGAAAGAAACGCTTAAAACTTCAGATTACGTTTTATGACATACACTTTGACAGCACGTAAAATAGTTTCTGCTACTGAAGTAATTTAAAATACCAACATTAGCTTACAATTTTTCAAACAAAGGATTTCTTTACTTGCAATCAAATAAGTTAAAAAAATCCCCCCCCCCCACACACACATTCCTATACACATTCATACATATTACTGTGAATTTGTCGAATTTACTGTTACTAAATTCGTAGCATAAGCAGTAATTTGTGTAAAAATGATTCATGTGGTTACGGATCTGTAAACCTGTAAACACGTTACTCGGACATCTACAGCAAGCACTGCAGTTATCATTTATTGTCGTCGTACTGTACAGTTGGTAGGGAGGGTTAGAGGTCACGCGAGGTGAGCAAGACGGACACAGCTCGTTAGCTGCATGTTGTGCTTGCATAACGAGTCGTACACAATAGTTTACTTTTCCCCGTCATGAAAACGTTCTTTTGTATTAAAATCAATACCGTTTTACTGGCATTGTAAAAGTGCATTCTCTTGTATTAATATAATAACAGAGACTGAAACTATAGAAACAATACAACAGTGCATTGAACTTTTAATATCTAAAGTTCGCAGACTGCATTTACTATTTTAAAACGTTTTTCTCCACTCGCTGTGGTGTCTGTCTGTCCAGTTGGAATCTTGCGATTGATTTTTAACTACCTTCCAGACTAGCTAGAGCTTTGAAATTTGGCACACTTATGTATCTCCGATGACAATACAATAATCAATTGAAAAATCTTTGAAAATTGTGAATTTTGCAAAATTGTGAAAATTTAAAATTTTGCACACTTATGTATCTCAGATGACAACAATACAATAATCCATTGATGAAAATGTAAAATGAATTTTAATAAAAAAATCAAGAAAATTGTCAATCTGGAAAATTATGAAAATTTGAAATTGTGCACACTTTGGCATTTTGAAACCACTTTCAACAAAGTATCAATCTACTCACTGAAAACACAATTCAAAATGTAATATAAAACTTCACACATCAAAACAATAACAGTAAACAATATTTCTGCAGTAGTACACATGTTTTTCAACTGTTTAACAAGTGTACCAACATTGGAAAGAAACATTATAGAGGTATAAATAAGCGTGAATGTATAAAAGACACTATTTACATTTGGCGTTACTATGGAAACAAAAATCAACGCTGTATTGAGTCAAACAAAAAAATATTAATAAAAATACTTATAGTTATCCGATTTTCATGATTTTTATACCATTTTATTCAGAAAAGTGTACAGAAAAATATAAAAATTAAAACGCAATTTAGTAGCATAAAAAAAACAAAAGTGTATGCTAGTGTTTGTTAAGTGAAACAAAAGTGTATGCTAGTGTAATATTAACGTATTCTGAAAGATGCCTAACTCGCGTGTTCGTGCACTTGTGTGGTTACAAAGGACAGTTGTGCTTTAAGTACTTCTTTGTAAGAGCCGCTTCTTTGTAATGATGAAGGAGACGGCGACTCAAAAGAAGCGACGATTGGAGAAGAAGCTTCAACACTATCGGCTCAAGCGTTCGCAAGAAACGGCTGAAGTTAAATTAAAGCGACTTGTAAATCGTAAAAAACGCGTGTCACAAGCTCGTGCTACTGAAACCGACGACCAACACGCTTATCGTCTTGCTAAAGATCGAGAACGCAAATCGCAAGCTCGTGCTATTGAAACTAAAGACCAACGCGCTTATCGTCTTGCTAAAGATCGAGAATACACTTCTCAAGCTCGTGCGATGGAAAATGACGATCAACGCGCTTCTCGACGCGAAAGAAACAGAGTATACACCTCTCAAGCACGACTCTATGAGACAGAACAAAAGCGTAAGGATATACAGCAATGTCGCCGCTATGCTCGTGCTCAGCGTGCTGCTGATGCGCAAGAGTTCCATAAGGAAATCAAAAACTTCGGCGATAGGACATGTGATATCTGCACAAAGCAGTGTTACGCTAATCAAGTGGTAAAATATCATATGATTGCTGCCAAATCATATCTACCTCCGGAACTCACGAACAAAAATGTATTGGAAGTTTGCCATCGATGTCATTGTCATTTGAAAAACAATCGCAAGACTAAACATCCATCAAAGGCGTACTGGAATAATATGGAGCCCGGTGACATTCCAAGTGAAATTAAAGTTCTCGCTCAGGTGCGCAAAAACTCTTGTCTCGCATGATACCTTACGTTAAAATAGTCAAATTCGACGGCAGATATGGCCAAATTCGACGGATTCAAAGGCCAGGCTACGCTGTTCGCACTTGACATTTTCGAGGTAAGCGAGACGCTGCCTTCTATGTTGCCTCGCGACAGTGATAATGCGGGAACGGTTGTAGTCACAGAGACTCTCGAAAATTTAAATATCTCTCGTGAATACATAATTTCACGCGAACGGGTGTATGCTGCGCTTAGCTGGCTCTTGGCAAACAATCCGCTTTATAAGGACGTGACAATCAATGAATTTGCAAGACTCGACCGACAAGACATGATTCACGTTGTTCCAGCTGAGCCACAACAGAAGCAAGCTTATTGCAATGAGGCTCATAGCAACGATAATTTTGCCAATGATGATCAGTTGCAAAGTGCATATATGCCAATTTGTGACGCTTCAAGGATTGTTCGCGCTTCCTGGCATCAGGGTCGGAGTGACATTTTCAATTCCAGTTACGCTGGTTCGCAGTGCTTTGCTATGGTCACAGCAAATATTATTATTAGAGCCACCATTCTTCCTCATGGTCGTTGGACCACTAATACCTTGAACCAGAATATGATTGAAGCGGATGGTTTTTCTGCGCTAATTCACTTTGAGACTGAAACAAGAGGTGGGGAGGCATTTCCAATACCTCCTGATGGCTACCTACAACTACGTAATCTGGACGTAGTCAAGAACGATATTCTAATGTTTGACAATTCGTTCGAGCTCGTTTATGATGACAACTGGCTATGCCAGGGCAGCTTGATGGATCGTATGAATGATGGAATCATCGGCCGAACTTTGCAAAATATTATAATACTCTATTATAATTAAAATTGCTATTAGTCATTTGTTTGCAGAACATCAAGCTGGCGTTCTTGTTGTTGCGTCAAGTCAAAGTCATTAGGCCTCATGCAAATGACAAGTATTACTTTACCGACTCGCATGCTTGCGGCATCAAAGGTGCAAGCGCACGATGTGGTGACTGGTGACGGTAAAGCATGCATCATTGAATGCGACACGATTGAGGAATTTGTTCGCATTTGTCGACGCACCGTTCACTCGAAAAATGAACCTTTTGTGATTTACTTCATCGACGTGCGTGTGAAGGGCGTTGTCGTTCAGATGGATGAATGTTTGCGACAACATCAACATGATATACCACAAGCAACTCATGATGATCCCGTGGTTGATGTGCATCCTATGGTTGATACACATCTCACACCCGAAAAGCATATTCATGTTCAGACATCAGTCATGGCTCCTATCGATGTCGCTCAGCCAGATGTTGACGAAGTATTAGATGATCCATTTGTTGATGGCGAAAATTTAAACGAAATTAAACGTAAGACGAAGAACAATATTGTTAACATAAATCACGAATTAAGAGCAGAAGAGTATTCGTGATGGATGCTTTTTCCGTATGGAAACAATGGTTTGAAGGAGAACCGTGAAGTGATTATTACGCCATTAGATTACTTTCAATCGAGAATCCTTGGTCGCGATACACGGTTCCAGCGCAGTGACTATCTCTTCTATGCGCTTTCGATGAAGGAATATCTCAAAATTCAGTCCACTATTTCTGCTTGCTGCAAGAAGGTAAGAGGACAAGAGGGAGCTGTCGAAGATCTTCACCTCTACATGCGAAACTTACGTGGGTCTGCAGCTTACTGGCGAATGGCGCATAACGAATTGATAGCGCAAATTCGTTGCCTTGGACCACCAACTTGGTTCTTAACATTGAGCTGCAATGGCATAAACTGGCCAGACATGCGAAGAGGTCTCTTGATTGCCGACAAACGATCGAATGAGGACCCAACAAATATCAGTGTTGACGAATCGCAGCGTCTTATTGAACAATACCCGGTTGCAGTCAGCCGTTATTTCATGAGGAGATTTATTGCCTTCATGAAATATATTAATAACAACGCGAAGATTTTAGGTGGCAAAGTTAGAGATTACTGGTGGCGTGTGGAATTTCAAAATCGAGGCAGTCCGCACATCCACATGGTTGTTTGGATTGAGAATGCACCTTCATTCGAGACCGAAGAAGGAATTGAACTAATCGATGCAGTAATCTCATGCCGACTCCCATCTGAATCTGAAGATCCTGATATGCACAATTTGGTTAAGCGCAATCAAACGCATCACCACACTCATACATGTTACAAAAACAACTCTCAAACATGTCGCTTCGCCTTTCCGCGTAAGCCGTGTCAGCACACTCGCATTGTTGCTCAAACTTCAGACGAGTTCATAAGAAATGGCGGACGGTTCTGCATTCTGAAGCGACGAACTGAGGAAAAATTGATAAATAACTACTGCTCCGCGATCCTTTAATTGTGGGATGGCAACATTGACATTCAGCCATGTGGAACGAACGAGGCAATCGCCCATTACGTTGCGAAATATATCGCAAAGTCTGAGCCCGTAAACTTGAATCAGGGTATTGCAGAGGCGATCAGACGAATTCGTCAAGAAGATTCAAATGTTGCTCGCAAGTTGTTTAAAATATGCATGAGAATTATGAAGGAGCGTCAAATTTCTGCATGCGAATGTGTATTCCGGTTGTGTCATCTTCCATTCCGCGGAAGTTCCACAATGATAATCCTCCAGATGATCCACAACCAAGTTGAAGGAATTGTACTCGGAAGTAATTTCGAGAGATTGTTTAAATTATAATTACTCTGCTCTTTAATCTTGCTTTTGTTTATAACTAATGTACTATTGCGCTACTCATTCTATGTAATTATGTTAAATTTTGTATACTTATGCATTAGCCCTATGGGGTAAATCCCCACGGGTAAATATATAGTCTATCTATCTATCTATCTATCTATCTCTCTCTCGTTCCAGCACTCCAGAACATATTTGTCGAGCACATTTGCAGGACTCAGAGACTAAAAATGATAAAATAATATATAGTTAAAAAAAATTAAAAAAAAAGTTTTTCTAATGGACTAAAAATATCAAAATAATTATATTTTGGAAATACTTAAAACACCTGAGACCAAATATCAGCTACAATGAAAAACGTGGCGCGTATTTCAGAAAATACGATTGTTACTCATATGTGATTCCACATCGCTCTGTTGCCAAACGTATATTTACAGACACGTGTCGTCGATATTTATTGTGTCACACACAATCTCTCTCTCTCTCCCCCCCCCACACGCACACACACACAAACACACACATATATCTTCTCTCCTTTCTCTCTATCTATTTCTCCCTCTTTCTCTGACGAAATTATGGCGTCATAAAACATTAAAACACTTTGTCAGCTAATAAGCTGAAATTTGATCATCTTAACACATTCAATGCTAAACACTGATTACTCGTAAAATACCGGTATACTATTTATGATGGTAATGAAGCACAATTGTCTCCGACAGCTACACACAAACGTACAACACATTTCATCATGCTATGGACTAACACTGGCGAGTGACAAACATTCCTCCTCATCAACGTTATCACAGCTACTGTTGAGTGGTCACATACAAATGCTGCAGCACCGCGTACAGTTCACATAACGTTGCTACTGCAACGCTGTAATGATTGGTTACCACATACAAATGCTGCAGTACCGCGTACAGTTCACATCACGTTGCTATGACAACGCTGTAATGATTGGTTACCACATACAAATGCTGCAGCACCGCGTACAGTTCACATCACGTTGCTATGACAACGCTGTAATGATTGGTTACCACATACAAATGCTGCAGCACCGCGTACAGTTGACATCACATTGCTATGACAACGCTGTAATGACTGGTTACCACATACAAATGCTGCAGCACCGTGTACAGTTGACATCACGTTGCTATGACAACGCTGTAATGATTGGTTACCACCTACAAATGCTGCAGCACCGCGTACAGTTGACATCACATTGCTATGACAACGCTGTAATGACTGGTTACCACATACAAATGCTGCAGCACCGTGTACAGTTGACATCACATTGCTATGACAACACTGTAATGACTGGTTACCACATACAAATGCTGCAGCACCGCGTACAGTTGGCATCACGTTACTATGACAATACTGTAATGACTGTTTACCACTATTATGTTAGATCGCGCCCTTCACAAATGTAAAAACCATACTCTAAACAATACAGGTGTATAAATCACGAGGAAGAAGAGGTGTGATCCATTAGATAAGAAGAGGTGAAAATATCAGTACCAGTCTACTTAAAATCGGAGCAACCGTCTACGCCAGATTCGGATATGTTGAAGATTCGAGAATGTCCGCCAGATTCGGACATCAATGTAGAATATGTCAGCGAAATAATAACAAAATGTGCAGACAAACATGATCAGAGGATTCAGATCTACGATAACCCAATAATGCGACACGTGGTGGAAGAAGCTCCACACGTCCTGAAGCGACTCAAAAGACAGAAGTCACATGATCTGGTATCGCAATAGAAAGCAATTAATATGTACAGATCCATAAAACTCTAAGTGAGAGAAAGACGGAATAATCTTGGGATTAGCCACTGGTTTTCACCCCATCACCCGTGAAGGAAACATGAAGGAGAAGCTCCTGGATAAGCTTGCTCAGTTGTAGCATTAACGGAGGTGTTTTTAGTGTTTTAGACTCCCACACTACTGGGAACTACGGGGTTCCTAGTGTCTATAGAGATTTCCACCTACCCTCGAAAAAAATGTTGAAGATTATCCTTTTTAGATACAATTTTCTTTTTCTCTCTTCACCCCTTCTTCTAAAATGCGTTTCTCTCTCTCTCTCTTACACACACACACACACACACACACACACACACACACACACACACACACACACACACACACACACACACACACACACACACACACACACACACACACACACACATTGTATTCTACACGACTGTAGCAGTCTCAGGCGTAGGCCGTCTGTTCCCACATCGTAGCAGTAATGTGTTCAGTACCACAGACTGAACGGGCTGTCAGGTGCGTGAAATTTAATATTCTCCTGTAGAGGAGAAAGTTTATTTTGTTATGTGTTCTTTCCTTAGAAACATCTCGGGCAACTATTGAAGCGACGTTACCGTGAATACGTATTGGATGATCGCGTCACCTTCGCTCAGTAAAACCGTCTACCTGTAATATCGTATTCAAACACGAATTCTTACCTACACGCGAAACCTTATTTCCATCAGAGGGGGAAGAGAAGAATCCGACACGACGACAAAAGCAATGACATACTGGAAAAATATAATTTTCTATTGTCCTATATTTAGCATTTTGAATAACTTTTTCTAATAAAAAATGTTGCTAATGTTTAACTAAAAATATTAGGAAAATAAATTTCGCTTCATACTTTTAAGCCAGTGCTCTTCACAAATGTATAGACAATATGCAAAGAATTTCTAATAATAATTCATAGGCTACAGTTGACTTTCTAAAAATTTGTATATACTAAACAAATTTTAATAGGCAACCAAATGCAAATTACCACACATTTCTTTATCGCATATTTTTATCCTTAAATTACTAGTGACAGTCGATCAATAAATCTTTAGCAATGGAATGTTTAGCCGGAATCGGTCAATAAGTGTAGACACGATTATTACATTATTTCTGTCGACGTTTTGACAATATTTATTGCCATCATCAGGACAGTTATTGCTGCGTTTTAACAAACGCCGTCACAAATAATATAATAATTTTGTCTTTACTTTTTGAACGATCCTCGCTAAACGTATATTTTTGTATTATTAAAAAACAATCAAAACTAAAAGTAAACATTTTAGATTTTTGATCATTAAATAGATAATGTCATACAATTCCCTTAAGTTTAATTGGAGAGATTTCCATAATTTTTTAATATTCTTCTAAGATGAAAATATATTTGAAAAAGTCATCCCTACGTTAAACAATTTTGTTCTTCAAGGGACAAACATAGTCATTATATTAATTAATTAATTAATCTTTGGACCAGTGAAAAAATGTGAACAATACGGAGCAATAGGGAATTGGTGGACTGTATAGGTGGTGAGGACATAGTGAGGTTCATCAAGTCTATGAGGATAAGCTGGTTGGCACATGTGATGCGCATGGAGGACAACAGAATGCCGAAAACAATTTTTAGAGGGACAATAGATGGGTAAAGAAGGGAAAAAAAACCTAAAAGGAGGTCGCTACAGGACGTTGAAGATGACCTCAGGAGGATGGTATCGGGGATTGCAGGCGCAGTCTGAAGGACCGAGGTGTTTGGAACCGACTAGTAGAGGAGGGCAAGGCTCATCAAGGCTGTAGCGCCAAATGAATGAAATGAATGAATATTAATTAATTTCGTCTCTTTTTAATATGAAGAGTTAACGAGAAAAATACATTAAGTTTAAGTTTACAAGTAAAAACAACTTTCTATAAATTTTCTCTTATACTAATAAGGTTTTTAATCAGAGTGTTGTTTTGAGTGGTAATGACAGACAGGATTTGTTGAAAATACCCGTAAAATAAAGAATGGATCGTCTGAGAATACTTGCATGTAACACTGTATGTACACAGGCCACATAAAATAAAAAAGAAAAAACCGTACAAGAGACACGGCATTACGTTACTGGGTCACCTCAAAACGTATACAGTTCCCCGTACGACATAGACAAATTCACCTACAACAACATTATGTCCTTCTGTAATATATCGTTTTATCTATCCCTGGTATTGTTCATTACTCAGTGTCACGAGCACTTCTCTGTCGTGCGGAATAACAATAAAATGTTTACACAATCGCAAATGCTACGAGATCAAAACCACTTCAGTTGTAATGTCAGTATTGTAAAACATTTTACATTTATAAAACATTTTCGAAAGAACAAAACTAACAAAAAAGCCATCGACAAGGGCACAGCCAGAATGTGTTCCTGGGGGGGGGGAATCTGGTGAATTCTGAGGGAGGTGTTACCCTATTTATTTTATGTAAATCAAGAAAATTAGTTTAGAGACAAGAGGATTACATTAATAGATATCTAAAATTTTAAATGCCATGAAAAATAAAGATGAAGTTTTACATTACATTGTAAATAAAGTACACGGTATAAATATTACAAAATAAAAATTACTAATGAGTAACTAGACGCTTAATATTTTATTTATATATTTAATTATTTATTACTGATAAAAATGTATTAATAAACTAATAGTTTATTGGTATGAATTTTATTTAAAATAATTAAAACGATTATTAACAGTTAATCATGATTAATAACGAAACAAAAGAAGTTACTGTGATAAATTAAAGCCAGGTATTCACATAAGTATGCAAATAGGTATGAATAAATGTGCTTCTGCTACTTCTTCTTTTTTTCTATTTGTATCGGCCATCTGAGGACCACATGCCAATTTCACTTCTTTATTCCTTGTTCTTTTCTTGTTCTCCAATATTCTTTCATCTTTTCACTATGTATCTTCTTCCTGTCTTCAGTCTATTTTGAACCTACGTATTTCTCTCTCCTGCTCTGGAATCCTTCCATTGTTAACACTTTTGCCCGAAAAACTTCTCTTTCAATTGCTTCTTCTGCGTTTATATTATTTTTTTCTAAATCCTTTTTGACTTCTTTAATCCAACTTGATGTTGACTTCTTTCCCCACAGATATTTGAAGATCTGTTTTGTTAACCTATTTTCGTCCATATTTGAAGATCTGTTTTGTTAACCTATTTTCGTCCATTCTATATAAATGTCCAAAAAATACTAGTCTTCTTTTTCGCACTGTTTCTGTTATAATTTCAATACTTTGATATATTTCATCATTACTTCTTAATTTCCAATCTTCTGAAGTTTTTCGTGGGCCGAATGTTTTCCTAATAATTCGTCTTTCAATATTTCTAGATTGTCTAAATTATAATTAATTCAATGCTAGACATTCACTTGCATGTAGGCATTCTGGCCTCACTACTGTACTGTAATGGGTTATTTTCGCATTTTTACATAAGCACTTTTATTGTAAATATCTTTAGTTATACCATATACTCATTCTATTTTATGAATCCTATCTTCTATGTCAGATTTTTCTAAACCATTCTCTTGAATTATTTCCCCTAAATACTTAAATTTTCTAACCCTCTAACCTTCCTCTTTATTATTATTATTATTTAGCTAGTATTCATTATAAAATTAACAGCTATTTGTATACTTATTTGCATAACTGATACTAATTACCAAAGCAACTATTTGTTCGAACGAAGCGAGTCCCTAGTTTCAAATCCATCATTTGCATTTCCCTCTCTACCTGTCTTTCTGTCTGGATTACGTCTCAAGAATAAGTCTTGAGATTTTGAGTCTATAATAATTAGAAATTTTGAGCTAAAACCTGTTTCAAAACTACGATGAAATCGCAAAACTTCAAAATGGGTAAAAAACTGAAGAGAATTTCAACTAAAATTTAAAGTAGTGTTAGTTTTTAAATTTATCCACTGATTTTTGTGAAACATGGTATGTACGAGAGTATGTCCATTATTTTACCCCAAATACCCCAATTGTTTTATAGTTTATCGCTCCCCCCTAAATAAACAGCGCCACTTTACACAAAAGTACGAGGGACTCAACATTTTTTATTAACACCGCAAAAATGCATGTAGGGTAGCAAATAAAAATAATTTGATCCAAAATCTGAATACAGTAGAATGTTCCATTTAGGAGTAATTAGAAATGTTGTGCCAAAAACGCGTTTCAAAATACGATGAAAATCGCAAAACTCCAAAATGGGTAAAAAATAAAAGAGAATTTTAATTAAAATTTAATGTAGCGTTAGTTTTTAAAATTTCAAAATTTTAGGACACCACTGCCCAAGCATAAGATAAAACAATTCGAAAAATTGTAAAATTTCATCTCGGACTTTTAACTCAGGCCAAAATGTGTAAACGGAATCCATATCCAATACACTGTTTACTCTGAAGGTTTTTACCATTGGCTAAAAATAGAAGGAAAATTACAAGAAAATTTACAAATGTATTTAAAGGATTAAGTAACATAGAAGTTTACTCAAAATAAAATTTTATGTCTTTAAAAATTGGTCAAACTGGATATCTCTTAACACCCCTTACAAATTTTCGACCACCTTCAAAACATTTGTAAGCTTTTTTATACAAAATCTATACTAGCATATTTGTGTAGCCCTATATGTATCTATGGAAATGTACATAAAATTAAGGGATATAAATGAATTATTTTCCATTTAGTCGCTATGGTTACAAATTCAACAATAAAAAAACCTGCAGTAGTCGGCAACTTTAGAGTTTATTTTATGAATGTTTTGATTTACAATATTGTTATTTTACTAAAACCAAAGTCGTAGGGAATCGGAGTTACCGTAATTTTTTTTATAAATAAAAATATATAGGCCTATATTTTTGATATGACAATGAGCTGAAAGGCTCGAAAGCGCCGATTGGGAATTGTCGATATAGTGGTATGCCACACTATAATTCCTGTGTGTAAATATAACTACTAAAAAAAATTGTATTTCACATAAGAAATTGTGTAATAATAAAATTCACCCGTCAACGGTCTCAAAGGCGGATGAGGCATCTGAGTTCTCAACGGCAGAGAGAACGGAAGAATCTAGTGGAGTGAACCACGAAAAACAAACATTTCGGACTAACAATTCGCTCTTGTCTCGGCATTTAATTCCTACTTTTGCACTCTATACAAAGTCTAAAAGGATTAAAAAAAAAAAATATACACGCAGAAGAAGCAATTGAAAGAGAAGTTGTTCAGGCAAAAGTGTTAAAATAAAAGGAGTCCAGGGTAGGAGAGAGAAAAACGCAGGTTCAAAGTGGACTGAAGACAGGAAGAAGAGGCACAGTAACAAGATGAAAGAATATTGGAAAAAAGAAAAGAACAAATAGTAAAGAACTGAAATTGGGATGTGGTCCTTAGATGCCTGATACAAAAAAAATATTCACCTAATAGTAACTATACTTTGTTTAGAATAGTGAATGAGTTCTGCATCTCAGGGAGCTAACTAGTTCTATTAACAATTTTTTTAAGCGGTGCACTAAAGTTATAAATGAATTACTTTAAATTTATAGATTTCCAACTATAAAACAGATGTATTTACAACTAATAACGCCGAGTACTGATAAACATAAATACAATTATTAATAAGTAGCAAACCAGCTTATGCCTACAGCAAGTTAATATCGATATATTATAAGTTTTACGATTCTAAAACTAACATTGTAATATGTCTGAGTGAGTAAAATTTTGTAACAGTTATTAAGTATCTGTACTTCCAAACTGCGAAATCAACTTAAGTAAATGTAAAATTACTGATCTTAAGATTACAATTATCAATAAGACGATTTTGTAATACACAGCTTTAAATACATATATTATCTGAGACAGTGTTTGGGAATTCGGTCAATGTTTACTTGCAGTCTCATAAAAGTAGTAGGCCTATAGCTATGTCTGAGGTATGCCACAAATGTATATCCAGCGGTGTTTTTATTTCAACCGCCAACGTGAAATAGAATTAAATTATTCACAGCCACCGCATTGGCTAGCTTCAGGGTTTTTATATAATTTCTCTAATGCTTTCACATGGAACACACACCTGGAGCGTACAGTGAGAAACAAATATAATTAACTACAGAGGTCAGGGCGCGTCAGTAACACACATAAATTATTCTGTTAAAACAGAGAATATTCTTAACACTCGAGTCACATATAGTACATAAGCTTAAACAAAAATTACTTTATTAACACAAGTGTCTTAAATCATATCGATTAGATCGCAATCTTAAAACAATAAAATTAATTATTGAGAACAAGCAAAATTGATAATCACAATTTTTTTTCAGCAATTCCCTAAAACTAATGCAAGTATATTGCAATATGCCTCCTAGTTATGCAGTTGTCCAATAATGTAGTGACATAACAAACAATACGATGGCAAACCAGCGAGAGGTACTATCAGCAGTTCACCTTTGCTACCGAACAAGGAATGTGATGACGTATGCCATTCCACTGCACGCATCACTGTAACACTACACATTTAATATGTTTACACAGTTTAACACAGTTTCGGTGTATCTGACTGTCTTTCACACGGTATTCCTTGTATCAAATAAAAAAACACACTTTAACAAAATATTCAATAAATTACACGTACATATAATGTACGAACGTTCGATCTAATACGCACACAAAATTACAACTAAATACGTCTTCTGAACGTCTAAACAATGTTTTCAGGACCAGTAATACCTCACAAACACAAGCACGCACTATCATTCAGTAGACGCTCCGCTCCTCAGGCGTCTCGGCAGCAAAACTGGTGTGCGTACTATATGTGGCTAGCTAAATATCTGTGATTGTAATAACCGCCTAAAGAAAAGTGTTTTTGTAAGTTACAGACAATTTGAAATTCTAAATGTGCTGCATGCTGTTAGACGTTAATGTTTTTTTACTGAACGTTGTGACATCAGTTTTATGTTCAACTACATAACGTATTAGTTTTCAATTATTAAAACGTTTAAGCGTTTTGATTCAAATGGATATGTCATACTTAACGCCTTCATTAATATTTTGTTCATTTTTCTCATCTTAGTAGGTTAGTTTTATTACGACGTGAATACATTTTATGTCACTGATAAAATTGTGTTTGGTATGAGAAAGGCTAAAATTCTAGATTGCTAAAAATCAGAAACCTGATATTCATGTTCTCAAACCAAGAATTCAGGTTGGTGTTAACTTTCATAGGTGCCAGAAATTATAAGCCCTTTCCATAATCCCTAATCCAAAAAAATATTCACATTTTGTCTATTAAAATGTATTTAGAAATTTTGTATATTGTAAGAAGAACCCTAATTTTTGATGTGAGCATTTTATAAGAAATCTTGGAAAATGTAATAAGAATTAAACAGCTCTATAATTACTCAGAAATAATAATCTAATATTCCTTCTTCCAGATTTCAATTATAATATCGCAACACAAACAATTTAACTAATTTAATTAGGGCGCACTAATAATAGACCCTCGATCTTGCTAGGGCCACTGACAGAATAGCAAAAAACAGGTAATGTGGACCCGTTGAAAGTTTAACACAGATGAACGGCACCACCTTGAAATATTGCGGAAATGGATCCATCCCGTGGGCTTTGTGGTCTTTGTGGGTACCAGTCCCACACACCGTAGGAATGCGGCGACCTTCCTGCGGGAAACATTAGTTTTCCACAGTCACTTTCTTAAAAAAAGCGGTAGAGCCTAATCGGCAGAATTAATTGCCAGAATTAATGAATCACTGACTGAGCTGTAGGTGCTTTGTATTTACAAAGGATGATAAAAATGAATTTGTATTCTGCATTGGAAACAAATGCGTGCTAGCCGAGAAACATAAGATACCGACAAGGCATTTTTATCTTTCAGATATTAGTGTAATTGCAACACTGGCCGTAATGACACTGAATGGGATGTGGCGGAATGAGATGGTACCAATGTTAAGAGGAAACCTGTGTATAGGGGCAAAGCTTGGAGGTTGACCGTGTTGAATAAGAAGAAAACAGAAGCAGCAGATACGGATGCCTTAAGCGAAAACACAACCGGACAAAGTGCAAAATACTAGAGACGTTATGGGATACGGGAAAACTATAATACAAACTACCGAGTGACGCAGATTAATATGATATGGACGTGTCTGCAGGATGGGGTAAGTAACCTGACTGTTATAGGAAGGGATGCCTTGAGAACGAAAACACAACCGGACAAAGTGCAAAATACTAGAGACGTTATGGGATACGGGAAAACTATAATACAAACTACCGAGTGACGCAGATTAATATGACATGGACGTGTCTGCAGGATGGGGTAAGTAACCTGACTGTTATAGGAAGGGATGCCTTGAGAACGAAAACACAACCGGACAAAGTGCAAAATACTAGAGACGTTATGGGATACGGGAAAACTATAATACAAACTACCGAGTGACGCAGATTAATATGACATGGACGTGTCTGCAGGATGGGGTAAGTAACCTGACTGTTATAGGAAGGGATGCCTTGAGAACGAAAACACAACCGGACAAAGTGCAAAATACTAGAGACGTTATGGGATACGGGAAAACTATAATACAAACTACCGAGTGACGCAGATTAATATGACATGGACGTGTCTGCAGGATGGGGTAAGTAACCTGACTGTTATAGGAAGGGATGCCTTGAGAACGAAAACACAACCGGACAAAGTGCAAAATACTAGAGACGTTATGGGATACGGGAAAACTATAATACAAACTACCGAGTGACGCAGATTAATATGACATGGACGTGTCTGCAGGATGGGGTAAGTAACCTGACTGTTATAGGAAGGGATGCCTTGAGAACGAAAACACAACCGGACAAAGTGCAAAATACTAGAGACGTTATGGGATACGGGAAAACTATAATACAAACTACCGAGTGACGCAGATTAATATGACATGGACGTGTCTGCAGGATGGGGTAAGTAACCTGACTGTTATAGGAAGGGATGCCTTGAGAACGAAAACACAACCGGACAAAGTGCAAAATACTAGAGACGTTATGGGATACGGGAAAACTATAATACAAACTACCGAGTGACGCAGATTAATATGATATGGACGTGTCTGCAGGATGGGGTAAGTAACCTGACTGTTATAGGAAGGGATGCCTTGAGAACGAAAACACAACCGGACAAAGTGCAAAATACTAGAGACGTTATGGGATACGGGAAAACTGTAATACAAACTACCGAGTGACGCAGATTAATATGATATGGACGTGTCTGCAGGATGGGGTTAGTAACCTGACTGTTATAGGAAGGGTTGCCTTGAGAACGAAAACACAACCGGACAAAGTGCAAAATACTAGACACGTTATGGGATACGGGAAAACTATAATACAAATTACCGAGTGATGCAGATTAATATAATATGGACGTGTCTGCAGGATGGGGTAAGTAACCTGACTGTTATAGGAAGGGATGCCTTGAGAACGAAAACACAACCGGACAAAGTGCAAAATACTAGAGACGTTATGGGATACGGGAAAACTATAATACAAACTACCGAGTGACGCAGATTAATATGACATGGACGTGTCTGCAGGATGGGGTAAGTAACCTGACTGTTATAGGAAGGGATGCCTTGAGAACGAAAACTCAACCGGACAAAGTGCAAAATACTAGAGACGTTATGGGATACGGGAAAACTATAATACAAACTACCGAGTGACGCAGATTAATATGACATGGACGTGTCTGCAGGATGGGGTAAGTAACCTGACTGTTATAGGAAGGGATGCCTTGAGAACGAAAACACAACCGGACAAAGTGCAAAATACTAGAGACGTTATGGGATACGGGAAAACTATAATACAAACTACCGAGTGACGCAGATTAATATGACATGGACGTGTCTGCAGGATGGGGTAAGTAACCTGACTGTTATAGGAAGGGATGCCTTGAGAACGAAAACACAACCGGACAAAGTGCAAAATACTAGAGACGTTATGGGATACGGGAAAACTATAATACAAACTACCGAGTGACGCAGATTAATATGACATGGACGTGTCTGCAGGATGGGGTAAGTAACCTGACTGTTATAGGAAGGGATGCCTTGAGAACGAAAACACAACCGGACAAAGTGCAAAATACTAGAGACGTTATGGGATACGGGAAAACTATAATACAAACTACCGAGTGACGCAGATTAATATGACATGGACGTGTCTGCAGGATGGGGTAAGTAACCTGACTGTTATAGGAAGGGATGCCTTGAGAACGAAAACACAACCGGACAAAGTGCAAAATACTAGAGACGTTATGGGATACGGGAAAATTATAATACAAACTACCGAGTGACGCAGATTAATATGATATGGACGTGTCTGCAGGATCGGGTAAGTAACCTGACTGTTATAGGAAGGGATGCCTTGAGAACGAAAACACAACCGGACAAAGTGCAAAATACTAGAGACGTTATGGGATACGGGAAAACTATAATACAAACTACCGAGTGACGCAGATTAATATGATATTGACGTGTCTGCAGAATGGGGTAAGTAACCTGACTGTTATAGGTAGGGATGCCTACAGGATACCTTTGAAAATGAAGGACAACCAAAGTTGAAGAAAGTTTTGTGCGCCGCTCAAAATCCATGGAGCAGTCTAATGGCGGGTACATAAATCACTAAACGTACACTATAATATTATTTTAATTTCACGTGACTGTTAGTCGGTACTGCTAACATTAAACCACTCAATTTTAATATTCAAAAAGGAACGAACCACTACCTACAATTTTATCTCGCCCAATTAATTAAGTGAAATATGTTCAGATACTATAAATTACAAAGTCAGTGCAATATGTACACGAATAACTAAAATTATCGCGCGACGTTGGTGTTAACTTAGTTAAGTTACGGTGCTGCGGCTCTTACCAATCTTATCTGCACGAGCAAGGCTGTACTTGTACAGTCGTGTACACATTTTAGAAGTTTGACTCTACAAATACGATGCTTTACAAATCATTCCGTGACTTTCGATATTTCCGCTTTAGAATTGTCCTATTAAAAACTTTTTCCAAGTGATGTTGGTACTGCACGAGCACAGGCTGTGTTACCGAGACGCCTGAAGAGCGGGGGGGGGCGGTCTACTGAATGATAACGCGTGCTTGTGCTGGTGGTGGGGTATTACTGGTTCTGTAAGCTATATGCAATTAGAAATACCGAATTTTAAATGTGTAGTAGTACCGTGATACGCGCTGTGGAATGGCAAACGTCACCGCATTCCTTGTTGGGTTGCAAAGCTTAACACATGATAGTATGTCCGTTTGTGACAACTGTGTACATTTATAGCTAGTTTGTACACATAACTTAACCTTGATGGCAAAGGTTAATTCAATAAATTGTGTTTAGCGTATTAGACGATTTTTCAATAATTTACACAGTAAAAAATCACAGAGTTTGCATTAAATTACCTTTAAATAATCAGTAACAATTCTCTAAATAGTAAGCTTATAAATTCTTCTGAAGAGGCTTTCGGTAAATAATGACATGTCCGTCAGTGGTTAATAAATGGTACAAACACGTCTTCCAAGCGATCGTAAACCAGTTGAAAGTGGTACGAGTACTACAAAGATCTTGGAATCATTGTCCACGAATTCTTATCATTAATAAAGAGGACGATTAGGGATAAGACAAGTCCACGTCCTCGTCATGCCCTCCGGGACCTTCTGTAGCCACGCTGTAGCTACAGATACTAACGTACCTCTGTGAAGACCAACGGACGGAATGGTGGAACAGATCTCAACGGACGGAATGGTAGAATTCCGCAACGATTTGCGGAACACCCTTAGAGGAGCAGACCTCTTCAAAAACCTGGGTTCATCTGGCTCCGGATGATAGCACCCATTAAGGGCCCCTGCTTAGTGTTACACGTGAAACCCGGTAAACGGTCTCAAAGGCGGATGAGGCATCTCAGTTCCCAACGGCAGGGAGAGCGGAAGAACCCAGTGGAGTAAACCACGAAAAACAATAATTTCGGACTAACAATCCGATCTTATCTCGGAATTTAATTCCTACTTTTGCAAAGTGGACTAAAGAAAGGAAGAAGAGACGTAGTGAAAAGACGAAAGAATATTGGAGAAAAATAAAAGAACAAGGAATAAAGAATTGAAATTGGCCTGCGGTCCTCAGATGCCCGACACTAACAGAAAAAAAAACAGGACGCTATTCTGTTAATAAAGAGTAGCCTATTATTTGCACACTTTACATCGTTTTAGTGGAGCTATATGTAGAAAATGCTTACATTTATGGAAGGATAATTTGTAAAAACTGTATCACGATAATGCGTCAGCTCTTACTTATAAAACTTGTACAAGGGTTTTGGGCGAAAAGTAACATTGCAATAATAACATAACCTCAGTATGGCATCATATTTATATCGTAGGTAACTTCGCGTTTACCTTGGCTAACGAGCGGTTTTGCCGGTCGCAACAGCCTGAGTGACGTGACAGCGTTGTCCTATTTCAGGCTTCTCGTCCTCATACCATCATGTGAACCCAGCACCCAGGTTATCCGCCAGTCTGCCCTGAAAGTACCCCCGTCTCTCGTCTGCTTACCGACCGCACTCCAAAGAAGGGATTGGTTACCTCAACCTTAGAGTTGGTTGCTCGACGGAGTAGGGCCAACCGATGTCTAGGTGAAAGTGGTCAGTTGAAAAGTTCGCGGAGCGACATCGTACCTTAGCGGTAAAACTAAATTTTTTCGTGTACTGCAAGATTTGTATTTTATGTGAACTCCTGCTAATTTCCAAATCTATCTATCGATTTAATCATTGTTTAAAAGCTGTTTAAAATTGACATTTCACGCGTGTTTTGAAAAACGGACAAAATCAAACATCGTGGTGTGATTCTTTGTTAAAAATTGTTTAGCGTCAACGGCAATTCAAAACGAAATCGTAAATGTGTCAGGAGATGCTGCGACTTCAAAACCAACGGTTTATAAATAGGCACTTGAGTTTAAACGTGGTCGTACGAGCATTGAAAACGTGGTCGCACTGGACGTCCAAAAAATGCAACAACTCCAGATGCGGCAGCCATCTTGCACAACGCTTTTTCGGACCAAGATCTTTGAGTTAAAGTATGATGCACACGCTTATATGAGATGCATATGATTTTAGCAACGTTATCCACTCCTCAATCTGTGGTCTTCCAACACCCTATGAAACTTTTTTAATAATGCCATTTTTTGCTGGGATAGTCTTCAGTGCTTGTACGACAACGTTTGAACTCGAGTGTGCCCCACTTACCATTATTTCTGAAGGCGCAGCATCTCCTAACACATTTACAATTTCGTTTTGATATTCCATTGGCGCTAAAACATTTTTAACAGAGAATTCATCACAACACGATGTTTGATTTTGTGTATTTTAAAAACACGCGTGATAGAAAAATTTCAAATAGCTAGTAAAAAGTGGAAAAATTGACAGATATAACTGGAAATTAACATATGTTCTCGCGAAATATACGTCTTGCAGCACACGAAAGATTTTAGTTCTATCACTGAGCTATAGGTGTCGCTCCGCGAACTTTTCAACTGACCCTCGTACGTCTTATCAGTATACTTTTTTCAAAATGGTCAATGCCACACAAGTCACAAACAACGCAACTGTTGTTTCTTTTAAACAACAGCATATACTAATATTACAAACTAAGTTAGATTTCACCATGACGATAATAGATTTATATTGTGTTATGTAAATTTTCTTTATTACGGGTTTGCAAATTCTAAGAACTTGTACGTGGCATCATATTAGAATTGTACACACTTTTATACATTTTTTCTTGGTTCACTGATTACGCGAAGCCTGGAAAAACGTAATTTTGAATCTTCGCTACGATAATTTGACAACAATTTCTGTGGCTACAGAGACTGTGTTTAAGAAGGACAGAATCAAAATATTTGTACTGACAAGCTGCAAATAAAATTGTCGTACATCGTCCGACTATGTTTTATTTAAAATACGAATGCAAATATTAAAATTTAGAATCCCCTTACGGTGGACACCGCAGCATAACGTTTATTTACAGCATAGATAAGAACGTACTTATGCATGGACAGTTTTATAGGATTATACTGTATATTTTCATGAGCTGTACAATGAAAGATGGTACAGTGAGGATACATGTAATCCACACTGCTGCATCGTACATCGTCGTGGCATTACGTACCGGTGTATGCAGATACGTTGAGGATTTAGTTCATAGTAGACGGATCGCGCGGACTCTACTGAATGCACATAGTAATCCTACTTCTTTCTCAAAACGCTAACTTTGTTTGCATATATTACAGTTTGTTTATTTATTTTACAAATTTTGTGTACAGTTATTACGTTTCACATACATATTGTTCATTTATACAGTATACTATTTTTACGACAGTAGACTACTGAGAAGCAAACTCAGAAGTCGTAACACAAAAAATAAAAATATATCACACTATTTGTTGTTATTTATGGAGGCGAGACATAGAAATTGACAAAAAAGGAATAAGAAACACTATGAAGGTTTGAAAAAATTGTAACACGTGTCTGTGGCCCGGTTAAACAAGAAAAGGAATTGAGAATAAGAAATAATCAGAAGATAAATGAATATTGAAGCATGAGGCCATTGTAAGATTCGTAAAGGCTCAACGGATACAATGTCTTAGTTGGATGGATGATCAGCCTATGCCAAAGAAAATCCTGAGGGCGCAAGTGTATAAAAGCAGAAAAAGCGGCCGCGACTTAGGATAAGGTGGTTGGTGATGTGCTAGAAGATGTAAGAAGAATGGGAGTGAGGGTTACACTGAGATGGCCATGGATAGGAGACTTGGAGAAGATTGGTGTTGGAAACCAGGGCTCACGTTGGACTGTAGTGCTAAAGAAGAAGAAGTATTATTTATGACGGTCACATCGAATGGAAACAGAATAACTGACAACAGATGAAATCATTAATTACAGCTTTAATTACAGTTAGAAATAAACAACGACATTCACATACAAATCTTCAATCTAAAGACTGTCTAACGTACAGTAATGGAACAAATGATAAATATCACACTATTGACAACGTCGCACTAAGTAATACACAATAATCAATTTACACGAAAACGCAAATCACAGCAATAAGAGCTCCGATAACGAACACTAATGTAGCAGGGCCAAATCGAACATGGCCGGCCGTCGGTTGCTTATTTATACCCCTCCGAGGTTCTAGAAAAATCTACCATTTTCCAGGTGACGCGTCAAGAATCATTACGTAGTCACAAACAGGCTGGCTGATTGAATTAACCCCCAACATGGAGGACCAGGCAATTTTTAATCAAGGTTTACTTCCTGTAGCCTTTGATAAACCAATATCCAACTACAAAGGCAGCAGCTGCTAGTTTTGGTCCCCCCGGGTAATTTATTTCCCCGGTACCAACCATATCTGGTGAGCATACTCCTATCCGACACCTGGGGAGGCACCCGATGGGAGTTGATAAATGTCAGTGTTTTAAATTTTTTTGTAATTTTATGACAATCGACATAGATAAAGCGCATATTATTCTGTAATGCTTAGCACATAACACATGTTCAGCAAGACGAGCAATGTTCTAGTGCCACGCTCTCCACGTTGCCCCAGTCATCCAGAACTGCTAGCGTACACCGTTGCGACATATAGGTGACCTCTTTGTCAGTGATGGGTCATTGATATTAAGCCTACTATACACGAGAGGTCATACAAAGTAGAGACGTGTCAGCTGCGCAGAGGCAAGAGACAGTATCACGCGATGTGTCAGCCAATACTAACCAGTCAATCGTTTCGTTTACATGAGTGCTTGTGACGCAATTCGCTGAGTGCTGTGAATCACTCTGTCTCTCTCTCTCTGCGCAATACGGTTTCACTTTCGCCATCATAATATGTGCTCGCGAGTATAGAAGGGCGGATTTCTTCCATCACACTTGCGTCTGTGTATGAGCCATTGGTGTTGCGGAGACTTGAGTCTGCAGACTGACAGTGTGAAGCCACTCGGGCAACTTCGGTACTGTCGTCCGCCGCTATTGTCTACTCTCTCGTCAACCCACACTCCACACTTACGTGTTAATTAAATCCACGTATTTTTATCCAAATCGGGGGTTTCCTGTGTGCATAGCGGATGAATTGAATATTAAAATGAATACTGATTGTGGTCACAGTTAAATATTAAAACATCATATAGAATTAATTTAACCATATCGTTGTACTCCATTTATTACCCTGAATTGTAGTTTCGTTTTAACCTTTGTTTCCTCCAGAAACAAACACAATTTCACTGGCTCCCCAGATAAATATGAACCTTTTGACTACATCGTCGCATTAGTTTATTAAGAAAACTTATTTTATACTGTTTTGCCGGTTTTTAAGTTCAATTTTTTGTACTCACAATGTTGGTTTCGATATATATTGCTGTAACAGTTGCGGTATTTATCGTATTTATCTGGAGTCAATTTAATCAATTATTTTTGTTTCTGGAGTGATAAACGCTGAAGCAAAATATACAATTCAAGGTAATAAATGTAAGAAATGGTATACTATGAATTTATTCTCAATTGTGTATATTATTTATCTTCGAGAATTATATAATTACTTTTGTAACATAGGAAGTTAAAATTTGTACAGTTATTCTACTAATAACATTTGTCTACTAGAATTATAAAAATGTTTTAAAAACTGACCGAAATAAAAAAGGTTTTTATTTAAAAAATATACAAAATTTAGAAAATTATAACTTTTGTAAATTTATAAATGTATTATTCTAGTGCCATAAAAATCTGATAGTGTGATGATTAACCTGTACAAATTTCATCACACTAACATAACATACAAACCCCCCCCCTAAATTGACAAGACTCCTTTGAAATGTTACAGGAACTTCACATCGAACACTTACAGCGCGTGTACCTAATAAAAACTGTTACACTAAAAATAAAATAACAAAACTTTAAGATGAAACATCGAATGCTTACAGGACATGTATAGGTAGGTTAGACACGAATACACACAGAACTTGAATACACGAAAAATTTGCTCTTGAGTTTACGTATTTGAAGCCGTGAACTTAATAAAATTATTGAGCTAAAATAAATACACAAACTTTAACCAAACGTTTACCTAACTTACATCTGACAACAGAATATAGGCGGGCATAGATGAGAACGAAGGTAGGCAAAGTTGCCCGAGTGGCTTCACGCTGTCAGTCTGCAGACTCAAGTAAGCCTGTAATCTGTAGGCTGGGGGGGGGATAACCGAGCCGCATGGTGGGGCGGAGAGCGCGAGAGAATGTGATGTGTTTCATTGCTCGACATAACTTCAGTAACAGCTGATCTTATTTTTTAAATTCTTTCACCACCATGTTCCTTGAAGTTTGAAGATGGTTTTAGGCATAAATTTTAACCGATAGTTTTAACAATGTTCAAAAACAGAGTCTTCAGACGCAGACGGTTCCACGCATGAAGTTTCTGTTTTAATTTTCATGTAGTGAAATTTTCGGCATGCGACAAACTTTCGTTTTATGAGAGATAGCTAGCCTATATGGTGTCAGCGAGTGAAAATTATAGAAAATTCCAAATTTTATTTTGCTTTTGTTTCAATAAAATCGGCTTTTTCGTTTTCGAGATATTGGCGGTTTTATAAGAAATTTAGTTGGTTGGCACATGCAGCGATTTTTCTTGTAACGATTTTTCTTAATAATAAATATTATCTTAACGTAATCATATTTTAACATTTATTATATTATTCTATTTAATACTAAAAATTTCAATATCATGATATTGAACAAATTCTATTAAATTAATGTAATTTGAATTCCTGGATTTTGTTGTCCACTGATTATAAATATATCACTACTGACTAGGAACACTAATTTTTTATAAATGCTCCGTGAAGTTTTAAAAAGACTGTTTAATGATGAAGAAACACATTCATTTTATGAATATTTTATAAAATAACATAGACTATTAATAAGAAACAATACAGATCATGGGCCTACTGTTATCGGATTCATTTAGGCATAAACGCTAACATGTCAATAGAAAATTTTAATAAAATATTAAAATATTGTTATCTAAAAGAAAAACGGATTAAAAGACTTGATAAAACAATCTGTGCCATATTACATTTGCTCAGAGATAAAATTTTTGATCTGATAATTAAAATTAAAAAAGGAAAACTTGAGAAAAATTTGCAAGTATTAAGAAATCGTCACAAAGCTAGTATGTTGTTGGACGCAGAGAAAGTTTTGACAACTTTAGATGACAAGTGGCAGGTCCTGTCATCCACACAAACAGAATTGTATACTGTTAAACGGATTAAACACTGCAAATCATGTCATTTACAGTGCATACACTGTAAGTCTTGCTTTCATGAGTTTGTGTGTTCGTGTATGGACAGTGCCATACGAAACATTTGTTAAAATTCGTACCATAATCAGCTAAGCTCCCCACCATGCCAGATTCGCTGCTCGGTCATCGCCCCACCATGCCGCCAGATTACAGGCTCCGCAACACCTATGGCTCATACACAGACGCAAGTTTCCATCACTGCTTTTCTTTTGTAAAGCCACGTTTCTGCAACGCAGCGTGGAGCGTACGTGTTCATGTGTGTGTGTGTGTGTGTGTGTGTGTGTGTGTGTGTGTGTGTGTGTGTGTGTGTGTGCAAGTAGTTTTAAAGCTTGGATAAAAGACTACGTGACGCCAAGCATAGTCGACTGAGTTTTGGAAGCTTCGATGAATTATACCAACGGCGCGAGTGCAAGTAGTAAGGTGTTATTACAAGAACTTGTATCAATGACAGTGTCGAGTATTTAACAATTGTACCTGTGCGTCATGTTTCAATTATGCAGCTTGTTGACTCGTATTATTGTGTTTTGGACAAATCAAATTGTAGCCTATAACTTAAATTAAAATTGTACAATTTTAATAATCCTTACTATTGTACGAGGCGTATTTCAAAAGTAACGTCCGATCGTTTATAAAATGAGAACAAATGATAAAATGAAAAATTTATTAGTGGTTCCAAGTACGTACAAACTTACATTTTTTCTACGTAGTCATCCTATCGTTCCAAACAACTTTTATATCGTTAAGCACGTTTTTTCACCCCCTCTCCATAAAATTTCCGCCGCCTGAGATGTCGCCAGTTTTTCAATGAGGTTAGAATAAAATTTGTTAGTAGCGATTTTTCTGGCATTCAGTAATTTCTGGCATTGTTTGTTCCGATCCACGTAACAAAAAAACATTTTGTTCTCTCATGCACGCGGCAATTGTACGAGACAGCGTACATCGAAACAATACTCTCACGTCCGGCGAGACAATTTATTGTAGAAGTACGTAACATTGTTGTACCTGAATTTGTCTTTGTCCGACAATGGGAACAAACAAAGGTATTGTGGTGTTTACCCTGCAGTTTCTCTGTAATATTTTATGCAGACCTCTGAACAAACGGGAAGTGCAGTTTACACGGGGGACGTACGTATCTGACAACTATTATCATAAACACAAATTTTCGTTTGCATTTTTCAAAACGTATAATACTGTGACTCTTTAGTAGCCATTTTTGTAAGAAACAACTACACTGCATAGTGATTTAGTGTTAGTGTTTTGCAACTTATCTAGTAAGAGACGAATACTTTAAAATATTTTTGATTTGTAAATATTGTTTGGTTCTTGCGTGCACCAACTGCTAAATTTGCGTTATAAAACCGATCGGGTTTATTGATAAGAATTTAAACAGTTATTTAAACGCCAGTTTGAGGTTCTAGCTACGAGTTACCCGTATGCTAATCGAGGGTTATTAGAAGTCATTAACTGAATTTGCAATTGATATTGCAGAGATCACTTAACAGTGCTAACTCGCGTCAGTGCAACATATCCGTGTAATAGGTCTAGTAGTATTCAGCGGAATACTCATGTGTTAACGCGTGAATACTTTAAGGTATCTAGAAGGTGTAAGTCTAACACACCATATCCCAAATTTCTGAACCTCAGATTTATTAACATAAACAATACCGGGCTGATAAACGGCGTGCGCGTGTGTATCGCGGGTGACAACGCATCATCGAGGCCAGCAGTCAGCGTATTAGCGTAGCAGCCGCTCCAGGAATTCTTCAAACAAATAACATTACACAAGTTGTTCAAGACGAACATTTAATTTGTACATAAAAGACATATTAGTTCAGTAAATAATTGTGTGTTTTATAAAAAAATATACAGTACCGTTTACCAAATGGTAAAAGCTTAAGAGCATAATAATGTCTTTCAGCCGCCAGCTAAACGCAACATTTACGCAAAAGAAACAATCAGTCAGTCAGTAACCATAATACCTGTTGCCTTGTTCGAATTCAGCTGCTTCGTTCGCTCGTTTAGTTGCCATCTCAATTTTCTTATTCAATCTACAACGTTTAACTCGTTCGTTGGTATTCCTTCGCTTCTCTGCCAGTTTCATATTTTATAATGCATCGATTTTCTCCTGCTCAGTCATCGTCGACGCGAACGGTATATTTATTAAGTACTCGTTCAATTCTTCGCGCATCAAGTCATCTTGCTTTCGTTTTTGTTGCGATGGGGCCGCTGGTACCGAAGCTTCACCGCCGACAGCAGCCGCTCGTTGCTGTTCCTTCTCGAGCTTCTTTCGTTCCCGATACTTTCTTGCTCGCTCGGCATTTTGTCGCTTCTTGATCTGAGCCTTCTCGTCGCTGCTATCCATTGTCGAACGCTGTTTTAGTCAGCCGCCACGTTATGGTTACTATATATCAGCAGCAGTGTATTTCACCACAACACAAAACAAACCTTTATTTACAACAATCCCAATGACATTATGTATCTGTGTTATATCTTCACATTCTGCGGTGAGTAATTAAATATAAAGAGGAAGTAGATTTGCATTTACGATGCAGTACAAACAAATATTTTAATGAATAGGTGCAGGATCGTTAGCTGAATCACATACGAAGGCAACCATTAACTAGAGACAATAACCTATCTACAGCTATGCAGTGTTGTTTGCTTGTCAGGTCTTTAATTTGCGACGACGTTGCATGTTAGCGGTCGCGGTTTTAGTTAACGATTCCAGGCTGGTAAATTGTGCTAACACTTGATTTTAAACTTAGGACGCTTTATAAATCTGGTTTAATTCTTTGCAGTGATATCATTTTTAACACATTTTATATATATATTGTAACAGTACATATCTTCACCATAAATATAACAACCAAAATAAAGAATGAAACACTCATAAACTAACACCAGAACACCTAAGAAAGGAATGATAAATAAATAACTGTGTACAAAGTATTATATAAGGTTTAAGAACTAAATAAAACAATTAATATGATTAACTCAGCAAACGAAAGATAATAAATAGTGATAAAGATGAAAATATAGAAGACAACATAATAATGTGATTAACCAAATGACGCAATAGATATTGTAAGTGAGAGGATAAAACTAACGTATAATGACATACAGTATTAACAAGAGACAGTAGACAATATAAATAAACACAAGCAAGGTAACAAACACAGAAGAAATAAAAAATGTCAGATAATATGCCTAGTATATGTATTAATAGAGAATGAAACTAATAAAACAAGGAACCTACAGGAATAAGAAGCAGCCAAGAGACACAGACCTAGACAAACTATTACCAAAGACAAACCACGACAAAAACTGTTTATTTCAATAAAAGATTAGGACTAATTAAACAAATCAAAACGATGAAAGTAAATAATGAATGATAAGAATGAATTAATTATATTAGTAAGAACAGTATACCATGCATGCTTTACTACAGGCAAATCCAAGTAAATTAACTAAAAGAGAACCTAGTAATCACCTGTAGACAGATAGAAATCATAAAGAAATAATAAATAATAATTAACAAGAGTAAAAAAGTCAAATAATAACCTGTAAAACATTGAAACAGAAAGCTAAAACATACACCATTGTCGTCTGACAAAGGGGGTCCCAGGTAACCTCAACTCGGTTACAAATCAGCTTGTAATTAGCATAAATTAAGACCAAAAAAATGTAAACTAGTGTAAGTTATAAAATAATGAAAGTAGACATTATAAAGACGAACCTAGTGATACAATTTTATTAAGTAAAAGTGGTATGTGTGATGTTTAATGCAAATACACAGACTGAAATTGGACAGAAAGATGTACACATTAATTACACTCAGAATTTCTATAATATTGTAAACCAGTGAAGAACAATGACATAGATGTGCAATATAATATGTATTGCCACTAATATAGTATACAATGATTATAATGAAAAGCTAATTTAACCAGAATTAAGGAAAATTGAGGTAACTGTCTGACCACACTAGATGCAAGAAGTATTAGTGAATTATTATCAATATAACATGTAATTATAAGAGAACAACCATTACAAAACAACCTTTAAACTGTAAAGACAATTTAGACCGAAAGGAACCACATAAAAATGGGTATATCATTACTTCAGAATTAAATCATGACACATGGCATACTAATAAGACTATGAACAAAAAAATGAGACTAAAAACAAGTAAATAATTGAATTATAATGAAAACTAAGCTGTCCAGAAGTTGTAATGGACATCTTAGAATATCTGTATCACTGTAAAAAAGTGGACAGAACAAAATATGTCAATAAATAAAGTAAATTAAACTGACCCTGCTCCAGGGTATAGAAAGCATGGGTCAAATATAGTAATTTTATTAATGTTAGACAATCATTATACTAGATATTGTCATAAATGAACTTCAAAGGAACCATATGATGGAACGTAATCATCATTTGGTCATTTTTAGTAGTTAATCATGTAAAACAATAAGAAGTATATAATAGTCATAAGTAAGGAATTAACTTTCTTATTACCAAAATCACGCATGTCTTGTGAGGACTCATTTTAAAGAACAGATTAATTGTAATAACATAATGTGATTACATTAAGCATTACTCATATAACAAGGACGTGAAACCAATTTTAAAGGAATTTGATTTATTTTGGGAAAAACGAGAAGGCAACAAACGATACTCTCCAACACAAAGTCGTTAACAAGTTTCTGTAAAATTAATTATTCGCGAGGGGGGTGACCTCGCTGGATGGAATGCCGACCTTTTTAACCAATGGAATCGATCAAAATCGACCGGGGGGTATGTGCTCCCGATATAGTAACAGCGAAGAAGAAAAATAATTTTTATTATTCTACCTCAGACTAGCGACGCGAGACGACGGCAAATTTCTGTGCGCGAATACAGTCGTTTTCAAGATATCAGCTGTGCGGTTATAAACGTAAACAGAAGGGGGCATCCTAACCCCGAAATTTTTAGTGTCGAGTGATTAAATAAAACGCTTGTATTATAGCGAAATGCAATTGCACAGTGCATAATAAAGTTGCATTTAAAGTGTATTAACAGGAAGTATAGTGTTAATTGATTATCATTGATGATTAATTAATTAAAAAACAGAGATTTTAAGATTGTCATTTTTTTTTAAACATGGAACCCACCAGAATATATTAACGAGGTTCATAGTGAATAAACAAAATGACTAACAGTCATTCACGAACATTGATAAACCTGATATAATTATTTTTGTAGAAATAAATAATAAATTTATTACCGCTATTACAAATATCGAACCAAGTGGAACTAAACAATGAATAATAAAATCTCGAAAAGAGAGGTTATATGAACTATTGAATTCAATTGGTATCAGACATAAAGAACCAATTAATATTGTGATGAACACTGATTAAGTAACAAATCGTAATTGTTTGAATAACTCGTGTGCTACATCCAATGGATATAATAATAATTGACGAACATTAAGTGAATTATTATGTAAATACTGATGTAACTTTTTTGATAATTTAGATTAAGCTGATACCTGATATTTTGGAATAGTTAATAATTTATTGCAGTTCACAATGCTTGAAGTTTTTCTCATATTGACAATAGTCAATTTAATAACCATGTTAATAATAATATAAGCTTTCGATGTTCTTTTGTTATTAAATATTTGAATCAGTATGCCTAGAGGCAACTCAATGTTGATAATAGTCAATGTTACGACTATAGGTTAATAATTTTGAAACCATTCCAGAGGATGGTTGAGATGAGAGAACAGGAACTCTCGAAACATGTTCCTAATAGGAAAAAAGTATATCTTGAGGTAAATTTAGTTATAAATATTAAAGTAATATATATATATATATATATTACATTTAATATTTATAACTAAATTTTCCTCAAGATGTTATTTATCCTTATTTGGAACATGTTTCGAGAGCTCACGTGCTCCCATCCTCAGTCTTTGCGATCTTGTGTCTGGTGAAATATTTGTGTGTTGGCTGCTGGATGTTATTAAGGTTGTTTGTTGGTTTTTGGTATTTTAAAGTTGTATTATTGTGTGTGATTGTGGTATATGTATTTGTATTTTGTGTATTTTCGATGTTGAGTGCTTTGAATATTGTGTCATGTTTTGTATTGATTTGTATTTGTTCTGGTATTAGTTTGTTTTGTGTTTTATGTTTGTATATTTGTAAATTTTCCCAAATGTTCAATATGGTGCCTTTGTGTGGTATATGTTTTATTAGTGACACATTGGTTATGTCTGGGAATTCATGTCCTGTGTTTATTGCATGTGTGGCTAAATTGGATTTATATGTTTCTGGTTTTTTGTACGCGTTTAGGTGTTCAAAATAAGGTTTCTTCAGCTGTTTTTTTTTGTCCTATGTAACATTTATTGCAATCTTGGCATTCAATTTTGTATATACCGTTAGTTGTTGTATTATCTTTGTTGTGTGAGCTATTTAGATTTTGTAATTTATTTGTATTAGTTTTGTATGCTATTTTTATATCTGTGTTTATAAATAGTTTTGTTAGTTTTGTCATTTTATTATTTATGTATGTGAATGTGGCCCATTTTTTGTTGTTGTTATTATTTATGTGTTGTTCATTTTGATTAATTCTTAATTGTTCAGTTTTTATGTTATATTTGATTTGATTTTCTATTTTGTTCATAGTATTTTTATTGTATCCATTTTCATAACCAATTTGGTATATTATATATCTTTCTTTGTCAGTTTCTTGTTTGTTTAGGGGAATTTTGTACATTCTGTTAAATAGCGAATAGAATGCTGCCATTTTATGTTGTGGTGGGTGGTCAGAATGGTTAGGTATAATGATGTTAGTGGAAGTTGGTTTTCTATATATTGCTTATTTTATGTGGTTGTTGTATCTTGTGATGTTTATGTCTAAATAGTTGATTTTATGTTTTTCTTTTTCTTCTGTGAATTGCATTTTAGGATGTATGTTATTGATTTGTTTCAGTATGTTCTCTGCATTTGTGTTTTTGTTATTTGATACATATAGCCCATCATCTACTATCTTATCCATATGCCATTTGGGTCATGTGATTTTATAATATTTTGTATTTTGGTATCTATGTGTTGTAGGAATATTTCTGCTATTATGCTTGATAATGGTGATCCCACAACAACATCAACATATATATATATATATTGCGACGTACCAAAACAAACCTTTATTTATAACAATCCCAATGACGTCAATGACGTCATGCAATGATGACGTCATACAGCGTGACGGTAAATAAAATGTTACAGAAAGTTTCAAACGATATCCAGCTAAAAGACATTATCATATCAAAAAAATAACAGAAAATATTTAAATTTGTTTTTAATTTAATAAAGTGTCCTACCTCCAGATAATAAACTCCTCTTGTTGCATATTATTATTATACTATTACCTATCTATGAATTCATTTGTTTCTATAAGCAGTACACTATCATTTAACAGAAGCGGGCATTTAGTCAAATATTGTCTTGACAGTTTTCATCTATTTTCGTTTTTATGGAAATGCATAATCCCTCTTCTGTAGTTCCAAAACATATTTCTGCTATAATTTGTTAGTACGTAAACTATTGAGTCTTACGAAACACTATGTGACACGTTTTGCGACTAGCTTAAAACAGGCGTGTTTTCAAAGTCAAATGTTGCTCAGAAATTGTCTTTAACTGCGAAATTAATTAGTGTCAATACTGGGCTTACATTACACTAGGCGACCGATTGCATACAACTGATTTCAAGGCTACGTGAAACTAGTTGCAGGGTAGTAAAAACAGGCTGCAACTGCTTTGCAATTAGTTGCAGATTAAGCATGTATTCTATATTACTATTATGAAGACTTGAAGATCGTTTGTTGACTTCTCCGGCCTAACCTCAAAAACTAGTGTTGCGATTTAAAAATTGTTTAACCACCTTGAAGCTTGAGGATAGTGTTGTACAGAACCGATAACTTTAATAATTTTTAATATACCTGAGACTTAAAACAATCCTGTGTCATGAAATTTCTTTGTTACTTTGCGTGTAGTGAAATATTTGACATGCGACAAACTTTCCTTCTTTAAGGGTTAGCTAGGTGGTGCTACTGAGTGAAATGTAGACAAAATTACAAATTTAATTTTTGTTTTTGTTTCAATAAAATCATCTTTTCCTTTTCCGAGATATTGCCGGTTTTGTAGAAAATTGAATACGTTGTTTCGGTCCCATGTCATGAAATTTCTTTTTTAATTTGACCACAGAATGCGCGCGCAGGCGAGTTGCATGCTATCGGTTGTATAGTGCAACAGCCTACATTTGAATCAATGCTCCACATCGAGTACGTGAAACTAATGGTTGCACGAGCAGTTGCATGGCTTGAAACTGTCTTGCAATTGATTGCAAACCGTGGAACCGATTACACTAATTCTCATTTACACCAATGCCCTACAACTTTTCTGCAATCAGTTGCCTAGTTGTCATGTCACTGAGAATTTATATTAGTAAAACTATCGAACGTTACTTATGTTTCAAAATTTTATTTAGTTGGTGATAGTGTAAATGTCACTATTAGCCTACTTATAGGAGCAGTGAGAGTTTTCAATACTTAATATTTGTTATGATAATGTATAATGGATAACAGTGTTGCTGAGGGAATTGGTATAGCCTACTACAAATTTTTTGTTTCATAAAGTCATAAATTAATTGTGAGTACCGATTTCTCTGGTGTTCAAAAGTTTTACTTCACCGTTGTAAGATTGCGATTTACGCGAACCGCATAACTGTGCTTACGCAATACATTGCTGAAATACTATCCTAAAATAGCGTGACAAAAATAAGTACCTCTATTTTTCTAGAGATAAAAACAAGTTTTGTTATAGTATTAAAGTTAGTGAATGGGCGGATAGTTAGTTATTATTAATTTATGACACAGTGCGAGAGGGGATTAATTTTTTATAAGAATTCCAGTATCCACAGCGACTTCTCGCTTTAAGAATTGAAAACAAAGAGAGTTTTGACACAGTAGCAATACGATATATTCTGTAAGTAACCAACAAAGGCAACAGTCTGCAAAGTCGTAACCCAGATTGTTAAAGTCTAAGTGAATTGCCGCGTACGGATGAAGTGCAATAACAAAGGCAAACAATTTACTTTCCTTTAGTTTGTCCTACTTTTCCTGTACCTAGCTGTGTAACATGAATTCCTTGTGTAATACGAAACTATTTTCCATTGAAGTTAGCTGTTCTCTGTGAAACACGAAGCTTTAGGAAAATATTAAGATCATAGGTTTTTAAGTAAACAACCCAATAGAAAATACAGTTTAATAAACCGATTCATAAAAATACAAGTGGAAAATCATTGTGAGTTTGTTTATAATTTTATTTATAGAGTCTTATGGATTGTTTTTAAGTGAGCATTATTATTGTTTTAGAACAAATATATTACATTTACATCTAAATTAAAAGAAGTGTAATAAAAGAGTAAAAGAAATTTTAAGAAAAAATGGAACAAATTCTTAAAGAACGTACTCCTTGTTGTTGTTGTTGTTGTTGTTGTTGTTGTTGTTGTTGTTGTTGTTTTTGTTGTTGTTGTTGTTGTTCTTCTTCTTCTTCTTCTTCTCTCCTCAGAAATTAGGCCTGCGTCCTGTTGCACCTCCTGGCAGGTAAAACACAAGCTCCACCTTCGCCAGAGAGAAATCAGATATCTAGTGACCACATGCGGTAGGGAGGGAGTTGTGTGTGTGTGTGTGTGTGTGTGTGTGTGTGTGTGTGTGTGTGTGTGCGTGCGTGTGTGTGTGTGTGTGTGTGTGTGTGTGTGTGTGTGTGTGTGTGTGGAAGCGCGGTCGTGCGTGTGTTAGTTGTTTGTTGTCAATTATCTTTCCCACGCATTCCAAGTAAGGCTGCAGGATCATTTGTAAAGAAGAAAAAGAAAAAATAGTAGTAGTAGTAGTAGTAGTAGTAGTAGTAGTAGTAGTAGTAGTAGCGGTGGTGGTGGTGGTGGTGGTAGTAGCAGCAGCAGCAGATATTTATAGAGTCATCATTACTCAATAGTTTCTTAACACAGGTACATTCTTTATGATAATAATCCAAGTGTAGTAAAACAAAATGAGTTGTTGTCCCAAATGTAAACTTATTCTTTTCATAACATCTGACTGTCGTATTCACTATAATAAACTATTACCAGCACAACACAACACAGACTAGTGTAGAACGTGCGTCAGTCACGTCAGTAACAACAATATATTACGCTGGCCCCCGTGCAGTACATGTCATGCTTGTGCATACTCTCATATTTCATAACAGCAGAAGCGCTGTTGTTCATAATTTACAAGAACTGAAGTAAAGTACTGTAGTAGAACGTGACATTATATGTATACGTAATATACAAGCAATCCGTTCTACTTTACATCAGCTTAACACATCGTCTGTAAACAATTATAATATTTTACTTCATGAAATGAAGTGTAGAGACGTGGAATTGTGTGTTGGGTGTAACTGCAGATAGGTTAGAGATTGTGTGTTGGTTATAACTGCAGATAGCTTAGAGATTGTGTGTTGGGTGTAACTGTAGATAGGTTAGAGATTGTGTGTTGGGTGTGACTGGAGATAGGTTAGAGATTGTGTGTTGGGTATAAGTGCAGATAGGTTAGAGATTGTGTGTTGGGTGTGACTGCAGATAGGTTAGAGATTGTGTGTTGGGTGTAACTGCAGATAGGTTAGAGATTTAAACTTACAAACCTCAAAAAAACATTGTTATCGATTTTAAGTAAAATATTTGCTTCTCCGTTAAACTCGTGCAAAATTTACAAAAATATTGATCACCAATAACGTAAAACGTGTTTTTGCAATTTTGGATATTTTATAATTAGTATTCTTAACAAGTGACAGAACGTTTAACTGTATGTTACCATCAGGAAACCTAGGAAAACCAAGGTCTTCATGACGAAGGCAACAAACAGAAATCTACAAACTGTAACATGAGGGAATGGCATCATCGAAGTAACCAAGGCAGTGGCGTATCTAGAATTTGGCCTTGGGGCCTTAGTGGAGTTCCGGTATCTAGTCGGCTTCATACAAAAGAAAAAACGAGTTAAGACTAGTCAACATTACTATCTTTAATATAGTGGCCGAAATCAGTCACATTAAAGTAAACAGTAATGACTCAATAAAAATACGCGTTATTGAAACATTATTTACTAGATGCTTATCGACTGAATTGATTTTCCTATATTTCAGAAGTATACAATATTGCTGTGTAATAAATATGAGTGCGTATTTAACAAGAGCATACACAGTTGAGAAAATAATAAAAAAGCTTAAAAATTGAGAGATTAACAAATTTCGCCAACTTTTTCTACTCTCTTGAGGTGGGTCGGTTAGCATTCGTCCACCCCCCCGTAAAGACGCCCCTGAACCAAGGAATTTGTGTACCTAGGGAGCACAAGGTAAACTATAATGACGACTACAGACAGGAAAAGACACGGTTTGGTGAGAGGAAACTGACAACTTCACGTATAGGTAACATAAGGTTATGAAGCTCAAGGTAGTGGAACGAAGTTCAAATTGATACGAATCGACAATTAGACATACAGTTATGTGGCTGCAAAACTTCGACGACAATCACAGAAAGATTGTATAACTGCTTGAAGTTTTTGAAAGAAAATTCTAGAAAAACATAGGCCTATAGAGTGATTCACAAAGTTTTAGCCGCACTTTAAGTTTGCTTTACAGGTTAAAGTAAAGATAAACAGATCTTCAAAAACACTATTTAAGCTACGCCCAATCATATATTTTCCCATATTTTGATTTCCAAGGCAAAAAAATGATAGTATAGGCCTTTGTGATTTGTGATAGGCAATTGTTATTTCAGAAACTTTGGTTTCTATAGTTGGTTTTATAGGCAATAAAATATTAACACCTCATCAACAATTAAGTTTTGAGTATTATGTCTGAACAATTATGTAAACTTGTGTAAGTGATTTATTTGTTGTGCTTAGTGTGTTGTCGATAGAGCAAGCAGGCAACTGTAGCTCTCTGACAATCGATGTGCGTTTTCGACCAACATTTTTAGGTTTTTGAAAAATTCTTTCAGCAATTATGGAAGGTACAGTTCTGGGAGCAACAGAAGTTTATTATTGCATGTTTTACCTTTGAGTCCATGTAAGTATTAAGTGGCCGTCATTTGAATACAAAACAAAAAAATGATACGTTTTATTTTGACCTGTATAATAAGAACTAAATATGAGAGTAAAACTTTATGAATCACCCTGTACCACCCAGTTAGGAAAACAATACTGAACTACGATACGGTTTAATGATAAGCTGAAGACTACGCCCTGGTAAATTTTGAAACGTTAGAGAAATTTAAATGGACGCGGCAATTAGACAGGATGAAAGATGATAGGATATCAAGCAGGACGACCGGAGGACAATTTCTGGGAAGAGGAATAAGGAAAGATCACGAACACAGAAGTTGTAGAACATGAGAAAGGATGCAATTTCTACTTATCTGTCTCAGAATACTTGGACACGGATGCTGAAGTAGGTCCAATTAACAACCACTGTGTTAGAAGACGAAGAAGAAGAAGAAGAAGAAGAAGAAGAAGAAGAAGAAGAAGAAGAAGAATTCTTTTACCTTTACACTTTAATGTTTATTTAAAAGTGCTTAACTGCCATAGATTTTCATTAGTAGCAAGGAAGAAAATTACGAGGGTCATTCAATAAGTAAACAGACAAACAGTTGTAGAAAAGAAATTAATTGTAGCAGCTGATTGAAACTTTCAGGAGTGTTACCTGGCAACGTCGTTGTGAGTTTTGATCAGCTGTTCAATAATATATTGCATAAACATAACCAATACAGTTTTATTTACGATGGCGTGTCCTCTTGAGGACAGTACCTACTTTCGAAGAACAGCGTTCTGTTATAAGATTTTTGGATTTGGAACCACTATAACCAATATATACTTGGATTCACTATTTTGAACCTGAGTCAAAGCGACAAAGCATGGAGTGGAAGCATCCCAGTTCACCCGCCAAAAAGACATTCAAAACCCAGCCATCGGCTGGTAAGGTGATGTTAACCATCTTTTGGAGCTCCCAAGGCCCAATTTTCTGTGATTACCTACAAGACCAGCGTACCATCAATAGTCAGTACTATTCTGACTTTATTGTGAACAAAGTTAAGCCTGCATTGAAGAATAAATGTCCGGGATGGCAGAGGAAAGGTGTGATTCTTCTTCACGATAATGCCCGCCCACACACGGCAAAACTAACGCTCGAAACAATAAAAAAAGTAGGTTGGGAGATCCTGCCTCATCCCCCTTATAGCCCTGACTTTGCCCCAACTGACTTTTTCTTGTTTGGCCCACTCAAGGAGACTTTGCGTGGTGTCAAGTTCAACAGCAACGAAGAAGTGAAGGAAAAAGTCGAAAACTGGCTTCGACATCAAGGTAAAGAATTCTTTGCTGAGGGAATACAAAAGCTTGTAAGGAGACGGGACAATGTATAGATGTTGCTGGAGATTACGTTCAAAAGTAAAAAAAAATTGTATTGATTGAATAACAAGTTTTTGCTCCACAGCTGTTTGTTTACTTATTGAATGACCCTCGTATTACAGTAGTACTCTTTTATTTGTGCAGTTCAACTAACAGATGATGACTTTTGATATCTCTACAACATTCACGTTTTCTCTACGATACAACAATAAGGCATGAATATTTGTTTCCATATATTGCAACGAGAACCGTATCGAATCGTCTAGAACAGCCGAGAACGTCCTCCCTCTAGTAGACACATGTTGCCTTAGTCAAGGCCGCGTTAAACTTTGTTCCACATTCTTCAAGAGGCCACTTGAAATACGCATTAGCATCAGCATTAAGTGGGGTGCACATTGAGGATGGAAAATTTCTAGAATCCGTGCGCTACCTAAAAAAAAGCCATAGAAGCCGGCTTGTCGGTTCAGTGGTGTTGAGCGAATTCTTTAGCGCGAATCGAGTGTTTATAGAAGTATTGTAGCGAAGTGTTGTTGTGTTATAATTTGTGCGGAATTCTTTATAGTTGACATTATTATTGCGTGTGGACAATGTTTACTCGAATTGTTGTACGAGACTATTTTGTTGATTACAAATTATTAATTGTGATAATTACAGCTGGTTATTAGTGATTTTATTGGTGTCTTGTGTTTTGTTTTCCACTGTACCATACGACGATCAGTATAACCGTCGTAACAATGGTCATGACGTAACAACCGTCGTAACGATTTATTCAAAGACTCTGAATATCATCTGCAGTAACACCATATTTGTTACTGGGCAATAGATTACTATCAGCTAACAAATTACTACAGACATTTGTTTGGGAAAGAAGCAAATATCCAATCATTGCCTAAACAGTACAAACGCGTTTCTGTAAAACAGGTTTTAAAACGACTGTTGCAACGTACGCGAGCTGTGACCTAGAAACATTACGCAAATTTATTCATGTTATACAGAAAATGAAATCAATAAATAATACGACTATAATTAACTGCTTTTGTACGATTTTTTGACGTTATTGACTAAAGTCACTACATTTCGTTACTTAAATATTACCTATAGTTATAATATACATTGTATTACGTACAAATTACCGTATGTTCTTAAACATTTGAGAAGCATGTGTAATGTCTTGTAAGTAAATTCTATCAATAACATCACTTCAACTAATAATAACATTAAAAACACATTTAAAGTAAAAACAAACAATATTTAGAGTGAATTTGTGCCATAAACTATTAACTGACAAGTGATAATATTATGTGATTTGCTACGTTTGAGTAAGAGGACTGTAAACAATACGGGTCTGTAAGTAATATATATAATATTAACATTTAGGCCAAGTATTATATAATTAATTTGATCATAAGAATTTGGACGGGCCTTGAGTGCTTTAAAATATTTGAACGCAAAAGACACAGAATAATGTGACACCCCATGTACAGTACAACTCCGTTTATTATCCGAAAATCGTTAATTAAAATCGTTTACCGGAATAATTAAAATCCGAAAATCGGATAATTGGGACAAACTTAAGAAAAAGGTTATATTGTGAAAGAAAACGCGAAAAAATCACTTTTATTTTTATTACATGAATACAGTATCTTAATAAAAACCAGGTCACATGTCTTTTGCCACTTTTACTACAAAAAAATTAAAAATAATACTTACACATAATGTTAGGCGAGCAGTAGACTAGAAAACATTGTAGTGATCAGTACGTAAACTATGATGCGTAGCTAACACAGTATTATAATTATGTATTTAATTTGCTTACGATGTTTTTTTTTGTTAGTACGGCAACTGTAATTTGAATAATATTTTTAGAAATTGTATTTTTTTTAAATATCCTGATAACGATTCGGATAATTGGCAATTCGGATAACTGGAGTTCGGACAAATAGAGTTCTACTTTACTTCACCAGAATATTTTACTTTCATAAAATAAAATAAATTTCGTAGCGTACAGACCATACTTTCTAATAATGAAGGAAGTCACCTAAATAGCTGTAAAATATTAAATAATAGAATATCGCTGAAATATATAGAAAAAATACGCAGAATGATAGAGATACGGTTATGAGAACACAAACAATAAACAATTTTAAAGCGGTTCAGCACACCTTTAAACGTAGCTACTAGGTCGTAACCACATCAAGTAAATAAGAGAATACAAGGTAGGATAATAAAGACATAGGTTAAGAGAACGAAGAACACCGTACCAAGAGGAACATTAAAGGAAAGCAAAAGACGGAAGACACTTAGGACGTCCTATGATTTATAATGGGCACAATAAGAACTTGATAGGTAAATAAAAAATAATTTGTTTTCAAGAATTAAACTGTACTACCAAAATTTCAAGGTGGTTGGCTAAGCATTTAGTTACATTTCCTTTGAAATATTATTGCAGTTCTTCTAACTTGAAATAATATTGTTTCTACGGTCTACTTGATCGTCGTAGGTACAGTAGAAAACAAAATACAAGACACCAATTAAGTCACTAATTAAGTCACCAGCCTTAATTTTCACAGTTAAACAGTTCGTAATTAACAACACAGTCTCTTACAACAAATCGAATAAAAATTGTTGACACGCAATAAAATGTCAACCAATATTAAAACACAATTTTATTACTATTTACCGCCCGATTATAAAACACAACACTTCACTAATAACCACTTGAATGCACTCAGTATCGCCCGACAATAAACTCGAACCGGACTGTAATATATCGCAACTATAACTGAAACTGAATGTCGTTGAGTACTGGTATTTATATCCCCCCCCCCCGAAATACTAGTTTATTCCAAACTGCGCATTAACAATAAAGGAAAACATTAGACCGTAATTCACTGCGGCCTTGAAACAGTTCGCGCGGCTTCTGGTACAGTCTAGATAATGCGTCGAGAATCACGTACGCCACACAGATTCAGCTGGATTCATCTGGAACATTCGATAAACACGTAGATTGTTCTGTAATGTCATAACAATATTTTTCCCACTTAAAAAAATATAGCTGGAAAACGAATTAAGTATACGCAAGATAATATCTGATACGAAAACGTGCGATTTAAAATTTGTATAAAAACAACTACGAGTTTAATAAACCTAAATTTAATAGTTGAACACAAAACAACAGTTAACCTTAAAACACTGAATTTTTTTACCATAACTCTAGTTCGGGAGTGGCAAAACGTACCACTGTGTACGATAATTGTCTGTTATGACGTCGGTTTGCAACACAAACAATCACAGCTACATATGTTTCTAACATGCAGACGAGAATTTAAATATTTACGATAACATTTGCCCCATACATAGATCCCTTGAGTAAACTGCGCTCACTGTTTGTTCAGAGGTCTGCATATAAAATAATACAGGGAAACTGCAAGACAAGTACGACAATATGTAATGTTCGTTCTGCTCCCATTGTTGTGTCCGGACAACGACGCATTGCAGCACACTTCTATAATAAATAGCCACATTGGACCGCAGAGTAATATTGTTTTGACTATAAACCTACATTTTCTCCTACGTTTGTTTCGGTGCATACTAAAACGCTAATACAGACTTATCAAAGCCACATAAATTGTGCAATATATTATTGTGTATAGCGCTACGTAATTTTGTTGGTACCAGATTTTTTAGTTAATAAAAGAAACGCTAAAAAAATATGAGCGGTAGATAATGAAGTCGGAGACATATGGATAACGGCGCCAATTTTTGTACGAGGTAGCCTCTTTCTATAAATAAATACATGTAGGACGCAAATGAACGCAGGCAAAAATTTTGGTCACGTTCAACCTACAAACTCCATCCCTGTAGGTTTTTGACAAGATCAAAGAGATTCCTCCAAAACGCAGTTGCAGTATAGACGCATTTTTGAACGTAGTCATGATTCTAACAAATGTTACGTTTTCTGCTTCAGTGCGATTCAACTATTAATAATAAATAAATAATTGATAACTTATTTATTTAGTTATCAATAGTTGATAAATTATTGGTAAAATTATTGATGATTTAATTACTTACAATAAAATAAAACAGATAATTGTGTCTGTGTTCTTAATAAAAAAGAAGTGGGGTGCATGAATTTTTAAGCGCCATTTATAATAATTTATCGGAAAAATGTTCTGTGGAGAAAAGTAAGGCGTTGTTGAATAAAACATCTATATGAACTTATAAATGAAGATGGTAATGGTAGGCTACTAAACGCAAATTTTAATTTGATGAAAGTACAGAAAATATAAAATATTTTTTGAATGCGTCTTCTCAAGGGTTTGAGTTTCAAGTAAATTTAACTGAACACAATATAGGTAAGAAACGTTCACACGGTTTTCTTTTCATTTGTCTCTCTTTAAAATCCCAAAAACATGCGACTTTTCTCTTCGTATCTTCATAATTTACACGAATCTACACTATACTCTACTCCTTAATCTTGATTCCAAACATCCTGGTTTTTATTTTTATTGAAATATTATTTATGATTTGAATCACGCAACACTTCATGTTTCTGGCGTTCTTGTATTAACAGCAAAACGTCTTCCATACTGAAATCCATTGCTAAAATGCAGGTGTTAACAAATACGGTCACATCTAAAGTTTTGCTATTGTGGAAGAAGGTTGTCTGTAGGTACCTGTTAACTAGCATAGATCGTACGTGACACTTCCCTTTAAAAGCAACGACTTTTGTCTTTTTCTCAAATATATTTAAATTACAATCCTTACATACATAAAAAATTAAATACAAAAATTATTATAACAATTAATTAAATTTGGTTTAATTAAAAATTGAAGACAACGAGAGTCTGAAATGCGATCAACAATTCATAAGCTCTAATGGTGGCAACGTGGGGAGTTGGCTACATTCCGTTGGAAACATTTCTGGCTAACAATATTTGTTTTAGTCCCGAACCGCACAAGAGAATTAATTGTTCAGCGTAATGCAGAGGAAAGGTTTTACCAATGTGCGTAGGTTTTATTGCTATGGTGTTTAGAGCCTACACATTCATATTTTACTGCCTTGTACAAAAATTAGGTCTATAGCGTAAGCACAGTTAACTTCTTTGCCACGAAAAAATATCTCAGTAAAATATATTTCCATGAATGCAGAAGCAGACGTACTTCGACGGATACGGCAGGTCATGTAAATGTCAGGCGTGTCATTTGACGTCTTCTTAAACTTATAGAGGTTTAAATTTCTTTAATTTTTTTTCATAAGAAGGAAACATTCGGGTACTGTGTAAAACTTGCATTGACACTGTGTGTTGAAAGAGGAAAACAACTTAGAATATACATGTTAGAATTAGGAAGGATGTAGAATTAGGAAGGAAAGTAGAAGCATGTAGGATTTAGGGACAGATAAATATTGATACTGTTAAACAGAGAAGTGAATTGTGATATGAAGTATATTGTGAGTGAAGTGTGTTTTTACGTTGCTGAACACATCGCAAGTTGTGAAACTAGTTTCCATAGCCTATCTCCCTCTTTAATTACGTGCCCACCCAATTCAATGACTCCACTGTCTGCGTTCTTCATTTACTGACACCTCTTATCACTTGTATAACAGGGAGATTATACGTTCGGGACAACATCTTATTTCGTTCAACCGGAATCAATAGAATTAATAACATAGTAATATAGAATAGAATTTTTTTGTTTCGGCTATCTAAGGACAACATGCCAATTTCAGTTCTATATTCTTTGTTCTTTTCTTTTCCTTTTTCTTTTTCTTTTCTTTTTCTTCTTTTATTTTCTTTATTCTTTCAACTTTTTACTGTGTCTCTTCTTCCTATTTTCAGCCCACTTTGAACCTCGTTTTTCTCTCTCCTACCCTGGACTCCTTCCATTTTTAACACTTTTTTCCAAAAAACGTCTCTTTCAATTGCTTCTTCTGCGTTTATATTATTTTTTTCTAAATCCTTTTGGACTTATTTAATCCAACTTCATGTTGACTTCTTCCCCCACAGATATTTGAAGATCTGCTATTGTCGTCCATTGTATATAAATGTCCAAAAATAACAGTCTTCTTTTTCTCATTTTTTCTGTTATATTTTCTATACTTTTATATATTTCATCATTACTTCTTAATTATAAACGTTCTGAAGTTTTTCGTGGGCCTATTATTTTCCAAACAATTCGTCTTTCCAATATTTCTAGTTTGTCTAAAGTATAATTTAACGCTAGACATTTACTTGCATAAAGGCATTCTGGCTTCACTACTGTACTGTAATGCCTTATTTTCGCATTTTTAGATATGTACTTTTTATTGTAAATATCTTTAATTATAGTATATGCCCTTTCCATTTTATGAATCCTTTTTTCTATAGCAGATTTTTCTAAACCATTCTCTTAAATTATTTCTCCCAGATACTTAAATTTTCGAACCCTCTCTATTCGACCAATATCTGTTACCAGGAATTTTGGCGCATTTCTAATGTTGTTGAGAATTTTTTTTCTGCAGAAATTCTTAAGCCTGTTCTACTGGCTATGTCCTCTAAAAATTTAACTTGTGTTACTGCAGATGTCAGATGTTCAGAAAGTATAGCAAAGTCATCTGCAAATGTCAAACAGTTTATTTCAATAGAAAAGAATAGAATGTTATTAAGTTCGTAGTCCTTCAGTCTTTCGACTGGTTAGAATGTTATTAAGTACCAAATAAAATTCTGGGAGGAAAGATAGAACAGGAAGAAACAAACTTGAGACAACAGCTAAAATTTAAATGGCATTATTAATTTATTAGTATCAAATGTCATAATATTTGTGCATATTGTAAATTCAATATTTTACGCAGCTTACCCACTTCTTTGTTATTTATTTGTGTATCGCGTCTCAAGAACAAAGTCCTTTCAGCAAGTCAAGGTAAAAGTCTTAGGAACTGACCAACAAGGCAACTTAAAGAAAGACCACAGAGTTTACACAAAAAATGTGGTCTACAAAGAAGTTTTCGCCCAATAATTAAATTTCATAGCCAATATGTAATTAAATGTATATTAAATGTATATGTAATTAAATGTATTTAATATATGCCAATAAATAATTAAATATGTGCTAATAAAAATGCTCGCCACCCGGGCGTAGAACGGGTACTTCAGCTAGTTATTATTATATATCTGTTATAGTGTGCTTTTACACAATATTCGTAAAATGTAAGCTATAGGGTAATGAAAATTTAGGATAAACAGTGTATAGAACTATGTATTTAGGAACATCAACTATAATTTAAAAAAATTACTCTCGAGTGATATTATCTGTTAATGACGTCCTGGAACAATTGTTCCCCAGTAATGTATATCTAAAGCTTCAGCAATTTCCCCTATCCACCGCTATGAGTCCCTAGTCCTGTTCTGCCGGAAAGTTTGTTATTTCACCTTTTATTACCTTACGTCGTTGATTTTGGTTCTCAGCTTACTCATCTTGTGTCCTTACCTGTGACACTGTACGATACGTTTATTAACTGTTGTGTATCGCTTATCTAACGGTGTAGTAAGTTTACTTGAGAATTAAACTTACTTAGGCTTTTACTTGAAAGTCTTAGATACAGTCAAAATTTAGTTTAAAGTGTTAGAAGTTCAATACCAGTACACTGTACACGTTTAATGGTATACAGTTCAGCAAGCAGTGTCAAAGCATTTTTGTTTTTCGTCAGTAATACTTGTGAGAAATTTTGAGGAAGCAACATTTTTAAGCTATTATATACGACGGGGCCGTCAAGAAGTTAGTTGCAGTAACAAAAAACATGTTAAATATTTATGGAAATACTTTTATCAATCTGAAAGTACAATTGAAAACCTAGTTTTCTATTGAGACGTCAAGTTTATTTAAATATTTATCGTTGATTGTCGTGGCGTCGTTAAATTGACTCGAGTTTGTCGATGCCATTGTTGAAAAATTCCCGTCCAGCACCCGATAACCAATTCATCTCTGCATTTTGGAGTTCCTTATCATGTAATATCACTGCTTTGCAAGGGCCTCTTTCACAGTACTCAATACGTGGAAATCACACAGCGCAAGTTCTACAGCTAAGACCGGGCGGATACCGGAAGTGGAGCTGAGTGAAGCGACGTCCGATGGATCCTTTCCGCTCAGCTTTGCCTCGGCCGTGGTCCGTTTGGAAGCTGACTGCACTTCCTTCACCACACCACCTTCCCACTGACAACCATACTTAGTCAGTTAGCAACTAGCAATTCTATCAGTACTTCGCACGTCAGTACTCCTATTTATATTCCCCCCCCCCCCAAAAGTGACTCAGCACAACTACACTGCGCTCAACTATGCTCCGCTCCGCTTCATTCCGCACCTGGTGGCCACCTAGCCTAACACTGACGGAAACGGAGTTTAGCAGTGTTCCCAACAACGTTCATTAAACTATCTCTTTTAGTAAAAAGAATATATAGACCTAAGTAATTACAACTAACGTTTTGACTGCTCTTCGTGGGTACGTAAAATTTAAATTATGAGTCAAAGGAACTTATCAGACATTTGTGTTCTTATCACACGTTTAGAGATTCATGAAGTCCTTAGAGTAAAATCACTGAAAAACCTGTTGGTTTTTCATGACATTTAGCATAAAATTAGGAAATTTAAATTTTAATAAGATTCATTATTTCGTAGTAGTTCACTTAAAAAAATCAGAAAACAACTGCAAATATTGTAATTTTTCTACAATGTTTTAATTTTTCTCATACGGCTTTAGTAAAGTACCTAAGTCAGCGAGTCTCCAGTACGTTGCGAAATAATAGGTATTTCATATACGCGTGTGCATCGTACGTTATAGTATTTAGTTATATTATATACTTTATAGAACTGTATACATTTTAGTTCATTACCCATATAAGAATCAGTAAGAATGCTCACAAGGCGTAACATACAACGTGACGTCACAGTTGTGTTCGTGACCTTGATGTGACGACGTTAACGTAACGTTGTTAGTTTCGGTCTCCGATAATTTAAGAGATAACTAACTTTTGCGGAAATTTATTCGTGGAAATTACCAAATACATTCAAAACTAAAAATTGGCCTCATTGTAATCAGTTTTTAATAGGTTTTCAATTGAACGTTTTAAATCACCTCTTTAAATATAATGTCAATTATTTCACCGTGATTAGGGTTTCGTTTTGTGAGAATGTACAACCGTCCGAAGTCTACTGAAACGTAAGTAAACAATATGGAGAAAGTTGTATGGACCATGAAAATTTTTATAACTTGTTTAAACAGTGAAAAAGTGAGTGAACGTAAGGGGGCTGATAGGCACTACTCTGTGGACGTCTAGTTAAGGGATGACCTTTTGTCTCACTAAAGGTCTACTTTTTCTGATTTTTTTTAAACTTCCAAGTACAATAGCTCTTATAAGAACTATAAGAGTTATTTTGCTATTTTTTTTTATTTAGAAAATAAGTTTATTGATTACATTTTGCGGCACACAGTAATATTTAAAAGGGAAGATTTGGTGGAAATAGAGAAACAGAGCAGTGAAGAGTCTCTTGTTTTAAAAACTTGTTTCAGCAGAATGAATTGCAGATCTGGCACTGAATTAAAGAGACTAGCTCAAGATAGGGAGCTGTGGCTGCAGTGACAACGCCTGATCTTTAGAATGTGATGTGAATAAGGACAGTAATACTAATGCAACATATCTATAACAAATCAGTATTGAAGAAACGTTGCAGGTTGCAAAGAACGTATCTCGTCTCCTTTACTACAATGCCAGTCCTCCCGTACTTGACACAGTTGACACTTAAAAGCATAGACGGATTTGGTAGGACATTCTAGTGGACTCTCCTTACCGCCTACACCTGTTAAATTAGAATTTGTCTTGTTGTTCACTTCAAGAAGCGTTAAGTTGTGTCAAGGTTTAGAGCAACGCAGGAGAAAAGGAAAGTGTTTTAAACTGGCCTGAACATTAACATACAAATTTTTTCGCAGCATGCGTGAGAAAGCCTACTAAGAATTCACACGAGTGCGTGTAAAGATTATGTTGAAAAGGACGAAAATAAAATGATTAAATACTGATTAAATAATCTGTTTTTGTTAAACAGCTATTTATTTGCAACAGCTATGGAAAAAACCTTGATTTTAATCGTCACGGCAAACACTATAGTACTGCCAAAACTGTAAATGTAACAGTTACACAAATGTTTTTAAGGAAAAAAAAACAGACTTATTATAAAGCAGATGTATGCAATTATCCACATGCGTACTGTACGCAGTAATATTTACCCTCTGTAACCAATGTTTACGCTATGTGTGTGTCAGATATCGGGATTACTCTGTCAGTTAATATCTGTATAGGCAGCACCAATTAATATGAAAATTAACTGTGTCTAGTTGTTTGTTAACACACAGATGTAATTACAGATGTGTAATGTGTAATGATGGTGCAACATATGATGCGGAAACATATGACACCGTAACGGACCAGGAGCGTGCAAACGTTTCGGACGCAGTTTTGCTTTTGATTCTTATTCACGGCGCTTTGAACAACGTCAACTGAGGCTGCCGTCAACAAGTTGTGGTCGGGCTTTCCGCGGGCCACTATTAAAAATAGAAACTAGTCAGATCACGTTGACATTATTATTTACTTAACAACTTGTCGGGTTTAAATAATTCTGTTTAATCTGAAGCCATAATACGTTCTTTTTAGTAGTTTGTTATATAAAGGCTGAAGGGACACCGCCAAAAGCCCGGGTGACTGTATTACGTACTTCAAGTACTTCTTCTGGATGTTACGTATTCTCATAGGGAGATATTGCCAAGTAAGAGATATAAGCTTTTAAGGTACCAAACATATCCATAGTCATAAATTGCTGCTTAAAATCTGGAAGGAAAACGAGTAACACAAACGCTTGTAATTAGGTAAAATAAAAACCACTTCACTAAAGTGGATGTACCAGGTTCCTAGGAGAGCCAAATAAATATGCTACGGCAATTACGTAACGCTCTCGAATTTTTGAGAGCGTCGTTGTACTAGTTTCCCGGCTAGCCGAGCAGATGGAGTGTCTCGGTCAAGGCCATGCATTCAACTAGCTTCCACACTGTTCGGACATTGTAACTACGAAAATTATACCGCTACGCCGGCAAAAGGATGGGAAATTCTTCTGGAACTCTTGCGGGGTATATATAATACAAGGGTCTACGGCCGGTTTAGAAGTTAGTTACACCTTGCGATATTGTACAGTGTGGATCAAGTGATTATTACGGATTAGTGGAAAGTGATTATTGTGTTATAATTAGTGCGGAACTCTAATAGTTGACAATATAATTGCATTTGGACAAATTTAACTTCAACTCTTGTTTGGGAGTACCTTGTTGATTTCAAATTGTTATCTGTGACTAATTAAAACTGGTAATTAGTGACTTCATTGGTGGCTGTATTTTGTTTCCACTGTACAATACGACGATATATGAGACCGTTGTAAAAATAAATTACACAACAAATCGGGATATGAAGTACATACAAATATCTTTAGACGGATTTAATAAATTAATTTTGGACAATAGTGTTGGCATCGTCACCGTTATATCAATGGATTAAGGCAAAGTTAAATTTTCATGTCCCAAATAAACAGAGTTCTAGAACCGCGCCCTCCTAACAGCAAGGGTCGCCAAATTTGGATTAGTCCGGCTATCACTGTACTTGAGACAGTTTCGATATGAATAAGCCATCGTTACTAACATTTTAGAGGGTAAGGGTATGATGAAGCTGCTAGTCCGATTTTCTATCTGTGTTTTCATTAAAAACTGTCAGTCTTATCGCACTAAATGGAGCAGTTTTTCCTGTTTTAGATATTCTTAAGGAACTTTAGTGTGGTGTTTTCTCCTTACCTCTAACGTTATACGCTGTTGACCAACAAAATTTGTCTTTAGGGGAAATTTTTCACACAAAGGGCAAGATAGTCTCAAGTTGTGGACCGCCGGCTCTCTAACCTAGTTAGGCACCTACAGGTGTTGCTTATCCGCTACCACTCTGAGCTGTGGTTGGATATATTCTTTTATCAAGGAATGTGACAAGAATTGTCCATCCTCTCCCGATCTTTGGTGGGATGGGCGAGTACTTCATTGAAACAGTGGTGGAGACACCAGTTCTAAACTTCGTCTACATGGGACGAGAACAAATCGATATTGGTTTAATCCTAGGATTTGACGACGATAACGACGACGACGACGACGATGATGATGATGAGATTATGATGACAATTTTGGAAATAATATATAGTGTATGATGTGTACGTAGTGTATACAAAATGCTATTTTTCAAATTCATTTAGTGGCGTCTTAATGAAGTAGGTTTCTCGTTTAGTAGACCTATTTGTCATATTCGCAAAACTTGCAAGTAAATTAAGTTAACTTATATAATATGCAGTTTTTTAATAACTTTAACTCAATATTAAATTTTACAATGTTCATTACATTCACAGTACTACGACAAGTTACACACACACAGCAGTAGAAGTGACAAGTTATGATTTATTAATGTCATTGCTAAATATTAATTAAAAAAAAAAACAATCTTCCATAGACCCAATTAGGTCTTATCACCAACAATTTTGTCACATGTTTATTGTGCAGTCACTGAAACCATATACAGACTAATTAAATTGTTACATATACTAAAAAAAGTAGATCCTTAACATTTCATTAACCGCAAATGAAACAATCCTTTCTAACTTTAATTCACATCAATGATTACTACTAAGATACAGTATTAAAAATTATTATTAATAATATAAAATAAAAAACTTAATATTTGGCAGGTATGGCAGTATTCAATATAAAATCAACACTTTCACATTCAACTAAGTCTGAATCTAAATCTAATCTTTGCATATAAAATAAAATTATTATGATAATTGTTAACAATTTTAGTAATAAACAAATCACTAATACTTTTACATCACAACTAATTCTAGACATACTCTTTACAAATAGGATACAAACGCAAAATACATTTCTTCTGTTAACGATAACATCTCGTGTGATTAAAATTATTATTAACGACATGCAGGATGATAAAGGTATTCATCTGACCTATTCATTAGCCAAGATTTCAAATCTATGAGAAAAATAGTTTTTTCATTTTTTATGTTGGCAGGTAAACGACTATAAAATCTAGAGTACACAACATGAATAAACTTATTATATATTTTCTTTTTGGCTAAAGTTATCAAAAGAGTTTTATTTTTGCGCTTTAGTTGTCGAACGTTCATTTTCCTACACTCTCCACTTCTATTGAAATATATGTTAATACTTTATATACGTCAAAATGTGTTAAAGGAAATTATTAACTTTCTAAAATAAAGGAAATGAGTATACCTTACAGTTTTTCCTAGCAGAATTCGAATATAATGTTATTTGTAACGTAACTACAGAAAACAATTCTAAGGTAAGCGTTACAGTTGCATAGTTAGATATACCACATACTCAACTATTCCTCGACCAAGTTTACAAACGGAAATATATTAAATAGCAATGTATATGGAAGTCGGTTCCTTGAGATACGTTACATATTCATTTGTTAGCAACACTTTAGTGTGCTGAACGTATTCAATGGTGCATATTTTACATAGGAAAGTCATTTTCTACCCGGTGCGACCCACATTCCAAGTAATAGGACCATTCACTCCCGCTGTAAGGCAACCATGTTAACCGGCATCACATATATATTAAGAGTGACTTCATATCAAAGTAGGTTATACAGTAAATTACATTAACACGTATACCGCATTACAGCATGCTTACATCGATCAACATGTACATACTCGCAATTTTTTAACATGATAATGTTAGGCTGGGAGTCATTCTACAAAATGCGTGATGCAAAATGTGTAACGTCATCGAAAAATGTAACGCTCCAGGTGATGTTAACTATATTTAATATTTTTTCCACACTTTCGATTACGTAAAAAAGCCTAAAAACATTATCATGCTTCGATGTTTCAGTTTAGTCGAAATTCTTTGAATGCTTAGGTGCATAAATAGAGAGAGGGTGAGAGGGAGAGAGAGAGAGAGTGAGAGGGAGAGAGAGAGAGAGAGAGATTTTTTATTCTATCTAACATACGTAAATCTTTTCTGTAACGTACGCGATCCATTCCAAACCAACAGGTATTTAACATCATTACGGCCCACATTGTAATTTATATTAATAAATTAAGCTTTCCAATCGTAATAAAATTTCCACATATTTTTACAAGAGCACGTTACAGAACACTTCTCCTTCTCCTCTTTCTCCTCCTTCTCTTCCTCCTCTTCCTTCTTTTCTTGTCTTGTTCTTGTTCTTGTTCTTGTTCTTGTTCTTGTTCTTGTCCTTGTCCTTGTCCTTGTCCTTGTCCTTGTCCTTGTCCTTGTCCTTGTCCTTGTCCTTGTCCTTGTCCTTGTCCTTGTCCTTGTCATTGTCCTTGTCCTCGTCCTCGTCCTTGTCCTTTCCTTGTCTTTGCCCTAGCCCTTGCCCTTGTCCTTGTCCTTGTTCTTGTTCTTCTTCTGCTTCTTCTTCTTCTTCTTCTTCTTCTTCTTCTTCTTCTTCTTCTTCTTCTTCTTCTTCTTCTTCTTCTTCTTCTTTCCTCGGTCTCGGTCTCGGTCTCGGTCTTGGTCTTGGTCTTGTACTTCCTTATTCTTTTCCATCTCCTTCTGCTGTAAAGCGCTGGTGTACTTCAGCCATTTCCAATACATCTTTTATGGGCGAGGTGCTTCAGTCTAACATGGTAATCCTTTTCTAATAGGCATCTTCTTAATATAGCCGAAGACCCTTTGCAATTTTGTTCTTCCTATTACTCTCAGTTTGTCTCATGATAAATGAGTTGGATTTCCTTTCGCACATCCCAATTACTTCCAAACCATTGCAGTCGTCTTCTATGTGCTATCTCGACTGGTTTCTGCTGAAACAGATTTCTGGTGACCATATTCCTAATTTGATCACGCCTAGTTCTTTCAGTCACCCATAATTTCACAATCTTGAAATCTGCTTTTTGTTTCCCTAGAAGAGTGAGGCTTTCTATGTTAACTTGTAGGTGCGGCTGGCTATCTCACTGCATCGAGGCATGAGATCATAAAGCGCAAGCTCATTCTCTCCAGTACTTTGGGGATGATATTTTGAATCATTTCATTAACGCTATTATTGCTCCAAACAAATAAAATATGATCTAGTAAATCACGGTAAGTTTAAAAATAAATGCAGTTCTAAATTTTATAATTGTTTATAGTAATTGCAGATTAACTTTATTATATACAGTATCACTTAGTCGACTTTATTACAACAATATTTTGGGTTTGGGACGACGTGAACTCTCATTTTGTCAAAACCGGTTTGTTTTATCTCTGCACGCTTTCTATTTTATATTTCTATTTCGCGTTATGTTTCTCAGTGGGAAAACGTAGAAATTCGTTGAGCTAAGTGGGGTCTTTACGTGTAGGTGTTTCTACATTCAAAAGTTTCCAGCAGGATAACCTTGTTGTGTTTAGTCAAACGTAGAGCAGCTTGTACAACGGTTTTGTCTATTCTGCCGCTGGCGTGTCGAGAACATATAACAAAATGTTTCAGTCAAATGATTAAAGCGGATAGCTCTGCGTTTTGCTACTTCATTTATTCAGTAAAATGTTAAGAAATATTCGTAATTCTAAATATGTACAAAAACAAACTCATTGACGATACTTAAATATTTTAGTATGAAAAAAGATGTTACAGAGTTTAAACTGCTTAATGAATTAAACAATTGGAAAGTTGCGTAAATATTTTATGGTAATAATGAACTATGTATAAGAAAAGATTTCATAAGTATTCAACTCGATCTCTCAACATGCGAGTGCATTTTTTCATTATAAATAAAATTATTTGTAATACATACGTTATCTTTATATATAAAAATTCAGTGTACGTCTGCACATGTCCTTAAAACTTTTGAACCACTTATCCGATAGAGCTCATATTCGCACCATATGTTCGTTAGGTTCAGAGTAAGGTTTACATGTGCCGAGTGTGAGGTTGGCCCGTAGGGAGGGGGGGTAAAAATTGGAAAAAATGAAAATACCGCATATGGGGTATAAAATTAAAGAGAATTTCCGTGCAAGTAACAATTTTACATTAAACGTGTACAGTGTACTGGTATTGAACTTCTAACACTTTAAACTAAATTTTGACTGTATCTAAGACTTTCAAGTAAAAGCCTAAGTAAGTTTAATTCTCAAGTAAACTTACTACACCGTTAGATAAGCGATACACAACAGTTAATAAACGTATCGTACAGTGTCACAGGTAAGGACACAAGATGAGTAAGCTGAGAACCAAAATCAACGACGTAAGGTAATAAAAGGTGAAATAACAAACTTTCCGGCAGAACAGGACTAGGGAGTCATAGCGGTAGATAGGGGAAATTGCTGAAGCTTTAGATATACATTACTGGGGAACAATTGTTCCAGGACGTCATTAACAGATAATATCACTCGAGAGTAATTTTTTTAAATTATAGTTGATGTTCCTAAATACATAGTTCTATACACTGTTTATCCTAAATTTTCATTACCCTATAGCTTACATTTTACGAATATTGTGTAAAAGCACACTATAACAGATATATAATAATAACTAGCTGAAGTACCCGTTCTACGCCCGGGTGGCGAGCATTTTTATTAGCACATATTTAATTATTTATTGGCATATATTAAATACATTTAATTACATATACATTTAATATACATTTAATTACATATTGGCTATGAAATTTAATTATTGGGCGAAAACTTCTTTGTAGACCACATTTTTTGTGTAAACTCTGTGGTCTTTCTTTAAGTTGCCTTGTTGGTTAGTTCCTAAGACTTTTACCTTGACTTGCTGAAAGGACTTTGTTCTTGAAAATGCAACATAAAGTTGTCCATGACTGAATACTGGAGATGGCAAATAAATACCAACTGAATCCAGTGTTTGCCCTTGGCTTTTGTTGATGGTCATAGCAAAAGCAAGTCTAAATGGAAACTGTTTTCGTCTTAATGTAAAGGGAAGGTCAGGCTCACTGGGTGCAAGAATAACTCTTGGAATAAATACCCTGAAAACTTTTAAAAGATCCGGTCAGGATTTCACAGTCAATGACTTTTGACATCATTTGCTTGACGACCATTCTGGTGCCATTGCAAAGACCTCTTGTTGAGTCAAGGTTTCGTAGCAACATTACTACTGCACCAACTTTCAAGTTTAGTCTATGAGGAGGCATACCTCCAGGTGTTGAGCTGTTCAAAACCTCCATTGGATAGTTTGCTGCCTCCTCGGCATTTGCACTGTCTTGCTGAATAGAATCTATGTTGGTTTGGCATTTCAATTCAGATTGAATTCGTCTAAGGACATTTTCATTAAATTCAAGTGACTCGTGGTTTTTTGGAGTCAGGATTGCACGGTTAGCAATGCTGTCATCTCCTGATTGGATGACCTCAGGAAAGACAGCATCAACAATACATCCATTTTCACTGCAGACTGGAGGAATTTCGAAGATGCCTTCCTCTAATCCAGGCTCTTGGAGTTTTCCATTCCCAAGTTTTAAAAGCAAATCGGAAAAGCCTCGATGTTCTGACGGGACATTGTCCTCATTGGCACGCATGTTTTGGTCTAACTTTAGGACCTGAATATTTTTCCAACACTTACTATTCTTCATGCGTGAAGAAAGTATTTCGGTTCTGCTGCCATGTGGAACAACAGGGAGAATTTGTCTAAAATCTCCACCGAAAAGAAAGACTGCACCTCCAAATGGTTTTTTAGAAGGAACTTTTGGATCTTCAGCTAAGAGTTCTTTATACAGTGTGTCAACTGCATTTACTCCATGTGCTGGGGCCATTGAAGCTTCATCCCAGATTATCACTTTGGCCTTTTCCAGTTCATTTGCCGTATTAGTCCCATGTCGAACATTACAGGTTGATGTTTCATTTATTGGAATAGGCAGCTTGAAACGACTGTGGGAAGTTCTGCCTCCCTCAAGCAACGTTGCTGCTATGCCTGTAAATGCACATGGCAAGACTAATTCATTTTTGCTACGCACATAGTGCATGATTGTGTTGTAAAGGAAGGTTTTACCACTTCCGCCAGGTCCATCAATAAAGAATAGACGTTTGGGTTAGTTAGGGTTTTCAATTGCTTCACTGATTTTGTCGAAAGCTCTTCTTTGCCCTGGGTTGAGCATTTGAAACTTGTCTTCGAACATGGTTTTTTCGGCAATTGGATCGTAATATTTTCCAGAATGGATTGGCTCGTCATAGCTGCCGACTGGAAGTTCTAGGCCAAAATCTACCAATGACTTTCCATGTGTTCGAAGGACAGATTCAATTTCTTTAAGCGTCAAATAGAGAGCTTTTTCTCCATCAGGAAAGCGTCTCTTATAGTCTTGCATAAGATTGTCCCTATGTCTGTCGAATAATGCTGCTGCATCCGACGGCTCACACACGATACAAATAAATGCAAACAACTGCCTAAGTTGTACTGGCATTTGATGGGTTGCAGCTTCTGTTAGGCAAGTATCCCATTCTGAGTTATCATCAGTTAATCCCCTTGCAATGCATGCTTCTTGGAAAGTTGCAAAGGGGATAGGATTTCCTTCGACCGTTCTTAGGTCCTCGAAAGATGTTGCTCCTCTAACATTGAGAAGGAGAATTCGGAGGAACCATTTTTGTCTATCCGTGGGACTTACGGCAAACATTCTGCCAATTGTAGTTTCATGTCCTCTAAGACGTGGTTTCCATTTAGAACTTTTGTCCCCCCAGGTATAGTGTTCGGGAATATCAATATATATATACTCTCGGGCATTAGGGTCTTCCTGATTAAGTTTAAACCAAGCCAGAAGTTTGGACTTGGTGGCTTTTTGCTGTACAGCTTCAGCTTCCTTGCCTGGTATAAAACATATTGTATGCTTGTCCTCAAGGTTGACATTTACTTTCCACATGATCAGTTTGGTGGTGCATTTTGTATTTCCTGAGCCTCCAGCATGCTTCAGGTGCACTTACATATCGGGTCTCCAAGTAATTTTTTACTTCGACCCATTCAATAGTAGCTTCCTGTTCTGTGAGAACAGTAACGAATTGAATAGTTGCACAGTCATGCCCCTTGTGAAATTATTTGAAGAGGTATTTAATGCTTTGAATTGAGCTACAAATCTCTACGTTAATGTGGGCGTTGTATTTCAGAGACAGGTATGGGTTGTATGGCACCACCCATCTGTTATCCACTTTGTTTCCCCCAAGTTCAACAAAGTTACCATCATCTCGGCGTTGATATTTTGGGTAACCATTGACATTGCTGTTGGTCTCGGCACAGAAATCTTTTGTGCATTTGCCGTTTTCCATACACGGTGCGTTTGGATTTAATGGACCACATGGGCCGTGTATCATACAGGATTTTACAATTTCATGTAGCCTCGGGTGGGCATCTTTATCAGGGAGTTCTGCACAGATGATTTTGTCAATTCTATCATTCTCCCAGACTTTGTCTTCCGGGGCCATGAATAGCAATATGTGCCCATGTGGTAGACCACGTTTTTGGAACTCGATCACGTGGAGCATAGCCCTAACACGTCCAAATCTATGGTGTTTGGTTAAGTCTTCAAGTAGCAATTTCAGTTTCAACTCAAACACTCTTGCTACTAAATCAGGCCGGTCGCATCGTTGCTGACCGGGAAGTAAGTTTTCCCTGATTTCCCTCCATTTAGGATTGCACGTGAATGTTACAAATAAGTAAATAAGTCAGGTTTGCCATATTTCCTGACCATGGCCATAGCACCTTGGTAATTTTGAGCCATATTTCTTGGACTCCCTTGGAAGGTTGAAGGCAATATAACTTTCTTTCCAGGCAATAGGTTAACGTCCTCAAAATTGTGGTTGTTCACAAATCGGTGAAGAACATCGTAGTCTTCAGCTCTTACTGTGTTTTGATTTTTTCGAAACCAATTCAAACGGTTTGCTTCGGTCTTGCAATAGGCATCAACCATGAATTAGTGAGTCAGCTTTCCTGCGTTGAGGAACTCGTTAAAGTTTCCATCACGAATGGCAAAATGGTATGAATACCATTGAAGCTGGGACACATTTCCTTTACCAACAGCTTTCTTCAGATCTGTGGTCCACCCTGAATCCCCATATGGGAAAAGCAAAGGGTAGCACATTGGGTCACAGAGTCTACTCAGGATGGATATATTTTGTAAAATTCCGCTTTTCGGATAAATTGTAATATCCCGATTTTCTGGGGGTGCACCATCTGCACTGTGAAAAACGGCAGCAATTTCTCCTCTGGCAGTGGGAGCGTTGGTTCTACCGGGGAGCACATTATTTACTCTTTCTCTCAAGAAAGTCATGCTATATTCAATTCGCGTTCGGTTTTCCCGATTTGCCTTTAGCATTTCGTCTTGTTCAAATTTGAGCATGTTCTTGTATTCTCTAGAGAACGGATTAATATCTCCAAGAAGTTTTTGGAGGTTCTCCATTACGACACGAATGCATCCATTGTTTGCTTGATTGTTCATTCTTTCTGTAAAGGCTTGGGCCGAATCCAAAATGTACAGTTGGGCATACTTTGGTAATTCACCTTGATTTGGGTGTAATGCAGATGTAGCGTGATAAATTTGCCCATGGATTCTGTAACAAAAAGGACCTGAACGTCTGGTCACTGATTGGTCAACTCGTGCTCCCATTGAGGCAAAAGCCATTGCACTGTTGTATGATCTTATGTTTTCCATGAAATGTTTGGAATTTGGATCAGATCCATTCATGTAATTTGTAATGAAGGGATGCATTCGTATTTCACCTAATTTAATGGTCCCTTTATGGCAGCAATTTGACATTAATTCATTTTTGAAATGCGTGGCATTGCAAAATGGACATTTAGCGTCCATTGGGCCAAGATAACTTTCTTCAATTTCGTCTTCATTGAAGTTTTCGGGAAGCAACGCGGTGTTGCGGGATCGGACATATCTACTCAGACGTCCTCTTTGATGTTGGCGTGCAACCCTTTGTCTTTCAGCGTTTGCCTCGCGCTCTTGTTGAAGTTGATTTTGTGGCAGGTTTTCTCTGTGTTGCCGGTGACTTACAGCATTAGCTTCACATTCTGCTTGAAGCTGCTCTTCTGACATGGCCGCTCTACGGCGTCTTTGAGCAGCCATCCATAAATCAGCATTACGTGCTTTTTTTGCTGCAATTTCTTCAGCAGTTGGTGGTTGCTGGCGTTTAGGAGGCATATTTGATCGTATTTCATTACTTATTCATTGGATCATCAGAAATACGTATAAACATAAATATCACAATTAAAACACATACAGAAATATAGGACAATTACAAAATATATAGACGTACCTGTATACAAAATTACAAAACATATCAACACAATCGCATAGTAAAAACTTTGAAAACTATAGGAACGGAAAAATGTATACATTCGATGCCGGTAAATATCATTTGTTTATTTACTTGTTACTATGGTAACATACCGATGACTGACACACTACCTACCGCGTTATATTATACAGAAATATAGGACAATTACAAAATATATAGACGTACCTGTATACAAAATTACAAAACATATCAACACAATCGCATAGTAAAAACATTAAAAACTATAGGAACGGATTCGATGCCGGTAAATATCATTTGTTTATTTACTTGTTACTATGGTAATATACCGATGACGGACACACTACCTAGCGCGTTATATTATAGATAATGGCTCCCATGTATACCACCGAGTAGCTTAGGAGTAGGCAGGGTAGGCTGCCTAATGTGAGCCGTACGGCATACAAGGAAGGCAGTGTGGCCAGGACTACGCTTCAGCCGTCCATTATTATCCCCGGGATGTTATCCCAGGTACTCATTTTCGCAGGCTGAGTCGACCTGGGGGCTGAAAAACGCACCTTGATATTATGGTGCGGGCCTGGGAATTATAACAAATATACTTTTCCAAAAGATTATTCAGATTATTTAAGGTATAAAAGTATTTAATTTAATTACTTTAAATAATTACTTGTTATAATCGAGGGAAAATATTTCCCAAAACGCCTCAGACAAAGAATCCTTTGAGATAAGGAAACTCAAATTAGCAAAGTCCTTTACTCTAATCCGGGAACTGTACGGAAAGAAAAACCTTTCCAGAAGTGCGAAAGTCCGCCATTATACACTGTGATCAGGAAGGTGTTCGTGGATAGAGTGGAAACAATGTGCTTTCAAAATTTAAAACGTCTTCTTAAAATTGAACGAAAAATTCTTCTGAAAATTAATGACCCCAAGAAAACCGAAGATGGGTACAAACATAGACCCAAAGAAGAGTTGTACAGGGATCTGGAAGATCTGGAAACGGCTTTCCGAAGAAAAAGACTGAGATTCCGTAGACATATGGTTCAGGTGGATCGGTCCAGATTAAATAATCAAATTTTCAACTATATTTGGCAACTTTCCAGTCTGATCGGATGCACCAAACAACGTAAGGAGGAAATGACGAAACTAGGTATCTCTTTGAACAATGTGTGGATAGAAATACATACAGAAACAAAATTCAAAATCCTGATGTTCTGTGCAGTGAGATGAAGACGAGAAAGGGGTGGACAGTGGAAAGGAAGGCGGCGCATAATCTCTGGCAGGAGAAGAAAAGAAAATGATATTCGCCTGGTCGTGTACAAAAAATTACTTGTTATAATGTGTGTGTGTGTGTGTGTGTGTGTGTGTGTGTGTGTGTGTGTGTGTGTGTGTGTGTGTGTGTGTGTGTGTGTGTGTGTTCATATACACGAGGAAACTGTCTGCCCGTTATTTTAAAAAACAGAGTAACTAGGAAAGTTTATTACTAAAGAGAAACTGCAAGTTCGTTGTAATTAAATGTGAAGCCTGAAAACTAGTGTAATATTTCTTTGCGTTTGCATCCACAGTAATTAGAATGCATAATTACCGCTTCACAGAGTTGAATAACATTCGAATAGCACCTTGCTTCATAGAATACGAACGTCTGTTGTGGTCTGTAGAGAACACTTCGTGAGTTTATAAGGAATCCATGTTATAATAGTTAAAATAAGGGCAAGGCTTATTCACTTTTACAAAAGCGAGGCTTATACACTTCTCAGCTCTGGTGGTCAGAAACACCAAGGGACTAGCAGAAATATTTCAAACTTTTTCTTTTTTTCTGTTAACTACCAGTTTATAACGCAAAACAAAACAGGAAAGCTAACGGACTATATTAAGTAATAACTTAAACATTTTAAGCATTTAATTTTAATTAATTAACATAAAACATTTTTAAAACAAATTTACCTTAATACTGTATATTTTATGTTACTATAGAAACAGTTGATTAATTAGTTATGATAAAATAATACAATTAAAGTGTTTTGCTAAAAGACATTTAGTTTAGGCTGCTGTGTAAAAACAGTCGCAGTGACCCTATAACGAACATATAAGCGAAAGGAAATCAATACTTATACAAAACAAATTCCAATTCTGATAGTAACCAACATTATTACTTCACTGATAAGTTATGAACGCATTCCTCCATTCGAGTATACAAAACGATCGTAATTTAGACACCTTCAGTTGAAATGGACAGATATTTCCAAATACAAATGCACTTTTTATTTGCTGTTTTACAGTCTAATCAGTAATAAGTAAGCATGATGGATAGCGGCTTACACGTGGAGAGAAAGTTATCTACTTGATGTCACAGAGAAGTGTATAAAGTATACCAGCTTTTACCCCACGAAGATAGCCATATTCACCGAGTTTGAGTACGTATTAGCGTCATAGTCAAACGATTATCTTTGGCAACGTTCGCGACCGTTATCATTCGCATTTTTTTGTAAGCACCACCCGTACGATTGTGTGTTGCCAAATTTCTGTATGTTACTTAAATATAGACCTACAAGCAGAATAACGGCGACATGTTGCAGTTGATGAGTACTAATTGTGGGACTGAATGTGAATCATACTTTATAACGAGACTGTCGCAGACAGTACTATAGTTCCAGGCACACATTATCGCATCAATGTTTTACGAACGTTAAACTTTTGGCCGCGACAGTTATACGGCTGCACATGTTTGCTGGTTTGATGCGTAGCTGTGACCTTTTACATATTGTTACGATGGCATCAGGGACCGTCATATTGTACAGTGGAAACAGAATACAAACACTAGTGAAGTCTGGAATTACCAGCTTTAATTAGTCACAATTAAAAATGTGAAATCAAAATGGTACTCTCAATAAGTCAACTTAAATTTGTCCACACACAATACTAATGTATTCCAGTAGAGTTACCCACTAATTATAAACACAATAATCACTTTCCACTAATCAGCAACAATTACTTGATTCGCACTAAAGAAATTGCCTACTGTAATTGACTTCTAAGCTGGCGCAGTTGCTTATATAGATCCCGCAGGTGTTCCAGAATAATTTCCCATTCTTTTTGCGGCGTGCCAGCATAACTTACGTACTTAGAAGTTCTCTCCCACAGTCTGGAGTACTACGTTGGTGGACGGCGTAGACACAGACGCCACACGCCGGACTAGTCGAGAAGCGGGTTCAACGACACTCTCGTCTTTTCGAGAGCATTCCGTAACTGTTTCAGCGCTTTCATTCAGTACTTGTAATTACTTACGGAGTACACTTGATTTTTTATGTTGAATATGGGCTTTCCAAGTAAACTTTTAATCACAATGTAGTCCCAGATAATTTACTTCTGTTTTCAGAGGTACAGGCACATCGTTTACGACTCGTAGACAATAGATAAGTTTTGTGGTGACTTGTAATTTGAGTGGACTTGTCGCATTAGCTTGGATTTTCAACTCCTTGAATCAATCTTGCATCAAGTATATAAGATGGCTTTGTAGTTTCTCAGAGGATCAACCTCGATCGACGTCAGTTGTTTGCATTATCGTCAGCTGTTCTGGCAACCGTACTCAAATATATACAAGTACAAAAATAATAGCGTTCAAATAAACATGCAGAAAAGTAGTAATTACAATACAGTCTTTTTTCAATGAAACTATTAAATAAGGTTTTCTGATAATGTAAAAACATATAGTTCACTATTATAGTTATACTACTATATAATTATACTACTATATATATATATATATATATATATATACTGTACGACTATACTACTATAGTTCACTTACATGTGTAATGTAAAGAAATATAGTTATACTCAAGGGTTGATTTCTAAAATTATAGGTGCCGGAACGCATAAATTTAAAGGTTGTACAGGCACAAATATACTTATATTTTATATTAGCATATAAGTTTACATCAGGTTATTACAAAGGAGGTCTACATTTTTAAATCCTTATAAAATATATAAAACACGTATAAACTTGTATCTAAAAAGATAATCAAGTTTACTGATATTTCTAAAGGGCTTCACCATCAGGATAACCGCACGAAATCGGAAACATGTCACTCATGATGGCGTCATCCCGGAGCCTCGATGAAACTCTAAATGATGGTTTCGGTGGTTCGGACATTTTAGATAAGTCTCCATAGTTTCATCATTGTGTCGTCATATTGTTTGTTTCTTGATCTTTCCTTACACTTTGTGTCGAATGCTGTATGACGGCCAGAAATCAGCCATCTCAGATTCACTTGAAATTATTGCCATTGATTCAATAGCATATTTCAAGGTAGAAAGACTCTCCGGAAAGTTCTGGAATCCACATATTCTCGGAAGCTCCCAATCAGTTGCTTTTCACGTAGTTTTAATTTTGAAGCAAGTTTTTTGTTTCATTTCCTCCGTAGGTTATTGGGATATTTTTTGAACGATAGTAGTTAAGATAAAGACTAGTGCTGGTTTTTGATTTTGACAAATGTTCAGTTTTGTAGTGGGGCTGATGGGGCACAATTTAAAAAGTAGTAGTAAATTTTTGTAATAATTAAGTTTTGCTTTTCCTATATTTTTTCGGTTTTTATTTTTGGACCTAAGAGGTTTTGGCTCGTTCCCACTTGAAATCAACCCCTGGTTATACTACCGTACAACTGAAAAATAATAAAATTGATCACACCACAAATATTACAGCTTTCGTAACCTGTAAAATGCAACAAGAAAAGGCAAACATTTCATAGTTGTATTTCACTGCTCCGTTTGTGTTGTAACACAGTTTGCAATATCGGTGTGAAGAAGCCACAAGTTGCTTTCTCGCTCAAAAGTAAACAGGATCAAAGACATTCCAGCTTCCACACAATATATTGCCTTACCTCCTTCCTTCCACAAATTGTCATGTTTTATGTTTCCTGAACACGAAATTGTCTTATACGTGTATGAAGTGACAACAGAATACGTTTAGTGAAAAGGTGACAAAGCACTTGGAGTATACGCTGAATAAACTCCATATAGGTCAATACGAAAACAGACAGAAATGCGTAAAAACAGAAAATTGCGTATTTTTCTTACAGAATAAAGGAGACTTTGTTGTGTATTAATTTGTATTTCTGACACGAAAAAGTTGGTTTTTTATGGTTACTTATTATTGGTAAACAGTAGTCACTACGAGATTAAAAAAAAACATGTAAATTCCTAAAATACGCAATCGTTTTTATATATACAGTAAACCTTATGTGCAGTATGTTTTTTGGCAGTATCCAGTATAGAAATCACATGACAGTAGAATTAAAAACCGAATACGATTTCTTGTAAAAGTAGTGTTTTACGTCACTGTCGTAAATGTTGTGCGTGACAGCAAAATTGTCGTTGGTGAGTGTTAAGAATCGCATGTGTCATGATAGAAACGTCCATGAATTTGGAGCGGTAAGTACATCCTTGCCATAGTCGAATCTTTCGAGCTGACCCATGTTGAGCTGTTGAAGTAAATATTTTTGCGAAAGATGTGCCATTCAGTACCGCTGTGTGTCACAAGTTTAAATAGTATATCGAAGTTCTGTAGAGAATATACATTATCCTTTCCACTGTGACAATATTACGCCATTACACAACATTCTACGTGATTCTCGGCTATAATGTGTGTGTGTGTGTGTGTGTGTGTGTGTGTGTGTGTGTGTACATATTGCTACTACTATGAGAAGAAGGACAATTACGTGACACTCGTCACGCGTCCGCAGCCGAGACTCATCCAGACTTCACCGGTCCGCGCGCACTGTGTTCAAGGCGGCAAGCAATTACGCTCTAGTGTTTTCTAGTAGCGTTGACGCGTAGTACGGATTATTATGGAATCTCAGCGGGGTATAAATATAAGCATTCAGCGACGCTTAGTTTCAATTTAAGTGGCGATTTATTAAAGTGACGTTCGAGTTATTGTCGGACGATTTACACAATGCGTTTCGAGTGGTGTATTAGTAAAAAGTGATTATAATACGGAATTCTTCATAGTTGACGTTATTAATTGTTTGGACAGATTAACATGAATTGTTGTACGATAATAATCTTGTTGAATAACGTGTTGATTACAAACTGTTAATTGAGATAATTAAAGCTTTAGTGATTAATTAATCACTATAGTTAATTGGTGTCTTGTATTTTGTGTTGCACTGTACCATCAGGAGACCGTCGTAACAATATAAAAAAAAGCATTCAATTCGCTCTGAGCCAAAGTGGCGAGCGTGACAATGTTGTCAAATCTTACGAACAGCTGCAAGTGTGATCAACATCGAATGAATTCTATATCCCAAAGCTAAGGGAACTGAAGAACTCTGAGAAAGACTTGCTCAAACGACGACTAGCGAACACAAGAGTACTCTCTGTCTTGTGACTTCGTTTGTTTAAAACCGGTTACAGCGACGCGTTTCGAGTTCATCATTAACAAAGAGCATCAATCCATTGGGAGGAATCGTCAAAAAACTTTAAAAGAATACACATTTGGTTATTAAGTTAAAAATACTACAATGGCACTTTGCGTCGCGACACAATCTGGTTTGCAACATTTTGATAACGTTGGTCACCTGTTATATCGTTATCTTCCAAGAGTATGGAAGATTCTTTGATGGACTGTACTTTGATTGTCCGTAGACACGTGAGTATAACTAAGGCCGTATTGTATAAATGGTTGGCTTTAAATGGGAGTTTATTCGTAAGCAGCTGGACCGCTAATAATTTTGAAGCTTTATAAATATTGTATTCTTCTACGGCGTTCATTATCCTCCTCTTTTTAGAATTGTGATGCAAACCAGCGTTCCTATGGAAATTCGTATAGTTGTTATTAAACGGCATTAGATAATGACCAAAACTAGATTTAGTCTTTTAAATGTTCTCTTTTGCAGGTGTTCCTGAAAACGTGTGGCTTCCTGTTTGTCCTACGTAACATCTGACACAGTCGTCGCATACATAAACAGCGTTTTTTCATTGTCATAGGTGTACGTTTTCTGTCCCAGTGTTCTTTGAAACGTTCGATTGATCGTCTTCATGTCTCTCCTACATAAAATCTGTCACAGTCGTTCCATACAATGCTCTAAACATTGGTTTTCTTCATTGTCAGGATGAAAGTTTCCTGCACCAACGACTACTGAATCTGTTCGTAGTCTTGAAGGCCTCTGTGGAATTTAGTTTTTTTTTTTTAAATCGTTTTTGGTTGTTATGAGAGGAGTCATATTCACTTATTCTGTGGCTATGAACCAGTTATTGTGGTTCTGTCTTGTGGCTTGTGAGATTAGTTGTGGCTATAAATCTTCCTTAACAGTCAGAATTATCACTGTTGCACACCACTATAGAAAAATTATTCCGATTAGCGCTTTCAAGCTTCTCAGCTCATCGTCAGATCGGAAATATCTCATTACCTTGAAAGTGCTAATCGGAATAATATAATTCTGTTCGTGATTATAACCACTAACACAACTTTCTTAATTAAACTTCCTTAACAGTGTTAACCAGTTTGCAGTTATTGTTAATTTTGGCGAGTGCTTCCTAATTCGCTGTCTACGAGTCTACGAGTTCGCTGTTATACCTATTAGCAATAGTTACACTATTGATAATGTTAGTCGCTTCTGCTCTGCATTTTTCTTCGAGGGGTACTGCAAATATTCGGTAGACAAGAATGTTAAAGGCTGGTTATAATTTTTACGAAAAAGTAAAAAGTGATTTCTATCACAGTAAAAAGTGTGAGGGAAGTTTAAGCTGTCATTATTCTCCAGTTTCCATGTAAAACGAATTTTATTGTTCATACTATTCATATACTTTGTTAAAGGAGAATAACAGACTAGCTAAAATTAATATCAAACGGTATTTAATTTTATACACAAATTAACACGTCTAACATAAACACTTAATACCATTCTGCGGAACAGAAACTTCCCAGAACAGAATATATATTATATGAAAGAGAGATAGTAAAACGTTCACATTTTATCTCTAGAACAGCCTACTGTACAATCCACCGGCAATCAAAACGGATTGTTTTTAACAATTTGCTGAAAGAACTGAAAATTGGAAATTCGCCCCAATTGTGTTACCAAGAACTTAAAATTTCGTTAAGTGAAAGTAAATATCAGTCAGGTTGTTACTTATGGGGGCGAGAAAAAAAAGGACATTGACAAAAAGGAACAAGAAACACTAAGAAGGTTTGAAAGAAATATTGTGAGACGTGTCAATGGCCCGGTTAAAGAAGGTGACGAATGTAGAATAATAAATAACCAAAGGATAGATGAGCTATTAAAGCACGAGAACATTGTAAGATTCGTAAAGGCTCAACGAATACAATGGCTAGGTCACCTAAAGCAGATGGATGATCAGTGTATGCCAAAGAAAGTATTGAGCGGAATATAAAAGCAGAAAGAGGGGCCGACCTAGAATAAGATGGTTGGATGATGTGCTGGAAGATCGAAGGCGAATGGATGTGAGGGGTTACACTGCGATGGAAATGGATAGGGGACATTGGAGAAGATTGGTGTTGGAACCCAAGGCTTACGTTGTGCTGTAGTGCTAAAAAAGAAGAAGAAAAAGAAGAAGTGGAAGTAAAATTACTTAAAAAGAAAGTTCGAAGAAGTAATGTTTAATTTTAAATTTTATAGAGTAACGGCGCTCCCTATTCTATGGTAGCTAAAAACCTGCACAACTATAAGAAAGATTCTTAAACGCTTCGAGATCATGGAGACACATTTTTTAAAACTCGTGACAGAATGTACATTACGAAATTAATAGAAGAACGACAATATTGGAAAGGAATTGAAAATACTTTCGACAGATGAAAATTAATAGAGTACCACACGAAACGAAAAGAACGTTTAATTAGTTATAATATTATTAAAAAGCTATATATTACATAGTCCGGTTAAGAGGGATCCAGAAGCCTTAAAGCAAAATGGTTAGAACAAATCTATCAGGCCAAGATATTACTAGTTTTTTGAAATAGATAAACTCTCTGTGGTAAAGATAAGCCGTTGATTTTAAATTTAAAGTTAATGTATTTTTATAATTTATACCTAAAACAACCAGTGGAGTATCTAGAATTTGTCCTTGGGGAGCTGGTCGAGTCGGCCACACAAAAAGAAAAACAACTGAGACTAATCAAAATCTTTAAAGTGGTTGAGAACGTGTGATAACATCCTGAAATCAATCCTACGAACGTAAATGTTAATAACACAATAATTGCACGTTATTGAAACTTGTTTAAAAGATACTTATTGGCGGCAATTATTTTCCTAATTTGCATATTTCAAACGAATAAGCAAACGGTATGCAACAAACCTGTTTGTGTATTTAAATATCGGCATGGAGAACTATACATGACTTCCATGCTCTAAGATTTATATTTAAAATCTTTTTCGTAATGAAATATTTCCATAGAAACTACTTCTTTCTTCAGCCTTAACCACAGTACTGTGGTCACTAACGTATACCACCTCACGTTAGCGCACTCGATTTTCACTGATGGTAGCAGTCAATGGCACTGCCGAAACGTCTGGTTTTGCAGAAAACATTGGACCACGGCCAAAGAGCCCGGGAAGGAATTTTAACAACAAACTACTTTTTTGTTTCCGATAACATAGTACACATATAAAAAATTATCCCCTCCTCCTTCAACTATTATTTTCATTTATAGAAAATTACCCCCTCCCCCTTCAACTACCCTTTTCATTTATAGACATTCATCTACCTTTCTACAGTGGATTAGTATAACCTTCTTTTCAGGATACTTTATTTATCAAAATTAAGCACTTTACTCTTGTTAAAACATAAAACGTTGCAGGTAAAATCCCCTTCCCCTTAACCGATCTTCACCAAAATCAACAGGCCTCTAGTCCTCTACAACGAAAACAACACACGAAAACAATTATTTGATTTTGTTTGAATTTGTGGTAGTTATCGCACGCCATAAAAAACCTACACACAGAGACCTTTTTCGGAAAATGACTTTTCTTCATGTTTTGAGGGTAATACAATCAGAATCAGAACTTATCTGGAACATGATTTTTTTGCCATCCTTATGGAACTTGGAAGTAAAAAACAGTTACTACTATATTATAACAGCTGGGAAAAAAATAAAACTGCCTAAAATTTAAGAGATTAACAAAATTCTTCGTCAACTTTTTTTCGACCCTCTGGGGAGGTGTCTAGTCCCGGCCCCGTAAATACGCCCCTTAAAACAACTCAGTAGTTATACAAAACAAACATTTGGAACATGTTTCGGGTACTATCTTGTTCCCATCCTTAGCCTTCCGGTTTTTTTTTTGTCTGGTGAAGTACATATGTGTTGTTGGTTGATAATTGTGGCTTCCTGTTGGCTTCTGGTATTTCAAGTATATACATCAAGAAACGGACTGCAGCAGAAAGTGATTGAAAAAAACAAACATTATACGCGTCGTACATTATGTATTTTCCAGTTATCGCACTACTGATGTAAACAATTACAATTAGCAGATAACGATGTCAATCTGCAGCTGCTAACCGGCTTGTGCAAGTAATCGATCAAGTGTTATCACACACTTCATCTTGTCTTATTCTTCTTACGTTGAATGAGGTCAGATTATGTTGTGTTAGTTCGTTGTGTTTCTAAAGCACTGGACACAAAACCCAGTGACCCGGTTAGGGACAAACACACCAGTGTTGTGACGGTGATAGTAAACAAACAGTGATCTGTCGCGTTGCTGTAGTAACTTGGCGGTACACACTACAAGTGGCGTTTACAAGTCAACGCGGAATCAAACTGTGTTTGTTGACAAAACTAGTCGATGGTTTTTAAATCCTATTACGTTCCAAAGCTACAGGCAATTACCATTCGTCTGTTATCGACACAAAATAGGCCTACGTGGTTTGATAGAAAAGTTTATGCAGTTCTTATTTATTTCAAACATTATGCCTTGATTAATCGACCCCCGTTTAAAGTAGTCTCAGTCGAATGTAATACGATTAAGCCAGCCGTTTTGCAGTCTTTAAAATATTTCCAGCACAGACTTTTTGGTATAGCCTTAGCGATTTTCGTTTTATGTCTTCAGCGGTCGCGAAACGTTGTCCTTTTGTGAAAATTATCACTATAGGGAGGAGGAAAGATAGCGTTGGGACACATGTGGTGAATACGGCAGTTGCCGTGTCATCATTATGGCATGTTCGTTTGCCTAGCCTGGCAAAATTCTTAACAAGCAATAACGTGCGTCCAGACGCATTACCGGGCTGTAATGTTCATAAACTATTCTTCCGTAGATCTGGCCGTTTTCTACGAACAGCTTCATATAAATGACATAAAATGTCCGAATAGTACTCTTTATTTACAACTGTGCCTAGCAATGAAATTTTGTAGAACACAAAAACATAATCTTCATCTGACTACCACGATCTTCAACTCATTTACGGCAGTCTTTGAAGCTTGTAAACCGCTTGTACACGCACAGCAGTCTTGCGAGAAGCGTTCTGGACACGTTTACCAGGACAGAGCAGTTTATCTTCCAGTTTACACTAAATTTAATCCTTGTTCTTCAATCTTACATTGTAGAATGACAAAAAGTCGCCTAATACACCTAAGGACGACTTACTCAATTAGCTGTGAAATCTAAACTTTGCATCAAATAGGGCTGAAATTTTAGACGATTGTCACTAACTTGTGTACCAACATCACATAAAAACAGTTTTTTAATGGGACACTTGTAGCAGGGAAATTGAAAAATTGCACGATCTTTTTGATCAATATTTAAAAGTATGTTTTCCCAAACTGTAGCGTATACGGTGTTGCTGATAATTAAACATCTGACTATTATTTTGATACTCTTTATAAAAAGTTTATTTTTAAAATGGAAATTCCGTTACGAGAAAACTGTGTGTGGAATATGCAGACCGCTGTATGGTGATAATTTTTGCTAACTGTCATGTATTTCTTAAAGAAATACAGTTAAAACAAAACTGACGAGATAACTCGTGGAACCAGTTGTAGCTGACGGATTTGGCCAGTGTCCGTGAGCCGACACCAAGTAATCACACAATACAGATTTTGCCATTCTTAACATATTTTAAGTATTCGAAAAAACGTCAACAAAATCTGATTATTAGTATTTGTGTGTGTCGTTAAAATTTAGTCTATATATAATTTTTGATCCCGCATTGAAGTCGTGCTCTAGTACACGTCGTCAAAACTCCTACTACAAACAAAGTGTCTATACAAACAGTCTCGGTCAAGTCAAGTAACCCGTCAGTGCCATTTGAGTCAAGTTATTCATAAGTGGAAACTCCTATTACCGTGTATTAAGGTAACAGGAAATTAAACGAGGAAATTAAGTAGCAGCAACTTCTTTGAGGGTATCCGGAAAGCAAAAAAAAAATTCATATTTTTTTTTTTAATGAAATATTAAAATAAAAAGTTTTGTCTTTACGGCAATATATAACATATAGGGGTTTAAAGATTTTTCCATATTTAACTACATTTTTGAAATATACCTTACACACAGTATTGAGTGACGTTGAACCAGCTCATGGATTGTGCCCTACTGGTCCCAGCTCATGGTGCAAGTACAACAGGTCGATGCATGACAACACAGAATATAGTCACAAACACAGTATGGCACCTGCAATTATATCTCAAATCAAATATATTTTTAGATATTTATCTAGTCAAAAGCTTCTAAATAAATGCCTTCATGGGTAAACTCAAAACATGAGTGAGAGCGTGAATCACATAATTTGGACACGTATTCCAAAAACAACATTTATGGGCCTAGAGACACTTCAATTTGGTATTTTAGATGCAGTGGCATGGTACAATGACGGCAATGCTATTAAGTGCTTAGCTTTTGAGAAACTGGGAATTAATCCTGGTACTCGGATGGTTAACAAATTGAAAATGCTTCATGAAGAAAGAATACTCACTTTGGACAAAGCTATATCAGAGTATGAAAAAAAGGCTGGACAGCAAAGAAGACTAAAAAGAAAGAAACAACAAGAACTTCGTGAGGTCTCAGACTATAATTCAGGAATGTTCTAAGTTAACTAATATTATTTTATTTATAAAGTCAATTTTTTCTTACACTTAACGTAGATGAGAAAATAATTTTTTTAGGCGACTAAAACTTCAATTTAAAAACAACGGTGTTAGAAAAATGCAGCAAAGATCTATTAAATAGTACAACAAATGTAAGAGAGTTAGTGCAAGTAGTTCCTGAGAAAATGCTCCTTATGTTACCATTAACTGGTAAAGGGATTCCGGGTACCCTTTATGTTGGTCACTAAGCCAAGCTTTCGGACTGCCCATTGCCAATGATTAGTTGTAAGTGCAGACGTTGCGGGATTTCGTATAGCTTTGTATTAGAGACTAAGAAAACCATTTCAAAGTACTGTGATGGAGATAAATTAACTGACCTTTGTATTACGACAAAATAAAACCTCCATCTGTTAATCGCACTGGAGGGAAACGAAAAGCATGAGGAGTGTTGCGTAGTTTGTCGAAAGTTCCAAACGTGAACATACGATAAGATTTCCATCTTAGAAAGCTAAGGAGACTGAAAAATTCTGAGCACGACTAAGTGGTATTACGTTTCTGTGCCTTTCATGGTGTGTTTCAAGTATTGGAAAAGTTTTTAGCATCATGGTGTCCAACGGTAACAACAGTTTTTCATCGCCAATAACATTCTACACGTCGTCTTTTACTAAACTGTTTCTACAGAGTTCTAACACAGAATGATTTATAACTTCTGAAACGTAAACGGGGCCTGAAAAAGCACAGCTTCATCTCAACGTTTTCTGAATTATATCTAACTTAACTAATTTACGGCACGTGACAAGAGAAATACAACTGACACAAAATTTTCCATATTCTTTTAAATAGATACTCTCTCTTCTAGGTTAGCAGCCCATAGGCTGGTTGGCAGCAGCTCGCCATATTCTTCCCGCTTCTCTGCTTTCTTTTTCAACTCACAATATGATGTGCAGTTCATATCGACCATAAGCTGTTTCATGTAGTCTAAACGGGGTCGTCCTATGTGATTCTTCCCTTCAATTGTTCCTTCTACTATTCTCTTAACCAACCCATTGTGTCTTAGTATATGCCCTATAAACTTAGCTCTTCTGCTTTTTAAATTTCGTAGAAAACTCTTCTTCTCCTGAGCTCTTCTAAAGACTTCCTCATTCGTCATCTTCTCCCTCCAGCTTATCTTGAATATTCTTCTGTAGCACCAGGTCTGAAATGCTTGGAGTCTTTTCTTGTCATTTTCCCCAATTGTCCAAGATTCACTCCCGTATAGGGCAACACTCCACACGTATGTCTTTACTAGATTCTTCCTTATTGTTAGATTGACAGTGTTTGAAGTGAAGAGGTTTTCTGTTTGTTGAAAGTAATTTTAGCCTGGTTGATTCTGCTTATAATTTCCTTACTGCTATGTCCATCACGTGTGATTTTATTTCCTAGATAGTTATATTCTTTATCTGTCTGGAGAACATTATTTACAAGAGTTATTCGGACTGGATCTCCTTTCTTCCGACTACAGAATAGGACTTTGGCATACATTCAGCTGCTATGTATCAATGTAACAAAAATATTTCCGATAAACGTACGTTTCAAACGTCTCATTCTGTCTGGTCGCCATTTTGTGTTTTGTAAGGAAAACTTTAGTCTTACATCTTAAGAAGGGATGGAGATACCTTAATAGAATTGGACACGCATGTTCGCATTAATGGTCTTACTCTTCACACTTTCAGCAATTTGCCTGATTAATAATAATAATTAGAAAAAACCAAATTTTACAGAGCTATAAGTAGTCACAAATGTAAAACGGTGGGCATTTTTAATTTGAAATCACAAAATAATTGTGATTTTTTATTTATTATATGTCATTAATCTAAACATGTACCGAATTATATTAAGATATCTCAAATTCTTTTTCAGATATAAGTGTTTTCTTAAAAGACACAAAATGGTGATCAGATGAGAAACGACACGTTTGTAGGCCTACGTGTATACGTTACACACTATACGGATAGAGACACAATACATAATCGAAACTATAGAATCAATGTTCTCAACGACAAACGCAAATCTATTTCGATAAGATAGTTCGATAGTGTGCTAGAAGACCTAAGAAGTATGGATGTGAGGGGGTTACACTGAGATGGCAATGGATAATAGGCTTTGGCGAAAATATTGATGTTGGAAGCAATGGGTCACGTTGGGCTGAAGAAGAAGAAGAAGAAGAAGAAGAAGAAGAAGAAGAAGAAGAAGAAGAAGAAGAAGAAGAAGAAGAAGAAGAAGAAGAAGAAGAAGAAGAAGAAGAAGAAGAAGAAGAAGAAGAAGAACAAGAACAAGAACATATTGGTGTGAGGTTGCCGGTTTGGTTGTCAACTAAGTATACATTCTTGAAGTTATAATATATTTGATAATATAATAGTCTTTCGCAATAGAGAAAGACTGAGGTAATATTAGAATTCAGAGATACAAAACACTATAAGCCTACAGTCAGTCTAAAGATTAAAAAAATTTTATTGAGACGTGTTTTTATTTTCCCTATCAGCTGTCATTTTAATACGCTCGATATCTTGAAAATTTAGCCAGCCCAGTAATAATCATATCAGAAACATTATGTAAAATAAACATATTAAATTTATATTCGAAACATGTTTTGCTGTTACAGTACAGTACAGTTGGCAATACTGTCAAGTCTGTCGTGACGGATGAAATATTAAGCTAACCGCACGTCAACGTCGTGTCGTATGTACACAGCTGGTGACAGACGTCTAGAGTATTACTGCAGCCAATATTACTTCTATCATCATGAATATATTGGAAAGTAAACTTGTCATAATTGAATAAGAAATTATCTCCTTCAAAAGTTGAAAATGTTTGTTGTTTGGTGCATTGTTTGTTGTTTGGTTGTTCAGCTAGATATTAGCCGACTTTATAAGTGAAATTTTTGTAAGTAAAGAAAATATTACTATGCAACATTCTTAAGCTTGATAAGTGAAGATATGTCCTGCACTCGTAAAATTAGAGCAAGAATTGCTGTAGCGAAAGAGGTATTTAATGGGAAGAAAAGACTGCTGTTTGGCAAAATTAATAAGAATTTAAGGAAAAGGTTGGCCAAATGTTATGTGTAGAGCGTTACTTTGCAGAACATGGACACTGAGGAAGGAGGATGAGAAAAGATTAGAAGCATTTGAGATGTCGGTTTGGCAAGCAATGGAAAAAGTAAAGTGGGTTGATAAAGAGTAAGGAATGATAAAGTTTTAAGAAGAATAGCGGAAGTGAGAAGAATCCTGAAGGTAATAGAAAATAGGAAAAGGAATTGGTTAGGTCATTGTTTAAGAAGAGACTACTTGCTTAAAACTGCCATGGAGGGTGTCATAGAAGGAGAAAAAAGAAGAGGGCGTAGAAGAAAAAAGTTGATAGATAGCATTAAAATCAGAGGGTGTTACGAAGAAACGAAAAAACTGGCGTGCGATAGGAGAGCTTGGAGAACTTTTACCATTTGAAGACCTGCCTTAGGGCAGAACACCAAACAATAATAACATTCTTAAAATGTTTATTTGTCTGTTTGCTTTTCATAATTAAATACATATTTGCACTATACCGTGCCTAATATTGGTCAATAGCAGACATAAATATTCTCAATTGCATAGGTGCTGAGTTGTGGCCGATGTGTTGTATCTACAGGAAGCTATCTGGCGCTGTATTGCAAAAAAGCCTTCGGCTAACGTATATGGAACTACAGACGCGTCACTGCTTCACCAGGATGGGGGTTTACGAGACACTGATAATCCAGCCATATGAGAAAATAATCATCCACAAACGTCACAAAAACCTTGTAATTGTCCTGATTTTGCAGGGCATATCGATAGATGATCGAAGAGGAGACGGAGGAGTCGGAACTGGCCATAAGGTGTACGCTCAGGAGGCCCGAAGAAAAAGAAAACAAAATAAATTAACTTATATAAATACGCATTTGTAAGTTACATTGTAGAAAATAGTTATTGGGTTGTTGTTAAAAAAATTATCGTTACAAATACATCTACAAACGTGTTCCCTAACGAGTTTGTACACGTAGACAGTGCCGGATTTAAGATTTTTGAGGCCCTAGGACAAGTTTTCTGAGCGGCCACCTCCCCTCTGCTGTGACTTTGAAGTAATATATGTACTGCAAAAGTAATTTTATGTCAGATTAATACTATCAAATTTAAAGCCAATAGGCTACTATAAAAAAGCGTGGTTTCATTTAGCAAACGTTTTCAAAATATTAAGAACCATACAAAAAATTGAGTTTTTTTTATTGTTTTCAAATGAGCTTCCTCTTTAATTTTTGTTAGGTTACGTTTGAATGTTAGCCGTGTGAATTTTTATGTTCATGTTCTTGATAAACATCCGTACATTTAGTGTGCGGATTTAATTCTAAGTTCATAAATTTTTCACACTAATAAATATCAACGAAACAACACGCTGCCCACCACACAAAGCTAAAAACAAAAAAGCTAAACAGTTCTTTACATTCAAAACAAAATAAAATCATAACCTCAAATCGCAAACCGTTCAATGGTTTCAAACCTCAATACGTTCAATCGCAGATAAACAATGATAACAAACAAGGGTGGTACCATGTTCGTGTAAATTCGGGGGCAGTATAGCGGACGTTCAAAATTCGCATGCGCAGATTAGTTTTCAAGGATGCCAAACGTCTTAAAAATAAGCGCGCAAAATTTAAATAAGAACTGTCTTCTATTTGTTTTATTAACAAAAATTGATCATTTCATTTCAAAAAAATCCTACTTAAATAAATGAAAGTGCCTCCTACGTTTACAAAAATACTTCTGTTAAAAAAAAATATGTGTACCCTGCTTCCCCCTCTAAGCTCGTAGCTTAGTCGGCCTAGTGGTAAATCCGGCATTGTACACAGATACGCTGACATTATTTAATAGCAACGTGTAGAAGCGAGTTTGTTGATGTTTATTAGACATTCATTTGGCATCAACACATTTAGTGTGCTGAACATAGTAGTCTACTTAGAGCAAATTTTACATAGGAAAGTAATTTTCCACTCGACACGACCTGCACTTCAAGCAACGGAAACAAATCACTCAATGCAAGACAACATTAACCAGCACTGCCTGCATTAGGAGTTTCAGTTTCCTCTCAAAGTAGGTTATACTGCGCACACACTACATAACATTAACACGTAGTATACCGCATTACAAGGTGCTACAAATTATCCACATCGATCAACTTATTATACATCGAAAGCAGTGTTTCGGGATTTATCTGTAATGATGTCAGCAAAACTAAATTTAGAAAAAAAATATAAATTTTATTTTGGTCTTTGTTTCAAACAAATCCTCCATATCGTTTTAGAGATAGTGGCGGTTTTGTATACTTTGTTCGGTCCCATGTCATGAAATTTCTTCGTTGTCCAGAAAACGTTGTCCAGGCACATTGCATGCAATCGGCTGCGTAGTGTAATAGGCTGCATTTGAATCAATGCCCCACATCGAGTGCGTGAAACTAGTAGTTGCACGAGCAGTTGCATAGCTTGCAACTGTTGCAGACCGGCCAACCGATTGCAGTAAGTGTAATAGGTCTCATTTAAACTAATACCCCACAACTTTTTCTGCAAAGAGTTACCTAGTGTAATAGAGGCCTAAGAGTTATTTTAATGAAAGTTGTTGGCAAAACTGGTAAACTTGCGTTGTCGTCAGCTGTTGTAACGTTTCCCATTTGGTAGTAACAGTTAGTCCGCGAAATACGTCACTTTATTTGGAAGTAGCGTCCACATTAGAAGTCCCCGAAGTGATTCGATTTCTATGGGGAAGAAGACGTAACACTACCGAAATTCAATATCGGTGAGGGGAAAATGCTGGCGATATAGAATTTTCACGCCAGGCGATCGCAAAGTGGTGTGAATTTTTCAAACATTTCTTAATCTGCTGTGATAAATAGGAACTTTCTTATACACATTATTTTTATATAATCTGTGAAAAAGTTTATGTTCATTGCTTATACAGACTTTCTTCCTGAAAGTTGATGTAGTATGTCAGAATCGTTCAATGTATAATTTATACAAACAGAAGTACACATGCACGTCGTGAAAATTTCACAAATTATTGTTCTTGATTTTTATATTTTTCTTCTGTAAGTGTCATTTCAAAATAGCTGTTAGCGTATTTATAAGGGTCCAATAGAATATTTTCTCGATTTAAAATATTATATTGTTACGACGGTCTACTGATCGTCGTATGATACAGTGGAAAACAAAATACAAGACACCAATTAATTCACTAATCACCAGCTTTAATTAATTACAGTTAAACAGTTTGTAATTGACAACATAGTCTCTTACAACAAATCAAATAAAAATTGTTCACACTCTATAAAAATGTCCACTAATAGAGTATCGCACAATTATAAAACACATAATACTTCGCCACAGTACTTCAAACTGGACTGTAAATCGTCACTTACACGCTCAAAGTAATCGTCCGACAATAACTCTGAACTATAATACTACGAACCGCATTCCAATAAATCGCTACTCAAAACTGACTGAGCGTCGCTGAGTACTTGTATTTATACCCCGCCGAAATCCAGAACATTCCACATACAACGCATTAGCTCTACACTACGACGTAATTGACTGCGGCCTTGACACAGTCCGCGCGGCTGGCGAATGCATGTTGCATGCACAGAAAAGTCTCGCGAATGCATGTTGAAATGACGTACGCACACAACATTGTAGCCGGATTCTTCTGGAACATTCGAGAAAATGTAGATTGTTCTGTAATGTCGTAATAATATTATGCTAACATCTTTACTCCCAAATGGAGCACGGATCTCGAGGATGATCAACGGCTGGGAAGACCATCGACTTTGACAACGGTTGACAAACATGAACGCGTTCAGCAATTGTTGCTTGCAAATAAGCTAATCATGGTGGACAAAATTATGACTAATGTGAGTATTTCGCATTGAAGCTGCATTACACTGCCTCTGAGCAACTGTAGTTTCGAAAAATATGCGACCATAATTTCGCACGTGTCACCAAGGAAATCCATGCAAAATTTCAGTAGGAGGATTGGGGAACCAATCCTTTCAGTCTTGATCTTCAACCGCGTGATTTCTCGTGTTAGGTTTATTAAATAGGCCCTTGCGAAGCGGCGATATCTCACTGATGAAGGAGTCCAAAATCCATCGTGGGATTTGTTGTCGGGCGGGACTTTGTTTGAATGGTTCGACGGGAATTTGTCAGCAATGGCATTGAAACACTCGTGTCACGTTAAGAAAAATGTTTAAATAAACTTGGCGGTTTAGTAGAAAAGTATATCTTTAATTGTACTTTCAATAAATAAAACGATGTTTTAAATATTCCATATATTGCTTTTTTCTATGCTGGTGTAAATACTTTTTGACTGCCCCTCGTGAATACAGTTACCACAGTAAGATAACTACAGTACGGTCATTGTAACTTCGCTAAAGAACTGTACAGTTACAGATAAATAAAATTAAAAATTTATATTTAAAAAACAAATCATAAAACAACAAAATTTTTAAGCATATAACAGAAGAAAACATATCAGCTTATTGATAAAATATACTCCATTAAACTATGCAGTTACGTATCTAGAATTTGGCCTTGGGCGGTGGTCCGGGCTTCGTACAAACGAAAAAAAGAAGTTAAGATTAAACAACATTAATGCCTTTAAAGTGTCTGAAGTCATTTCCATTAAAATAAACGGTAATAACATAATAAAATACGCGTTATTGAAACATTGTTTACAAGATACTTAATGACTAAATTTATTTTCGTATATTTCATATTTCGAAAGTGTACGCGAATGCTGTAAAATAAACCTATTTATACATACAAAAAAGAGTTACTACTACATAACCATATACAGAAGAAAAAATAATAAAACAGCCTAAAAACTAAGAGATTAACAAAATTCGTAAACATTTTTCGACGAATATAGGCCTACCCCTCTTGGGAATATAGGCCTTTCCCCCTCACCCCACTACTTTTGCAGCCTCCGAAATCTATCCTGTTTTCAGTCAATTTTGCGGCTCGTAAAAAAAAATAAATGATGTACAAAAGCTATCAAGCGTTGCCATACAGAAAAACTGATGATAATATCAAAAATATACTGAAAATCACACACACAATATTCTTAGCTACAGTTCTCAGTCTTTCACGGCCGGCATCAATATTATTCATACAATTCTGTGCCGAGCTATTAGGCCGTGTCCACTAATGGAGGACATTTTCAGTGGTAACACACGCGGTAGAGATATTCGCCTAAACACCTCACTATTGAGGCGCAGCCTAATAGCACGACACAGAATTATATGAATAATATTGTTAGCTACTTATAAACGTACAAATTATATTTATTACCTCGTACTTGCATTACAATGCAATCACACTACAAACAGTACTTGGCCCCGTTACCTGAAACACAAAAAACAAAAATCTGTCATTAATACATTAATAATGATGTAAGACCATTTTATGACAAAAACATCATATATAAGTTAAGGTAAACGCTATACTTACAAGTTGGCACGGTACATACTGTTACGACGGTCTAACTGATCGTCGTATGGTACAGTGGAAAACAAAATACAAGACACCAATTACGTCACTAATCACCAGCTTTAATTATCACAATTAAACAGTTTGTAATCAACAAGATAGTCTCATACAACAAATCAAATAAAAATTGTTCACACGCAATAAAATGTCAACTAATATAAAACACAATTGTATTACAATTGTCCCGTACGATTATAAAACACATAACACTTCGCCACAATAATTACCTTTCACTAATAACCACTTGAACGCACAGAGTAATCACCCGACAATAACTCGCAACTCAAACTGAACTGAGCGTTGCTGGGTACGTTTATTTATACCCCGCCAAAAATCCAGATTATTCCATACTGCGCATCAAGAACGCTACTAGAAAACACCAGAACGTAATTCTTGCGACCTTGACACAGTGCACGCGGCTTCTGCCAAAGTCTAGTTAACGCTTCGAGAATCACGTACGCACACACATTACAGCCGGATTCCACTGGAACATTCGATAAACACGTAGACTGTTCTGTAATGTCGTAACAATATTTTGTTAGTTTATTTTTGCCTATTATCAAAGTTTGGAGGCTGATTGTGCACAGTACAGTAAAACAGTACAATAAACAAAGATTTTAATTTCATGAAACTCGGGCGAAAATAAGGTTTTATTAACAGATAAGGTTCCAAATTAAACACACGTTTCTGCTGCGAACAACCCATTTGACGAATACAGTCTAACCTCGATAACTCGACTTTCTCGAACTTTTTCCTTTCCTTTTACTTTCCCTATACAACTTTATGTTATTTTAGCTTTATAACTCGAATATGTTTAAAAATATTAAATAAGCCAAGCCAAATATGTGCTTACGCTGTCCTCAAGACAACGGCTAGTTGAGGTACACAAGGAGTAATGTAAATATCAGCGAAACTAAATAAACACTAAGTTTATTCTGCATCAGAAAGGAGAAGAAATTTATCCCCTCTCTTCATTCTAGATAACTTAGCTATATTTGAAAGTGGGGGTAATTCATTCTGGGAGTAAAGTTTTTCTAACTGGTCACGGCCTGTTCCAGGCTTACATACCGAAAGCAGGCAGACCAGACTGTATTTTCTTGAAACAGGAGCTAGACGATGTGTACCACACGTTTTTCACCTGTGACAGATTGAAAGAAGAGAGGCAAATACTAAAACTTTAGTGGGACAGATCTCGCCTGAAAACGTCATCGGATTAATGCTGCACTGCGAACACCACTGGGTAGGTGGTAATAACCTACATAGAGAAGGTACTAAGGCAATAGAAGGAAGCCAAAAATAGTCTTGCTAGGGCTGCTGACAGAATAGCAGAAAACAGGAAACGGGGACGCGCTGAAGGTTTTAAACAGATGCACGTCCACAGGACGAAGAACAAATGGCACCACCTTTAAATATTCCGAAAGCTGACCACTGAGATGGATCCATGCCGTGGCAAAAGGTTTTGTGGTTTTGGTGGGTGCGAGTCCCACACACTGTAGGTGTGCGAATCTTCCTGCGGTGAACATAAGTTTTCCACAGTCTCCCATGTTAAGAACATATATTATTATCATATAATACAAATATAATATTAAATTAATTAATTCAATTAGTGATAATAATAAATATTGTTATTAATATTATTTTGCGATAGAAACAACGTTTACAAATTCTTGTTTAACGTTAGCTGATATCTTCAATAAATGCATTTAGGCAGGGCGATAAATGTTTCATCCTGTCAAAAATTTATTAAGTGACTTCCTAAATTTATTTATTTTATTTTTTTTATTCTGTTCCACGTGTAGTATCATTTTTACATTTTATCTACGAAATAGGGCCTTATTTAATGTAACGCGAGACCTGTAGCACGAGTAACAAAAGGTCGTTAACCGCATGCTAAAATTTCCAGTGTCCAACATCTTTGACTGACAGCACGCTTATCTTTGACTCGCGGCTTCGTCGCTCGCTGGGTGGACGCCCCAGACCCCCTCGGTGGACGCCCCGATCCGACGAACGTCGGGGGAGCTATGTACATATTTACAACGGCCTCCGAACGAACCTATCGAAGGAGTCAGACGAAATTCGTTTTTTCGGGCTTCCGGTTGCACAAAGCTTTGGTTTTATAATTTTTCCCCAAGTTACTTCGGACGGGGAATAAAAAAGGTCTCTTGTGTTTTTTAGCTCCGAGGCTTCCTTATGGGTTAGAATTTATGTCAGTCAGTGAGTCAGTAAGTCAGTCAGTGACCTCTGGGGTTTTACATGTTATAGACACTGTCGTTGGTAGTTTCAAACGCTGAAACTTTTGTGTCAGACAAGTAACTAAACTGCTTCTTAAGTACTAATTCAACAATACCAAGGAAATAGGGAGGTTTCTGGGGAAACATAATTAAACTGTAACATATTTTTGTCTATAGTCTTTAGCGCCTTTAATTTTACAGGATTGACAGTAAAAAAAGATGAACTCAATAATTTTGCTAGATACAATCTTTGTACTTTAACATGCATTCGATTTTTTTTAATCGAAAATAATGCAAAAACGTATAGTGGCCACTTTTAAGTTGAATAATTATCTCACGTCGGTCGCTTAGAAACGGTTTATATTATTGTAAATGTCACTATGAAAAGTTTTAAATATAGCATTACATAAAACTTGTCTTAATAAAATTAACTTTACCTATTAAAAATAGCCTACTCATTCCCGTCAAATATGTCACTTAATGCACCCATTGTCTGGTGAAGACAGTGTGTTTACTTTAACGTTAAAAAGAAATATATTGTTACGACGGTCACACCGATCGTAGTATCGTACGGTGGAAACAAAATAATTGACACTTCTGAGACCACTAATTACCAACTTTAATTACCCAGTAATAACAATTTGAAATCAACAAAGGTACTCTCATACAAACATTTGAGTTAAAGTTGCCCACACGCAATAATAATGTCACCTTATTACACTACGACACTAATTAACACAATAATCAGTTTCCACTAAGCCACAACAGTCACTTAATCCGTACTCTACAATATCGCCTTCTAAGGCGGCCGCTTACGCTTATATATATCCCACAAAAGTTTCAGAATAATTTTCCATATTACTGGTGGCGTGCCAACATAATTTGCGTAGTTACAAGAGATCGAACAGTCTGGAGGTTAGTGCATGACCTTGACACAGACACCGCATACGCTGGTATAGTTGAGAAACGTGTAAAATGACGCTCTAGCAAATTACGTAATTGTCTTTCATATCAACGAACGTAACAATATAAACAAATATACGAACGGTTCAAAAATATTCACGAACATCGGAAATAAAGTGAAGAAACCACAGAATGCATCGTATTAACTTTTAAAAATTTCTGTTAATCTACCAACGGCCAAATGAAAACTGACGCCTTTTCTCGAGGGACGCATACGCATATGACTGTAGTTTACAACTTAATGTTTAACACCAATTATAAACGTAATTCAAATTTAAATTTAATTAATATATTACAGAATCTTAAACCTATTCTACTCAGCTAGTAAAAAGCCATATGTAAAGTATTAAACAGTAGAGCAGTGACTGGTGTTCTGTTACAATAACAAAATAGTGAAATAAGATATTGTGAGAATCCCTTAAGCTGTAAGGGTTATTTAATACTTTAAGCTAAAAACAAATTGGACGATACTCTTTCTACACTTATACAGACTAAGTAAATTAAAAACATTCCTGTGATAGAATAATTTATTACTTCTATCGACTGTACAAGGCGCTTATTTTGCCGTAATCTTAAGAACTCGAGATTCATTAAACAGGACGCAGACAAAATAACGCAGTCCCAGTTAGAGAAGGAGTTCCCGTCAAAACCTAATGAGTTAGATACAATAACTACGTGTATGGGACGATAGCGGAGTTTCCGTACGGTCCACAGAGAAGTAAGCTTTTGATAACGTCAGTCACACGTAACCAACGTCAAACTCTCTCAGTCTCACTGTCTCCAATGACAGGCCTCAGCTCTCTCCACACGCGTAACTTGCTTCAGTTACAGTAGTCCTCACCCCTCTAGAACCGTCAGCAGCATACATCTTCGTCTCTCTTTACCGGAGAGACCTTCATTTGCCGTTAAGATTTTCTCTTTTCTTTTGATTATTAATTTATCTACTAAATATGTGCTCACAACTCTTCTTCCGAATGAATGTGCTAGATTAAGTAAGTAACTTTTTTGAAATATATGTACCTTCTGTTATTTTCTTCAATAACGCCTCGTTTTTCAGTCAGTCTACCTATGTAACCTTTCCTAATGTATAAGAAAAGTTTTCTGGGCTGTTTGGCCGTGGTCTAGGGTTTAATGACAAGCCAAACGCTTCAACAACACTACTGGCTGCCATAATCAGTGGAATTCAAAGAAATCCAAGACCTCCTGATCGTAGGTTGTTATCGTCAGGCCCACAGTACTGTGGTAAAGGCTGAAGATGTCCCGCGGTGCTATCTTCAGCCTTTACCACAGTAATGTGGACCTGACGATAATAACCTACGGTCAGGAGGTCTTGGATTTATTTGAATTCCACTGATGATGGCAGCCAGTGTTGCTGTTGAAACGTTTGGTTTGTCATTAAATCATAGACCACGGCCAAACAGCCCGGAAAACTTTTCTTATACAACTGACACCGGCCGTGAAAGCCTTAGGACAATTTTAAATCTTTCCTATTTTCCTCCTATCCTTCTATTGTATTCCTCAATGCCGAAGCCTAACTATTTGTATTTAATTATGTCTTCTATTTATACAGTTATCCAATTTGCATTAAAACGTCACCAAGTTAAATACTTTACAATATTTTGCAAAACAAACAAACAATTCAATCGCTCATAAAAGAACCGCAAAAAATCACAATTAACCAAAACTGCTTTCTAATGACTCTGGCAGTTCGATGAATTAACCTACCTCGTGCGGTTATCGCTGACTCTAAGAACTCGACTGGATAAACTCCAGACGCACAGTATTCACTACTCCTCATTCTAACAGTTAACATCATCTGTCAAAAAGCAACTCTTAGCAGTCGATATTAATTTTTTAGTTCCGTCCATAAAGTCGCGTTGTTGATACGCATCTGTATCGCTTCAAAGTTTACACTCGCAGCAGGATGATGACGAACGACAAAACGTATGCCTGTCAGTTTCACTGAAGATGACAAGATGCAGTCGGTGAATGCTAATTTTGGCAACGCGGAGTCCACGGGTGGGCAAAACACCTTCCCGTCATTTTACTATGGGGACAATCTGTTCATTGTACACGGACAGTGTTACTCTTCTAAGAATACATCATATCAAAGCGTTCCGTAAGTTCTGAGCACACAAGCTAAGTTGTATATTGTAACAGTACAAAATGTTCCATACAAATAAACCCCAAGAGAAGTAATAAATTAGCTGAGGAGTAAGAATTGATGATAACAAGTAGTTAACAAAACAGGAAAAATGACACGAATAAAACGTATAAGCAATGAAGAGTAGAAATCATGTAAAGTAGTAAATCTACAAACAGTATTCTATAACAACACGTGAAATAAACTGACAAATAGACTGAGACGTTGACAAATACTAGTTTCCCAATAGATTAGTTGAGTGAGAATAAATAAGAGATAGACCGATTAAAACACCATAAATAAATGAAAAGTAGAATGATTTATACTTAAAAATAACTTACAGTAAAATAACCATCATATTAGCTGAGCAATGGAAAAAGAATAGCTATCATAAGAAATAAATTAAAGTATCATGTTAATAATAATAAATAGTAAATGAATTAATTGATAAGATATGATAATTGAACAAATAGAATGAGGTTAACCAAGTATAATCAACAATGTGATAACTTAACCTTGAAAGAGAGGTATGCTAAGGTATAATAATTAATGATTAAAGAAAAAAATACTAAAAGTATAAATTGTATAGTTCCTAAGGATAAATAATGTCTAATGTAACAAGTTATTTAAAGAAATTTATGTACTTAGAATACTATAAACCTATTGATTTTGTAAAAACATATATTAGAATATAAGGTGAACAAAACCTAATTATGAATTGTGAAGAGTAATAGAATTACCTAAGATGAATTAAAGTAACTCAATGTGTGATAAATAATGTAATAAAAGATCAGAATAATGACTAGGGCCAATATGCCAATTAATAATACTATTGTGGAATAGCAAGCACATGATTTATCAGAAAATCATGACAGATGGCAAAATGTCTATATTAAATAAAGAAATAAAGACCTAATAAATAATATGACTCATAACAAACTATGCACAATGCATACAGTAAGAACTGTTAGAATTATAGTAAATAATAATGAATAAACAGATAAGTAAATAATAAGAAAAAAGATTATGAAACTGAGAATCAGATGTAATAGAGAGTTCATGCTATACTAAGTACAGAAGATATAATAAATAAAAATGGATTAAAAGGTGTAACATCACCAAATAGATGATTAAGGAGTATTAGATGAATTGAGTTTAATTTTGAATGTTTAAATGTATAACAACCAAGCCATTTAATGGTCATAATGTAAATATGTTATAAGAATTATCAAGGTTCAGCTGAATACAGCATTTTAGAATTGTTTGTTAAATTAAGTATTATGATTTTATTTGATGTTGTTAAAAGTAATTGTTCATTAACTACTAAAAGATACACAGCAAAATAAACTGCAAATTGTAGCAGAAAACATGCCTTACCATAGGCCATCGTTAAGATGGATTTTATTAATTAAAAATGTATCAAAACTGGCCGCTATTAGTCTCAAACTAACCAGCAGGAAACAAGCAATACGAAGCTAATAATAGATTAAACTTTGTAATTAGAATAAAAGAGAAACTTATGTAAATAAGAAAAACTTTGTGAATTTTGGAAATCAAGGGGTAATACTAACAATAGCGATACACCCACGCCAAAGCGATTATGTAAAAGTTATTTTTAGAATGACCGCATAATGACGTAATTTTGCACCAATCAAAAAATTAGATGCAAAAAATAACCATCATGGCCGCCCAGAATCTGTAGCGACTATATAAGGAACACGCGCAAGGCAGCGGGACACACACTTTTTAATTTTATCTCGACCGATTCACATGCAAGATCAACGCTACTCCATACCAAAATTTTAACCAAAAAGAAGTAATTATTTTATAATAGTAGCAGTGAAACTTACCTAAAGTATATAGGAAACAGTAATATCGTTTAATTAAACACGATAACCAGTGAATTCCTATAATAACAGTATTATTAAACAAGAAGTGCGAACCGTCAGAACGAGGTTAGGTGGGCTGGTAAACAAGGTCGACACCTCGAATATATTAGTCGTTCTTCATATACAGTGAACGTTTTACGATCAGTTAAATAAGATCGAAAGTGAAAAATAAAAATAATCAATAAAGATTATTAAACAGGGAGTAAAGTGTAAAACATAATTGAACATAGTTCGATTATTATTGCATTATTGTTAAATCTAATTTCTATTGTATACATCTATGTACTGCTTCACCATACAATAATACAATAGCAAATAATTATTGTGAATACTTTTTTAAGAAGGAATTAATTAATTTCCATTCAAGGAATGGTAATAATAGCTAACCGTCAAAATTGGTAAAAGTCGAACGAACATTTGTTATTAATTCTAAGTTTTTAATGGTGTCTAAACTAATAATCAATTACTTGTAAAGCATCGTAATTCGAGGCATGTTAGTTTTATTTTGTAGATCCGAAGGATTCACCCTTGAGATGTAAGAAATTTGAAGTAAATATTTTTAACAGAGTCAATATTGCCTGCTGGGTTAACAGAGAAATAAGCCAGGTCTATTGTAATCAAATTAATAATTGTTTAGTTGTGTTTAGAGAAATAGAAAAGCATAAAGTGAGAAATGAAAGCATTATATATCAGTTCAAAACCAGTGTAAAACCTTATTGAAGTCATTTTAAATAATTTTTCTTGTTTAAAAGAGTTGAATTTTCAAGCCACTCAAACAGTTACGTTGGCAGCAAGGACGTGTCAAGCGCCAACTATATTTAAATTTTCAAATAGACAACAAGAGAATAATTATTATATTAAATAATATTGGTATTACATTCAAGTGAATAATATAGAATAATTAACTTAAATTATTTCTTTTATTTTTGTTTTAAAAATAATTTTATGGAACAGTTATTTAGATTCCATATGGCACCCAAATAGATTTCAATTAATCTCACTTAACGTTAAACAGTGCAAATCGCCTGTTTTGAATTATTAATTGTTATATTACATACAACGACAAATTGTGTAACCCTTTCAGACAGATAGACGCTACCAGTTCTACACCAAAGGTACGTACAAATTGTGAGTGTGATATAAACTATGTAAAACAACATTACTAAATTACAACTGCAATACGATCGGCAGAATTGCGACAGAACGTCAAGAATATTCTACAGTGCACCACTTAATAAATTAAATCAATTCAATTACATTTTATAAATAAAAATAGTTAATTAAAAAAAAGGGACCTAACAAGATTTTAAGAAGGACGGTACAACGGCACGTTATAATATAAGGCAGACAATCATCTGTGTTGAGAAATATCACCTAGAAAACTTCCAGGTGTCACTAAATTAAGTACATTGGGCCGGAACCCTGGAACGTGTAGCATCAGCGGTTGTTTACCAGACACTAGCTTCGGTAACCCATTACCTATATGACAACCTTCAATTAAGCTAAGCAAGATTATGTGTAACTAGCTGTTACCTGTGGCTTCGCACGCGAATATGGACTTTTAATTAAGTATTTTAATATAATTTTTATTGTCTGTGTCTATATGGCGTTCTGTCATCTCGTATAACAATTTTGTACTCGTTAGTCAAATCCTCTCCAAAGCTGTTTTCAACACTTGTACTATTTTAACTTGTACTAAAATATTATGTTGTTGCAACAGCCTTTGGAGTTTTAAAAGTACCCGTTTATAAAGGCTTTGGAGATATTTATAAAGTACCTGTTAAATCAAAACGATAAATTCTTTATTTTAAGTGTTACTTTGTTAGAAGCGTTGTATAACACATTAAATGTTATGTTTTCCTCAACTATAGCTTTTATTTATTTCAGCAGTAAACTAAAAACAAAAAACCATTGTCACCTAACCTCACAAATGAAAACAACACGTATTTTCGCTTTGCATTAAGTAATATGAGAATTTACAATTAGTAGGCCTACACTTCTTCTTTTCCACATCGTAATATATCGATACAATCGCATATTATATAAAACATTAAAACTGTACTGCAGGAATGGATAAATGTACAGTTCCGATGCCGCTAAATAGCTTTTGTTTACTTATTTGTTACAATGATAATTAATTCTGATCTCCATGGTGTTGTTGACATATTTAGTAGTAGTAGTATTTAATACATTTCATTACTTATTCATTTGCATCATCAGAAATACGTATAAACATAAATTTTATAATCGCTTAGGACAATTACAAAATATATAGACTTATCTGTATACAAAATTACAAAATATATCGATACAATCGCATATTAAAAATTGCAGGAACGGATACAGGTACAGTTCCGATGCCACTAATTATCATTTGTTTATTTACTTGTTACTATGGTAATTAATACTGGTCTCCATGGTGTTGTTGACACCTTTATACGCGTAAAAAAAGGCATAATTAAAACGGCCTAAATCATGCGAACGGAGCAAAATATCAAATTCCAAGTTGGACAGTATTTTTCGCCTTGCGTCAAAGGTTACCTGTGTAAAATTTGGTGGCAGTCGGTGTAACTGTGTGAATTTGTATTCAGTAACCATAAATCCTAAGACTTTGAGTTTTATAAATATAGATGTTTGGTGTTATGTGCAAACCTCTTCTAAATATTTCTCCTTCATCTTCTTAGCAATAGGGTTTACATAACGTCTCACCGTCGCCGCATTCCCAGGTGCCACATACAGGCATATCTTCTATCTACGGCATCGTGCAATTGACCCGCTTTTACCCGGTGTGGGCGGGCTAATCCTGCTCTACTAACCGAAAGTTGTCCAGAGGCACCAACCTTCCCAACAGCAAACTATAGTACCCTGTCGTAACGGTTCACAGCTGCATAGGAAGCTGCGAGTGCCTATCTCCACCGTTTATAAGCGACCGCTTCCCTTCTACTCTCTCCCATCGTGGCATCGTGTTTTGCCATCGTCTTGCGACTTTTCCTTGGCTGGTGGACGTGATTTAAGCCGTTGCGCTTCCCAACCGAAAGATCTCTAGAGGCTTCCCACTTCTAGCTATTGCAAATCGCTGCGCGGCTCACATCACTTGCACAGATATTCATACCTCCCCAAGAAATAAAAAAGGAGGATCCCATCCCGACATGAGCGTGTTCACTATTCAGGCAAACAGACCGACAGGCAGTCATCGGGTTCGCCCATACATAGCAATCAGTGCAGCACGTCAAGCTACTCCCCTATCGACTGGAACTGGAGCAATCCGTATACTTCCGTGTTTTCTCTCACATCAGTGTTCCTTCTTGCTCTTCGTCTTTTCCGTCTTTCGGGAAACTGTCCAATTACATATTCGCTTCATCCGCCCATCGTCTCCATTTTAATGACACGAACAAACTACTTCAGCCTTCTTTTCCAATACGAGTTACAGTGCTTCCTTAGCTTGCATCCGTATTCTCATCTTCTCATTACAAGTTTTTAGCAGTGTTGATTCCCTGCGCTTAAAGTGCTCCATCTTGATAGAATTTATTTTTCTACCACTTACAGCGTTCAAGCTCATACTTCCGACTCATATGTTAGCAGCGACTCCACCATTACACCATTAACTATTGAAAATATCTCTTTTCTACTGATTATATGCACATGTCTGGACACGTCAAAACCTGACGTGAGAAAAAGTTAAAATACTAAAATTAATACTCACACATACATGAACACAAATAAATAAAAACTACAGCAACAATTCTTTAACAAAGGGAAACACATGTTCATATAAAAGTAAATGTCTTTCACAGAGAAAATCATTATATAAAATTTGTTTAAATAGTCCACTGGTATCAAAAACGGTAAGGCAATCCAAATTATGAACAAAAAATTTATATCATTAAGGTATACAGTATATCTTATAATACATTGCATTTACATTACTCTGATTATGCGGCAGAGCCATCCTATATATACGTTTTGACCTACGATTATGGTTTAGGAGATGCTGAACTACGTTTTATCTGTATTCAACTATAGAGTGGAAACATGAATGATGAAGAACGCAGATATTGAGATGTTATGAGCTACGAATAAATAAAACGTGAGCTACGAACGTATTGAAGAATACTGAGAACATCATGGATACAAAATGACGAACGAGAAAGTGCTAACGAAAACGAAAAGTAGATAAAAGTTTCATTAATAATTTCAAGACAAAAATTCAATATTTAGGTTACATACTAAGAAAAGAAAACGCCCCTGTTCCAGTTCATCTTGCACGAAAAATTATGGAGGAAACATTTATTGGGCACAGGGGTCCTGAACCAAGTTTAAATGGAAGGTCAAAACGCCTCGGATTTTTTCTTTTGTTTGATTTTTGGATGTATTTATTGTAACTTATGACTATTTTTTAAAAAATCCCCCGAGCCGTTTTTAAAAACGTTAATTTTAAAAGTTAAAAATAAGTTTTTTACGTACTTTTGAAAAAATTGATATATTTGTACAATATTTCTCGCAACAGGAACTAAAATTCTTGAAACTAATTTCACTCACAATTAAAAGTTATTGTGTGTAATGTTTAATAACAAAAAAATATATATGTATTACAAAATTTATTTTTTTGGATTGTATGAGTTTTATTATTTAATTGACTAAAGTAAATAATAATATTTCCAGAACAAAGTATATACAATATTACTAAGCATGTAAATTTATGTACTCGCGCATGGCTTTCAGCAATTTGACTGCATACTCTGGGTTGATACTTCTAACTTTGTATTTAGTCCATGTGTTTTGAAAATCAGAATGCACAGATTCCATGGCCTGTTCACTAAAGAAACCAAGACCTATGTGCATTTTTGAACAGAAATAGGCAACACGAAAAAACACTGCATGAACTTTCGGATTAATACCGCATACATTTTCAAATCGACGTAACTCTTACGGAATTGAATTATGTAATCTTCAAACTATGGATTGAGAACTGCAGCTAAACAAGAATTGACAACATCTTGAAAATCCTTTAAGCACTTGACATATTTCAAACAACCAATATTGCAGTTTACGCGCAGCACGTCCATTTTATCCAAGAGGATTTTGCAAAAATTGCCTGCAAAAGCAGGAGTTCCGTCAGTTATCTCTTGTACTACCCAGCACAAGTCAAACTCTCTTCCTCGAATTAGATTAACATGCGTTTAAACATAATATTAACTACACCAATCATTAAGTGTAGTTCCGGTGACGGTATTATATCAATTATTTCAGTGTTTTCATTAACTGAAATAATTGGAGGATATATGCAGTTCTTATAATTTTTAGCGTTTCCTTTATTGCTTCCTGCTTTTTCTCAGCCATCATAATCTCCAGTTATTCTATATGCACCACATACATTTAATTTGTCTTTCAATGCAGTACACCATGTGCAAGGAAAACTGCTTATGTGTGACATAATACCTGTTAGCATATTTGCAAGTTTTAAGTCTTGGCAACACTTCCTTTAAATTCGTTGATCCCTAAAAGTGACCATAGCATTAAAATATTATCATAATTTTCTTCCGTACATGGCTGCAACCCCAGTAAAAATAACTTTTTAACTCCAGAATCCTTAAACATTTTAGCTGCAACACCTTGGTTATAACACTGGCGAAGGGGAATGTCACTTTTGCAATTTGATTTGTCAGTTGACTAAACCGAAAGACAGACTTTCAAGAAACCTCCTCCACCATCTATCACAAACTTCAAATGGTCTTGCTCAAGTTGCCTATTTCCTTTTAAATATTCAATTAATCGCTTTAAATTATTACAGAACACTACAGTGTCTATAATATTTTTTATATTATCTTTGACATTTACTTTGATGCAGGCTAAGATATGCAAATATATCTGTTTCTTCAAATATATGTGTAAAACATATTTTTAACTGTTAAAATAAACGTCTAAAAAACGGCTGAGGGGATTTAAAAAAAAAAAGTCTTAAGTTACATTACATACATCCAGGAATCAAACAAAAGAAAAAATCCGAGGTGCTTCGACCTTCGATTTAAACTTGCTTCAGGATCCCTGTGAGGGAAAGATGACGTTTATGGCTGAATAATTTACGAGAACGGTATAAGTACACTTACAAGAACGGCATCCAACTTTTCAGATCTGCAGCATCGAAAATACGTAGAGTTGGTTGCAAATGGTTGCAAACCTTCGGAATAAAAACATCATTCGGAGGAGAGGAAGAGAGGAGGAGAAGGAGAAGGAGAAGGAGAAGGAGAAGGAGAAGGAGAAGGAGAAGGAGAAGGAGAAGGAGAAGGAGAAGGAGAAGGAGAAGAAGAAGAAGAAGAAGAAGAAGAAGAAGAAGAAGAAGAAGAAGAAGAAGAAGAAGTATGTGTATGTAAACGGGTTGAAAGGGGTTTTCGTGTCATGAATAATGTGCATCTCGCAAAGTGCACATTATCCAAGTCAATTTATATAAATTGCATTTATGAGGCAAATTTATGGTGTCTAATAACACACAAGTGTTTCCCGTATAAATTTAAACGCTACCATATTAATCTGAAATGAATATGTTGCTGACAAGTATTCCATAACCATTATTAGCAACATCGTTAAAATGCTGAGCATATTCAATGGGGCGTATTTTACATGATAAAGTCATTTTCTTCCGCCTGACACGACCTGCATTACAAGTAACAGGAACAAATCACTCACTCAGCGACTTACTGTAACGTACCCCGCATTTACCAGCACAAGGTACATTAATAGCAACTTCGCCTCGAAGTAGGTAAACAGTAAATTGCAATAACACGTCTAGTGCATTACAATATCCTCACACCCATCAATACATACTAAAACAAAAATTTAAATCAACGTGGTCTATCCACTACACAGATATCACGATGTGCGAAATTATTAAATTCCCTCCTTCTTCTTCTTCTTCTTCTTCTTCTTCTTCTTCTTCTTCTTCTTCTTCTTCTTCTTCTTCTTCTTCTTCTTCTTCTTCTTCTTCTTCTTCTTCTTCTTCTTCGAATCGCACTACTGCTTGTATCGAGCACTGGGCTCTTCGATTCATCCCAGTACCTCTCTTTCCAACCTCCAAAATATAAAACCATGCAACACTGTTTGTGGAAAATTCACAAGCACAGAATCCCGATACTTATCTGTTAAACATACTATTCCTACATTTTAATTATCGCTTTTATTATTTCCTTTTCATACTGTCTAAAAACAATAAAATCAATAATATACAAAGACTTTAGGCAAAACGCTGTGATAAATTTCGTGGAAGGAGAAAATAAAAGTAGACTAGTTAATACTAATTTTATTCGTAAAATTAGTTAGGCCTACCATGTGAATATTTTGGATTAATCGCAATGTAAATTAATTTGGACTGTGAAGCTCTCAAGGCCTTATTCAAAGCACTTTTACAGCCTGCGATCTAGAGAGTTTCCCTTGGTGGTTAGAATTCACGTTAGTTTTTGCAACATCTCCCGGCGAAAAGTTAATCGTACTTCTGCTTGAACAGCGGAGTTCAAGGGTTGGGTTCAGATGTGTCCTTTTGTTTACGATTTCTGTGAGAAATAACAATTTTGAAAAATCACCAATGTGGTATACTTTTTTTACGGCACAAATGTATACCGTTTTCTTCTTACCATGCTTTACGCACATTTGGCATTTATACTAGGTTTATAAAATTGTTATTTATCTCCCTCTATTGTCATTTTTGTTTTCTTTCGTTGTTTGCCTCTAATTTAGTTTGTATTTGAACACCTCTGTTTTCATTGTCTGTTTCAAACCAATTTTAATCGAATATTACACATTTATACCAACCCTTTTCTAGCTTACAAAAGATTTCTGAGAGTATAGCAGTCTCGCTGAAATCGTTTACGTGCGTCGGCCATCAAAGCAACTCGTTTCAGTGTAAGTAATGTTCTAGCTCCACCCCATGTAATTACACTGCTGAGACGTTGCTGTGTCACTTAAACAATGGGCTTCACTAACAGTAGAATGGCAACGACACGACGCATCTTCTATATTGAAGGTGATAAGCTGCTGTTTCTGAATGCTAATTGAGACAACACCGAGTCCATATGAACAAGACATATTCCTGTCAATTTACTAATAGGACAATCTGATTGATGTAGATGGGCAGTAACACGGTTCTATAAACAAAATATCATATCAGAGTGCTTCGCATGTAAACCTGATAAACGCGAGAATTACACTTTTCGGTTTAGCCTTGAGCTCGCTCAGCGATATTTGACTTGCATCTTCAATTTGCTCAAAATATAATGGCTTTATTTTTATTTATTTATTTATTTTTTTTTTTAAGAAAAAGGAATTATCACATGAGGTGATAAATTAAACGGTTTAATGCGAGTGAAGAAAATTTACACCACTAGCAAGACTACATGTACAGAACATTCTGTTAGCTCCAAGTAGCAATTATTTTAATGGTTTGCTTGATCAGAAGAATATTGTTTCATTATATGTAAATTCTGGATACTTAAATATCAAATGCTTGAACGGCAAATGACAAAAGTGATGAGTAGTATACCTTAATTTTTTAAATTTTGTTCAAAAAATGCTTGGGTAATCAGCGCTACAAACACTTATACAGTACTTAAGTATACCAGGACGCAACCAGAGAAAGGGAAGTAGTATTGAGAAGTAAGGCAAGTTAGGTACTTTTACTTGGCTTTAACCGGATACGACGAACATAAATAGTTTTATGTTCCTCAACAAAGGATACGTTCTGTAAATTGTGTCTATCCTGTAAGGTGTAAATCTAATACAAAAACAATCGCTTCCAACTGTCCGTACAAACTGATCCGTCACGAGTGCACTTGTCAGCCTCGCCTCAGAGCAAACGTGATTGTCCTTCACTGAGATTCAAGTTTCCTCACAGCTAATGTAACATTAAATTCTTTAAATGCAATATAATTAACTTTACGCTTGACCTGTTTTATATCAGTTTCCTATAGAATTACTGCTAAGAGTTTACTGGACTCCCGCTTTACGACGCGTTCGGTTTAATGCTATTTTCTTTTTGTATTTTTAGACGCTTTAAAGCAAACTTGACCGAAACGTTTTTTCATAATTGATCATGTTCTGAAATAACGCGTAAGGTCGACCATCTATTAGCAAAGAGAAATTAAAATCTTACATTATATGATATTACGTTGACCCAGTCTAAGATAAATGCCAAAATTATTTAAGAATGGTAATTTTTATTAAATTCAGTACAATGAAGTTGTTATTTCTATTTTTTCTACAGTCTTTATAAATCCTTAAATAAAATATATCAACTTCCATTGAACTCATTTCCACTACCTAGAGCGTATCCGAGAATCTAGTTAAGTTGTTCGGTATATTCGACGTTGAATAGCTATACTGCAAAATTTACCTCGAATCGTTGACAGTACATTAACAAAAATATATAAAAAAATTCATTAAATACATTTATAATATTCTTACGACGGTCTTAGAGATCGTCATGTAGTACAGTGGAAAACAAAATACTGACACCAATGAAATCACTAATTCGTGATAAATTAGCTTTAATTAATCACAATTAATAATTTATAATGAACTTGTACAATATTTCAACTTCAATTTGTACACACGCAATAATAATGTCAAGTAATAGAGCTCCGCACTAAATATTTTTATAATATAGTAATCACTTCTCACAATATTGCGACAACCTTTCGATCCGCTCTAAAGAAATCGCTCACTGTAAACTGACTGACAAAGCCAGTCTCTGTCCCTTTTATAGGTAGCGCACACGTGTTCGAGAAATTTCTACCCTTACTGCACGCCAGCTTAATGCGTATCTCAAGTGATCTTGAACACTCTGGAACGTACTTGAGTGCGGCCTAACCTGCTCGACCAGCGGAGGCACAGGTGGAGGACAGTCTCGGCTGTTCGATAGGGTTCTCGTTACAATATTATGCTTATTTTTATCAACACTTTTCTGCCAAGATAATGAATTTACCTAGTAATAAAACAGTAATAATAATCTGTTTATGTTTTCGAATATAAGACGTCTAGCTGATTATCACTACGCATCCAGCAGATTATAATATCACTAAAGCTGTAAGGAAAAAGATTAAGAAAATACTTTAGTTACCAATGAGCACAAGAAGATTCACAGATAGTTTGTAGGAGTTGTACCGTTGACAATCAAACCAACGGGTGTTGTAAACAAAACCTGGAAACGAATCTATCTGCGCTGCAGTTGAATGCAAGAAGTGTTGTCACTACGGTCTAACGGATAGTCGTGTTATGTAGTGGAAACAGAATAACCGACACCATTGAAGTTACTAATTACAAACTTTAATTAAATACAAACCACAGTTAGAAATCAGAGACACTATTATACAATAATTCAAGTAAATACGTCCAACAACAGCAATAAATGTCATCTTATTACGGTTTCGGACTAATTAGAAACCTGACGACAGAAATTGAACAGTGGCTTAGAGATGCGCAGTCTACAAACACGTCGTTGCGAGGCTAACAAAATTTTCATTTATTTAGCACATGCGCACGACACTCGTGTAGAGTGTTTCATAGTGTGAACACCGGTTGCAACAAGATTGGTGAGAAAAATGAAGCATGTGTGTGATAGAGAGGGAGGTAGTATGGAAGTGAGTCAGTATGCCGTCTCCCCTCTCTTCTCTCTAGATAACTCAGCTATACTTGTAAGTGTGGGTAATTCGTGCAGTGGGTCGGCGCAGCTTAGTGTTCAGGAACGACTATAACACAATAATCACTTCACACTAAACCCCCACAATAACTTCGAACCGCGCTATAATATCGCTAGGTATAAACTGAACTGAATACGCCGCAGAGGTTCCAGAAATATCTATAACTTTCCGACCTAGAGAATAGCGTAATTAATAAGTGCTATGGAATTTTCTAGGAGCTAGCTCAGTGCTCGGCCTTGATACACGACCGAACGCGATAAGCCATGGCCGGCTCTAGTAGAAGGCCGGAATATTAAACGTGGCAACACTGGTAATATTCGATTAAAATTGGTTTGAAACAGACAATGAAAACAGAGGTGTTCAAATACAAACTAAATTAGAGGCAAACAACGAAAGAAAACAAAAATGACAATACAGGGAGATAAATAACAATTTTATAAACCTAGTATAAATGCCAAATGTGCGTAAAGCATGGTAAGAAGAAAACGGTATACATTTGTGCCGTAAAAAAAGTATACCACATTGGTGATTTTTCAAAATTGTTATTTCTCACAGAAATCGTAAACAAAAGGACACATCTGAACCCAACAGCTGATATTTGAGGTCGACTAGACGATCCCTTAATTTATGTATTTCAATAATCAAATCGCGTCATTCATTTTTAATTGCCGGTTAACAGCAGTTTTATAATTACTAAGTGCCCATAGACCTATAATTTAGATTTAGCTATAAATAGGCCTACTCATGATTTTAGTTATGCAATAAAATTAAATCAAAATATTACATATTCACTTTATCTATTTTATTACACTATGCAAATACAGTCTGTAAAATGAACGGTGGCGGTTGGGAGCGGCCAGACTGCCTGAGGTGCCCTCACTGATGCACTCACACTCACAGCCGGCCACAGGTATGATTGATTCGCAAACTGTGCCGTCCACTACATAATTACAACTTTTTAAATTTTATTTTAATGCCAAACGAAATTACCATGTTTTTAACCTCCACGAATTTTTAAGAAAAAATGAGTCTAAACACGACATAATTGCGACAAATCTCTGTTTTCAACACAATAAAAATCTGATCAAGCGACTAATGTTGATGTGGAAAAAAATAAAACATTGTTACACTGAAATTAAAATCTTATTCTTTCGTATTCATACAATAATATAGATGGTAAACGTCAGTAAAATATAAATAACTAAATATGTACACAAATTTGACATACATACTATTATAGATCTACATAAGTAACTATAAATCCTACTTCCTACAGCCGAAATTATTCATGTTACCAATAGTCTTAATATTAGTAATAATAGCTTTAATCTTTCCTTGTATGACATTTGTCGTCAATGCAAACAAACCTATAATAATTTTTAAAATGATTTTGAGAATATATTACAGAATGCGACTACCCTACAATTATAATTGGTGATATTCATATTTGTATAATAAATAAGAATAAGCACAACTCATTAAGCATACGATTCTATAAGAAAATGTAATCACAAACATGCAAACTTAAACATTAACATTTTAAATTAATGGTGCATATTATTATATTAATACACCAGATTCATTAGGCTTCACTTACTGCGTTTACTGCAGAGGAGCGATGTCGAAGTCGTATTCTTCGCTAGTATCACTCTCGCACTCACTCTCTTAGTCACCTGGTGCCAAGTGAATGATAACTCTTAAACACTAATGTCATCAAGACATTCCTCCAGTCGGCGTCAATCAGCTTTTTCACGTGCTTGACATATTTACTCCACATATCGGCACTGAAAGTGGCAATATCTTCCATGAACAAATTTTCTATATCTTTCAGCTTACAAGTATCGTTTCTTTCCTTCACATATTCTTTGAGGTAAGCCCATACCATTTCTATCGGATTATACTGGCAGTGGTATGGTGGGAAGCGAATCACTTTAAATCCAAGTTCTGCTGCTTTGGCATCAATTACATACTTTGGCTGTTGTGGTTTGTGGAGACGTATGAGCTCATAAAGCTCAGGCTTATGATAATCGTCAGGGAAGGGTATCTTTCGTGCTTGTAGCTAGTTTTTCATATCAGCCTTAGTTGTAGACGATGTCGATGCTTTGTCCTTTATTCTAGAGTAGTATGGGGCGTTCTCCATAATAATCGTTGAGCCAGGTGGAATAGCTGGGAGCAGGGTGTCGAAGAACCATTTTTCAAAAACTTCCGTGTTCATATCTTCGTGGTAGTCTCCGGTCTTCTTTGATTGAAATACTAAAGGTGGTGCCTTTATTCATCCAACCTAGCTTCCTGCGTGGCAAATTATCAGTCGTTTTCCCTTTCCTAATGGATTTGCCAGAGTCGTCTGTCCAACCTTTGTCTTTACTAATATTTTCATTTATCCATGTTTCGTCTAAAAATACTCTCTTACTTATATCTATGTTTTGCATCTAACGAATGAATCGTCATATTGACAGGACAACAGATGGTTTCTCCATTAATACTTTTCTGTTGTTGAATTGTTTATATCGAAAGCAAATTTCCTTCAATACCTTCGCTAGCGACGGAAGTGAGCCACTGAATAAACCTTAGAGAGAAGGTAACAGTTTTCGGAGAGTTGGGACTTCCTTCCTTCTATACATTTTATTAATGTGGCGACAAATAGCAGACTGATTAAAATCATCCAGTGCAATTACATGACGTTTCTTCTTTTTCCTGTTCTTCGGCGTATGAAGAACAACACTCTTTTCGTGGGTTTTCCGATCGTTTTTGTCGTGATCTGTCCCTTCGTCCATTAATTCAACATTTTCTTCACCGTCTTGATTGGCGCTCCGTACTTTACGTACTCAGCATTTATTCTTTGAGCTGCCCTAAGTGAAATTCCACGTGCATCGGCCACTCTTTGTAAGACTTTCTTTACGTCAATCAAAGGTTCATTGTTTTATTTTTCTTTAGAAAAATATTCGATCACAGAAGCTACCATTGTTCTTGCTTGAGTATGTAACACTTGACTTTTTAAGGCCGAACTCATTATATTAAGTAATCCTGTACAAAGGCTAGAAAAGTAACACTACGAAACTGTACCTTTACCTTCATATAAAAATACAAACTAATTTAACTATATGAAAAATATATTGTACTAACCGTCTGTGACTTCTCGTATGATGTCCTTTCTTATTGCGACATGTTTCGAGACACTTGTCTCATTTTCAAAGAATAAAATATTTAGCACATATCATTCACTGATATACTTGTCAAACGTTAAAACCATAAATAGCACAATTTAACATATAAACTATATACTTTTTTTAACATGAATCGGGCAAACAGTGTACACTGCGCAGCGACCCACCGCGCACACAAGTTTATTCCTACTAAAATATGAATACAGTTAGTCGAATATATTTTTCATATAGTTAACGGACACGTGGCTTGGTACTAAAACAGGTTTATTCCTACTAAAATATGAAACTAATTTACTGGGATAGCACCACGACCACGAACGAAACAACCGCTCTTGACTCAGCTTTAACTTAGACTAATGAATTAATTAATAATAATATTAATGAATTAATAATGAGTATAGTGTCGCATTATATATCATCGCACTATTTGGGTATTAATGAGTAATGTCCTTTCACTTCCGTTATTTGTTATAGAGGAAGTGTCTTTGTGCAGTCTTTTTGCACCATGACTAACGTTATCTGTTTGTAAACAGACAACATGTGATTACAACAGTGATTCATAACAGGATAATGACCTTATTATGACTGTAAAGGACAGTGATTGCTTGTTGATAGTTGTTGTTTGGTATCATTTTTCTCAAAAGTTTGCGCAGAATTCAAAAACAATAACGGTTTTGCAATTTTTTAGCAGAGTAAAAAAATGTTCTTGCGCTTAGAAATGTCCAGTATGTGAGTCAAGGGCCACGTATAATGTGCCGCGTGTGTGTTAGTGAGGGTGAAAGTCGGTCTGGCCTGTCCCAAACGTTACCTTTCATTTTACAGACTGTAGGCCTTACACGCAACGTTGTCACGTTTGATATTCCGGCCATGGGTAAGCTAGTGGAGAAACGTGTGGAACGGGAACTTCCAGTTATCTACAGCGTTAAGTAATTGTGTTTCATCTAACACAGCACTATAATACCTACAGTTCAAACATTACTCATCCTGTAAACGTGGCGATTAGTCCTAACGCACTTTAATATGTAAGCACCAGTAGTGAGCTAGTATTTGTCAAATAAGCCCAAACATTCTTTAACATAAAATAACCAGTGACAATACGTAAAAGGCATTGCAGTAATAATAATAATAATAATAATAATAAGAAGAAGAAGAAGAAGAAGAAGAAGACCAATAATCTGTATCTCCAAATTAAAGATCGGAAGTTTAATCTCTTTCCTATTTATCAGTAAAAAAACTGAAAATTATACCTAGCCTAAAAATTTGTAATCTCACTTATCAATCTTTTAAACTGTCAAGTAAACTATCAAACTTTAAACTTATCACGTATGACAGAAAACTATTGTTAGAATTTAGTAACGTTAACTCATTTTAAAATGTTGTATACTGCACTGCGTATAAGACATAATAACGGGTAGAAGTTCATTTTATTTTAATATCGCTTGTTTCATATGACACAAAATATTATCGCCTATCGAAGCACTTTGTTACCATAAATTGGGTGATCTGTATAATAAAGTTAGCAAGATTGTCGTAAAAGTTACTGCAGTAATCGTGTGTGGGATTAGAAAGTAGCTGTAACGGGCCGTTTCCGCATTGGTCTGGCACTTTGCGTTATCTTAACGTTTATAACCGTACGTCGTTAACATTAATGTGGCTGTACCTGCTATCCTGTGAGTGTAAAGGTACCGTAGTAGGCACGTGTTTTCAAGAAACTTTACACGTATGGTACGATGATGGCCCATTCTGGATACGTGTTATCGTACAAGCTGTGTGCAAACAAATGTAAAGGAACTGTGCTGCTCAAACTATAGGGAGCGGTTAAAAACAATTCTAGACACTTTCACTGTGAAACCCGCTACGGTCATCTTACAAACATTACCCTGTAAGTCATGTACCGCCAGTCACATAACGACAATCTCAAAAGATACGGCGAAGAATTTCTTGTCGTATACAACTAAAAACGACATTAAGCTGAGAATCTATGTAGGTTGCTCAAGGTCAAACAGTTTTACATATTCTTTACGTTGGCCATTTACACCTAGGCCTATTCATTGATCACTTACTTGATTGGTTGGTTGTGTCACTGATCACATATGTGGCTCACATAAACGAATACAAAGTAATAACAAGCATATAGAATATGTATATTGAAACAAGAAATGATTATATGAGATCAAGACACGACACGTAGAAAATGTTTGAACCCCCAACGAGAATAAGACTGGGATATGTCAACTACTTTTCAGATTGTTCCTGGATAAAGAAATAAGCATCAAGTAAAGAGGTAGGAAGTAGTCTATTGGATGATATCGGACGTAGCAATCTTAACAATGTGCTATTATGACGATAAAGGCAAAAGATCAAAACACGACAAGCAATAATCTACGAACAAAATAAAATGCTGAACGAATACAACATGTGTATCAAGCATTTTCAAATACAAAGTATAATTATTAAAAAAATAAAAGAACAATACACAATACACAATAAAGTTGAAGCGAAATTTAAAAAAGATGTACAGCCACATCCACAGTGATATTACAAAGTGAAACGCTGTATAATGAAATTTTAGAAAGAAGAAGATCAGGTGGAAGGTTATGTAGCAATATACAAAAATAACACGTAGCTAATGGAGAAATCTGGAATTAAATAAAAGCCTAACCAGTTGCAATTCTAGTTGTCTGCACAATCTTGAACAGTTCTGAGTCTCACACAAGCGTCAAGGAAGCAATGAAGGAATATAGAAACGAGCGAAATGAAATTTTTACGAAAAATGGATAACATATGTAAAACGCTCATTGGAAAAAATAAATATTAATATTATAGAAAGATTGAGAACGGAACTCACAAAGTCCACAGTAGAAGGAAATCGATTGAGTTTGTTCTACCATATTAAGAGAAAGAGTGAGGGGAAGGTAAGAGTGAATGAGGTGAGAACATTATAGAAGGGAAGCAGAAGCACGAATAGGAAAATATGGTAGGATGAGAGCAAAAACCAGTTGAAAAAAGGGAGAGACAAATCTGTAAACTTGACGAAACAGCACAGGACAGTAGGAAATTTAAAGAAAAATTTAAAGTACATAAAAGAAATCGTATTAAGTACTCTGTTCTACAAACCGCTTACACCCTTACATAAGGGTGAACAAGACGTAAGGAACTCAGTAACACAGACTAACAAAGTGATACAAATAGGGCTGTTAATTATTTTAATTATAAGTTATTTTAATTTTTAATTACCGGTATTTTATTTTAACTAATTTTAATTAATTTATTTATTTTCATTATTTTAGTTATTTTAATCGCCGTAAGTGGAACATTTTAAGAAAATATTACGAGTGTATAAATTATATAAATTACAAAAGATAAAATGTCGGATACTTAGCTGATCTATAAGTGGATTAGAGTAAAACATGAATAAGTAAAAGACTGAACGAACAGACCAACACGTGCTGGAAATTGCATGACTCTTCAAAGACATAAACATAACATGGGAACAATTACGTTTAATGGTCTGCCACATAAACTGGATCTGTTGGGAATGCACTCGACTGCTTTATCGCGGAAGTCATATGTTCACTCCATCGACTCATTCCTTTTGTTATATAACTTACGTTATTTACGTTATGAAAATACATGTGGAGAATTTCGCAGTTTACGTATTCATATATTAACCTTTAAAACTATTTCTCTCTGAACGTTTAATACATTTATTTATTACAAAACGTTCCCTGCTTTAATATATCCGCTTTTGACACATATCACACGAACTCGTTTAACCCACTTCGCCGGAAAATTTATTCTTACATTCTTTTCTAATTCCTTCCTGGAAGAAGTATTCCGTGTCGCGTGCAGCGACTATTATCACCACCTCTACAACTTTTTTTACCTCAACAGAAATGTTTTCCTCGCAGTTTCTTTTTTCAGTTGACCAATCAATAAGATAAAACAATGTAGACATAGATCACGATTGTGTAGTGGGTAAGTAGCACCTCATCGTCTGTAAGATACGTTTTTACTACACTGTGTAAATCGATTATAAATTTAGTAAAAATGGCATACGTATTGCTGCGAATATTAATTATTTCTTAACGGTCACAAAGTTACTAAATATAGGACGAGACTATGTTCTACATCTATTTCTTAACGGTCACAAAGTTACTAAGTATAGGACGAGACTACGTTCTACATCTATTTCTTAACGGTCACAACGTCGCTGAGTATAGGACGAGACTACGGTCTACATCTATTTCTTAACGGCCACAAAGTTACCAAGTATAGGACGAGACTATGTTCTACATCTATTTCTTAACGGTCACAAAGTTACTAAGTATAGGACGAGACTAGGTTCATTATACTGAAGCAGTGTTTTAGCACCGTTCTGTATCTTATATTCTCGGATGATATACCTATTTAAAAAATCTTAATAAAACTTTAACGTCTTCCTTCCTAATATTCCTATAAAGCCGGTTACGCACTAACCACCCCCGCTGGACGTCATGACGGACAGCAAGTTAAAAACGACAGTGAGTAGCTTTGACATCCATCCGCACGTCGTGTATTTTTTTAAGGATACGGACGACGAAAAATGAGTCCAGCAAGACAATCAGCTCAAGCCGCACGACGTGTGTAGTGTTGACGGATGTCAAGGAATCGTGCATCGTACATGTTTGATCATGCGTACGCTTGCTGTCTATCAAATCGTCATTTTCGATCAAGTACAGTACATGTTTTTAGAGCACATTGGTTTAATAAACGTTTTCTGTTTAATTTTACAATTTTACATTCATTCTTCAGTTTATATAAGTAACGATTCAAATAAAATTTGTTTAATATTTAGTTTAGTTTATTCTTCGTTTACATACTACATTCAAATATAATTAGCAGTTATTATTTTAAATATTGTTATTATTAATTTGTTTTAATTACAATTCATAATAGACAGTGAAATAACATCACAATTTATCGAAGAATATAAATTAAATAGACGTCAGTGGGATGTATCCTTGGCAGATTACATAAATAAATCAAATTACACAAATAAATGCTGGACGAGTTGCACGACAGTGTGGTGCACACATCCATCACCGATGTCGGGCATGCTGGACAGCGAGGATGGTTAGTGCGTAACCGGCTTTAGGTCTCTTTAATTTGTAGGGATCATATTGCAGCATCCAGAACTATTGCCTTATTACAAATAATAATCTACAAACATAAAATAAAATACTAAACGAATACAACATTTGTATCAACCATGTTCAAATACAAAATATAATCATAAGAAAACCTCAGACGTTAGCGTAACAGTTTTGATGATATGTTCTCTAGAACGTTCCCAACAACTATAAGTTGAGCTGGCAGTATATACTACATGTGCGGGTAACGGTTTCTTCCTGTTTAAATAAATTCTATTAAATAAATAAAATACTTGTAGCTTTTTATGTTAAATGGTAATTTTTGTCTTAGAAACAAGTTCATGTTCTTCTCAAGTAAAAACTATTTCTCAGTTATCGGCGTAAGAGGTTCATTAGCTACGGCATTAGATGATCGTTGTAACGGGCCGTTTAACGTTTAGTCGTAAGTCGTATTATGAATGATTTATAAAATAAATAAGGCCGAATATGGAACATCGTCCTGTGTAGTTGGTAGCTACGATGCGACACGTTTCATATTAAATTTTGCGGATAAAGTTTTTGTTTCTGCTTCCGTTAAGTGTTTGGGTTAGCACCAACGCTACCGGCAGACTGCCGTACATTAAATCCGATCGTTTGGTGCTTATATTTTTTGTGCATTCACGTTTTATTACGAGAAGAAATCAAAAGATAAACGCATAGGCCTATTGTCTTTCCTTTCAGACCAAGCAGATGGTAGCACAGATTGCTTTCTTATAAATTCTTAATATGGTTGTAACCGTGAATCAATTAATGACGAAAGACTTTGTGAGTTTTGGCCACTGGCCAGAGACAATTTTAAAACTATTTTTGTCGTTCAGCATTGTGTCTTATTATTTTTAGAAGATTTAAAAATGGTCTCTGTTCATTGACCGAAAGTCACAAAAGTTCACGTCATTTCTGTTAGAACTATTGTTTGCAGTCCTGTTAGACCGTGGTCCAGGACAGACGTTTCGACCCCACCACTATCGGAGGCCATCTTCAGTGTCAGGAACAATTGACACGGTGTTCGCCGATCACCCCAGCGCTGAGGTAGGGACTAGGTAGAGGTTATTTTATAGTCTCTACCTCACCTCTGGGGTAATTGGTGAACACCACTGGGTCAATTGTTTCTGCCACTGAAGATGGACTCCGATGGTGGGGCCGAAACGACACAAGCAGTAGACCACGGCCTAATTATAGTTCCAATAGTGTTGACGTCGGACGTGAAAGTCTAAGGAATTCTTTACGTCATTTGTTATAAGTCATAACTTCATAGTATCTGTTCGTCGGAAGGGTTGTTTCATTAATTGCAGCTTACTATTTTGTTTTTAAGTCAACTTAAAATAAGTGCTCAATTATCCGATACATCAAGAACGAAATGATAGCTGCGATATGTTTTATAAACTCTGAGGGGGGGATGAAACCTAGAAGGACCATTCGCGGATGCAGCAGCAATATGGACACGTTAGCTTAATAGTGTTCTGTGTGGTCGCACAGAATGGATTAATCGCTTTAAAACAATCGGTTTCCTCTCTGTGTTGAAAACGGAAAAGTAGAAGTGTCATTTCCACAAGTAATGGCAGGAACTGTCCCAATATCCGTACCCGCACTACATTTACGATGTTTTAAATATGCGATTGTATCGATATACTGCGATGTCAATAAAAAAAAAGTGTACTAACTATAAATCATTCTATTTCTTAATGTAAATCGAAAATACGTGTTGTGAGGTCATTGGTGAGGTTAGGTAATAATAGTTTTTGGTTTTACCTTATTCTTTAACGAAATAAAAGCCATATATTTAAGAAAAATATAACACTTGATGTGCCCATGCAAAGCTTGCAATAGATAAACATTAAAAACAAAGAACATGTCAGTGATGTGCACAAAAAAGGAGAATTGCTGAAAAATTAAGTACTCTTAGAAAACGAGTTCTGTCACAAAAAGGGAGACATGTATAGTAACAGGAAAGTAGTTCTAACTGTTTTTTTTTTAGATGGATTTCACAAAAATCGAGTATTATTTTAAAGGCATATTGGTTTGCATGTGTAATTTTAGTTTGTATGTTAACTTAACAACGCAAACTCTTAGTGTCGTAGGCACACATCGGAGTTATATTATGGTCAGAAACATTTTTGAAGTGAAAACTTTTATACTCGGGCCTGGAGAAACACTTTTTATTTTATGGAGAAAAACATAGAGTTTCGCGTCTGCATCTCATCGGTTACGCTTTTTTCGTTACGGTGAGTCATCAGCTTATACATATACAGAGAGTATAGGCGGTTCCCTCTCTCTTTGAATTTATATCGCTATCAAGTACAGTAAGTCCGCGATTAACGTCGTAGTTACGTTCCGGAAAACCGCGACGTTAACCGAAACGACGTTAATCGAAACATTTTTCCCCATAAGAAAACACGTAACTTTTATAGGTTAGGTTCCAGTATTGTGCTTGACATAGACTAAGTCGCTTAAGATTCGTCGTTAACGTCGCGGTTTTCCGGAACGTAACTACGACGTTAATCGAGGACTTACTGTATATGCTTTATAATAAAATAAGATATATATCAGGATATATAGTAAGATCTTTGTCTTTGTGTATCAACGTTATTAAAGAAAAAATTAATGATTATACATTGATTTCTATTATATTATATAATCATTTATTATTTCAAAATTTTTAAACTGTAAAATTATCAGAAACTTTTACTTATGTATATACTATAGAACTTTAACATTTCCTTCCAAAATAATTATTGTCATAGAATGATTCATAAAATATCAAAACTATATCAAATAGATTTTAATGGTACATAATTTGAAAATGTACTAATTTTGAAATGTTACTTTATATTTCATCATAAACAATTATATAATATAATATTATTAATTATATAAATTATTTTGTTATTTATTTATTTTTCACAATCATTTTTGAAGTGAAAACTTTTATACGCGGGCCTGGAGAAACACTTTTTTAAAATATAAATTTATCATAACAAAAATTTTATTTATATTTAAATTAATTATTATTTGAAAATTATAATTGATTAAGATTAAATTTTACATTGTTTTAATTACATTTTATTTAAAAAAAATATTTTTCATAATTTTCAGTTGTAGATATTTCATAGCAATTTTTTAATACCACTAAATTAAATGTTTTTTCCATGCACAAAGCGTTTCTCCAGGCCTGAGTATAAAAGTTTTCACTTCTGTCGGCACTCCCCCGAGTGCTAACATTCTTTTTTTTGTAAAAAGAATTGCAATCAAAAAACTACAACAAACTATTTTATAACGTACGCCAACAAATTATTTTATAACATACACGAATTTTCACGATTTGTATTATCCAATTAAAATTATATACGATATTACGATATTCACTATATATCGATGCCAATAATCGCATAATCGAAATATCGAAAATGAGTGCAAGTGTGACTACTGAGACAGTACTTATTGGCAATATCGAAGCGATTCAACGGATTATTTATGGTAATCGCCGAAACAGAAGTGATAAAGTTGCAAACGAGTTGAATTTAAGCCATGAATCAGAACTTTTCAATCACGTGTAAATTTTTAAATAAATGTTATTTTTACTTCACCTAGTGTTCTTTAGCATTACTCGCCAGATATGTTTCTGTCATTAGTTGCAAACTAAGACGCGACAATTTATTTCACAGGAACATGCAACACGGCGTTTTAATACACCATAAAACAACGGTTAATTATAACGTGAATTGCTACATTATTGTTACGATACACGAACGGGAAAATTGTATCGGTTTATGCACTTAATCTACGTATGCGCTAGCAAAATCCGTACACACGCAAACGCAAACTGATTTGCACACAGTACGGCGGCTGTAACCATCAACAAATGTTACACAAATATTCCTAAGGCTTTTACGATCGGCGTCAACATTATTTTCTGCGGAGCTGTTAGGCCGTGGTCTAATGCTAACCTCGCTTACAGACGTTTCGGCCCCACCATCGGAGGCCATCTTCGGTGTAAAAGAACTATCGAGTAATTGGCAAGGTGTTCGCCAATCCACTCTAGTACTAAGGTACAGAGTTGGCGAACAGTATTGGGGTGTGAGTGGCGAATTTCTGTAGGCTACCTCAGTGCTGGGATGAATTGGCGAATACCTTGCCAATTACTCGACCGTTCTTTTACGCTGAAGATGGCCTCCGATGATGGGGGCCGAAACGTCTGTAAGCGAGGTTAGCAGTAGATCACGGCCTAACAGCCCGGCAGAAAATAATATTAACAATCTTTACACAAGTACCTTTATGTGGTTTACTTCAAACTGAAGTTTTCAACAAATTATTTCAGAAACTATTAAGACTACATCACCACAAAGCAAATGTTATGTGGCAGTGGCGCCAGTACGAGGGGGATGTCAGGCGGATCAATCACCCCCTAGAACTATAATAAAATTTGCGAAATTCAATAATCACTTAATGTACAGTAGTTCTATTTATAACCCAGTTGGTATGTTAAAATAAGGCTAAAAACAATTGTAGAAATGAAAACAATCAGAATATTTGTAAATTAATAAAATAAAGTTGGGGTTGTCTTAACAGTGGAAGACACTCTACATTTGGTAAATAACGAATGGGATATTTGCAATTACGCGTGCGCCAGAAAACGAAGGCAGAGCCTATTAATCTACTTAATTGTTTTTGTTGTTGAGACATGCTTCTCCTTACACGGTTGTCTATATCATGACTCCTTTCGTGTAATATTGCCATGGTTTGAAACGTCGTCCTTGTACAGGTATAATGTACAAGGTATAAGGTATAATCAAAAATGTTAATAATAACGTAAATAGTAAAAACGAACCAACCGAATCGCATACGTGTACAAACTTGAATACGCAAATCCTGCCACACAAAGCGTCCCCTAGCGACTACCGATTGAAACACACGTGACTGCTGGTTTTGAACGTAGACTCGATCCCTCAGCACAATTCTCGGAATAGATAGTAGTCAAACAAGTTACTTCATATAGAGCGTTGTAGTAATTTAATAGATTAACCTCAATAGCTTACGTACAACCAAATACATTTATTGCCTAAAAAATGACAGGTTAAATCAACCAATCAATTACTAAATTAGATATTCTTCAATTTAGTTTCCCATAAACATTTCCTAACCTATAACTAAAGGTATTCCTACTTATCAACTTATTAAAGACAAAACAGTTATTTGTCAGTTAAAAGTATTTAGCATATATGTAAACGTAACTCTGAAGTACATATATGTAATTTACATACAATTTACAATAATAGATGTACAACGGAAAAATTAAATTTGAACAACATAACTTTCCGAGAGTTCATTAGCAAAAATAATTGCTGACAGTTAGATGTATAAAATTAAACTCTTGTATGAGTAATTGTTTGCAGCTAAAATGTTTCCATAACTAAAAATAATTAAAAAAGAAACTAAAAACGTATTAATGTGCTATAAAATTCACAATTATTATTTTACGTTACGGGAAAACTAAATTCATAGTTTACGTCAATCAGCAACCGTAATGTAAATGTCTAACTGATAGTTTGAATTAGTACTGATTCCCAGAATTCTTATAGACAAATATCACTCAATTACACCAGTGTAAATGCTGTGACTCTTTCACTTACTCTTCTAACAGTTTTGTAATACATTACCGATTTACGGTTGCATTTCTACACAAAACACTATACGGTTTTTATTTTGTAATGACATTGAAATACTTTGTCCAAAAAACAGTATAAGAACAGTAAAAACAAATAAATAAGAACATTTTTCACCCACTAAAACAAGATTTACTAGTAATAAGTAATCACTGCTACACGAATACAGTTTCTGCATATCGTTATCTGACAAAACACTAGACCGCAGTCGTAGAACCGATACAATACTACGATTCTCAACATAATGAGCCGTGTAGTTTAGGCCTACATCACATAATACGGTACCTTGACAATGATTCCACCACATTACTTTCCTTCGTGTTTGTATTTCCTGTTGTGCGTTGCATTAACTGTTAACTAAATATGCATATAATAAGGGCTTCCTTTTTTATATTCTTGAGACGTTAAGCTACAGTCACACTACTGAAAACCCACTATGATTCTTAACAAATACGGCTGTTAATTCAAATAATATATTATAAAAATTAGCTTTTATTTAGAAAGATTGTAGGACGTGTTTAAGGCCCTGTTAAAGAAGATGAATAAGAAATAACCAGAAGGTAGATGAGCTACTGGAGCTTGAAAATATTGTAAAATTCGTAAACGCTCAACGAATACAGTGACTAGAGCGGATGGATACAACAAAAATCAGCTAGAGCGGATGGATCATTAGCGTATGCCAAAGAAAATCCTAAAAGCGCAAGTCTATAAAAGCAGAAAAAGAGGCCGACCTAGGATAAGATGGTTGGACGATGTGCTGGAAGATCTAAAAAGAATGGATGTGAGGAGTTACGCTGAGATGGCAATGGATAGGAGACGTTGGAGAATATTGGTGTTGGAAGCTAGAGCTCTCGGTTGGGCTCTAGTGCTGAAGAAGAAAAAGATCATTAGCTTCTGTAGTCTGACTATCGGCTCTTAAAATCATTCTTCACTGCGACACAACGGTATATTGTTATAAGTTATTCACGTTACCGAAAAATTGTAATTGTCTTTCATACACGCTATGCAAAACACAATATCAAAAGTAGTAATTGAAAAACAATATCACCGATTATACAATAAACAATGAACAATAAGGGGATAGTCCCTATACCGCCCATGTTAAAACTGATTTTTTAGGTACCATTATCTAAAAAGGTATGGAAGATAACTAATAAAATTTTTTGCACAAATATTTTAGACCTTTTTCTGTAATGTTAACTACATTTTATCCCCTTTAATGTACATTGTCTATCTTAAATAATTTTATCAAAAAACTATTAAAAAATATATAAAATTTTATAAAATAATATTTTTTTATTAATGAGCAAATACATTTTTTTACATTAAAAGCAGTTAACATTATAGGCATTGTACTAGGTTACAACCAGAAAAAATCAATCTTCTAGGTGTAAAAGTCTTATAACTATATGTACCTAAACTTTAAAAATGTAAATTGTTCAGGAGAGCAAAAACAAATCCATGGTTACTTACAGTGCAATATATTGTCCATCAAAACGTTCGTACACCATATTGGCAATCTCTTTCTTCTTCCTCTTCATCTCTCCTTCTTTTTAAGTTTCGTTTAGACTGCCTTGCCTTCTTAGCCATTTCTTCCACTGCCCTGTTAGCTTCATTAATACGCATCTTGTCAATTGATTTTAAACCTATAACACAGTTTGATCCGACCTCACCACATATGTTTTGCAAAACTTTTACTTTACCTAGTACACCTGTATTAAAAGTTATAATGGCATCCAATACTCCAAGTTTTAATGTTTCAAGTCATATGAAAACATTCTTTGGTGTTCTGGTCCAAATAACAGAATTGAACGACTTATTAGGGTTTTGAGTTCTGCTATGTTGGCACTTTATCAGTAAGTCTGAATTTGCTAAGTCTTTATACGTATATCGGTTTTATTGCTGTCACCACAGCAACTGGAATAGATTTTTTGTGCACGTACCTTTCTTCTGAAATTAGGGACGTTTGATACTTGCACCATGACTTCTCTCCTTGGGGCATAGTTCATGTTGTGGGTTTTCATCTGTCGAGAGCAGGTGAAAGTATGTTGCCTATACTGCAGTTTTCACTTCGTTTACATCACTTGAATTTTCTCTACTTGCTTTACCATAGTACACCTGCAAAATCTATAACAGCATCAGTAAGCCTTTCACGGCCACTCAGTGGTTTACCATCAGATAGTTTATGTCCTCGTAGTTTTGTCTTTAGTCTTCGAAGACATACGCTTTTGTACATGGCCAATTCATTCTAATTTACTTATGGAGATATTGTTTCCATAAAGCCTGGTTTACTGCCTGGTTTCAGCCTGGTTTCACATGATTGAAAGCATTGCTATCGCCATCGCCCAGATATTTCACATACCTTACTCCTCTTTTTTCCTCAGAACGCTGGAAGACTTGAAGTGCGCCAGATACCTCCATGCCGCCACTAGACCCTTGGTAGTTATCGCTACACACTTCTGTATGCAGATCACTACTCCCATTTTTCTTCTCACATCCAAAGCAGTATTTTGTAAGGCATACTGCATCTGAAACCTTTCCTGTGTCCATATTAGTTAGTGTAAAACTCTACTCCGTGAAGTGGTGGCCCCGCTTTTGCCAACTTCCATCGGAAACGGCTGCTATGTCCTTGTCGCCTTAACTTTCATAAATAGCTTCATGACCTGCAATCTTCATTATTTCCTCAGATACTTCTTCAGTTTTCTTGAGAAGTATTTTATTATAGGTTTGAAATCTGCTAGGTGGTTTTGGTAAGTCCATGACAGAAGACAACATGTTAGCACTAGCTCTGCCAATAGATCTGTGGCCATAAACACACCGGACATTTATGTCATAGTAATTATCTTGAGTCTTCTTACTGCTATAAAAACTGTTTTTAAAATCACAGTTCTTGCATTTTAAAATAAACTGTACAGCTAAACCTTTACGGTTTTTAGGAATTTCACATATTTCAATTGCATTTAAACTGTCACATTTGTCACACTTCACAGACTTCATTAGGCTTTGATTCAGTAATGACAAATCCACAATAAAATTCCATTTTTTATTAATATTAGGAACATAAATAATCACTATCATCACCACACATTTTCAAATATTTTAGCCTTTTCTCTGAAGAAGAATTGTTTATTTCATCACTAATCACTTCCACTAGCAGTAGTTGCTGTACTGTTGTGTTTACATAATTTATCTTTATACATTCCTAATGTACGTTTACTTCCTTTAAATTTATTTTTTCCAAAAGCCTTTATTCCGGTCATTTTTATAAGTTTTCAAACTAACTGCGCAATGAAAAGAAACCAAAACAACAAACAGAATACAAACCAGTTTGTACAACAATATGTCAGCTGTAGAATGAAATATTAAATTTACAGTGTTGCCAATTGCAAACAAAAAATATATGACTGATACTGAAATCTATAATTATGTTAGGCCTATAAGAAGTGTTTTAATAAGTGATAGGTAAATTTTTTAACATAAATAGTTATGACAAGAACAATTGTGATACAAAAAGACTTATGTAAATGTAATTAAATTCGCGGGTCTGTTATTTGTATTTACATTTTTAGGTATAAAAAGCTAAGAAACGTGCAAGTATTATATATGAAAATGTTGAGAAAATTATGGAAAATCATTTAAAAGTAAAAAATAAAAATGTGTTTTTCCAAATTCTTGACCACAATTTGGGTTCAACAATTACCACTTTGTACTTTAAATTTTGTATCCTCCTTGCCACTCCCAGAATTAAGGCAAATAGTTGTCAAAATCAAAATAACTGTCCCGGATATGTCATTTGTCAAAAAATGTATCCAACCGAGATGACACACAAACGAACTACATACTATCCCAACACTATACTGTCCTACTTCCGTAGTCGGGTAATAACATGTGTAATCTAGGAATCGAAACGGTGTAACAAGAATTTTTTGATTTGGCGCAGTCTATTTTAACTCAGTAAGTTGCATTCTAGACTCAACAAAAGGATCAATTTTTTAAGAATTTCCAGAGATTATTTACAGAAGTAGTTGTTAGCTTTACCCAGGAGAGGCTACGAGGAGTTATCAAACATAATTTCCAAATTTTTATCATTTCCTGTAATATATGTATATTAACAAACATGCTAAAAGTCGAATTTTTAATCTTTATGATCAGCTAGCCCAAGTCAGTTTCCCTAATAGGGACCAATTTTACAAAACTGAGTCCAAAACTAAAATTGTATTAACATCGCTGTTCTTTAAAAACCTTTTTCTCCTCACACGTTCAATTTACTTTTATTTTTATTTATTTTTGCTATTTGACTGCCTTTGATTTATATGTCACAATGAATTTCCTCAAAAGCGCTGACAAATTCCAAACGGAGCGCGGCTGTCGAGTGGAGAAAAGCCCATTTAATTCAGCGTGGAAAGATTCACAGCTGCTTTCTCGAAGCGTCTAATTTCTTGAAGCGTTGACGAGCTCTACCGAAAACTGTACTCGATTACTCACTACTCGATTACCGGAAACACATTTTAGATGAAAGCATTTTAATTTTTTCGCTACAAAGTTATTTAAATTACTGTATCTTCTTTTCCTGATTAATAATATTACGTTCTTGATTATAAGAGTATCAAAAACGGTCAATAAGAAATGTTTGTCAATCAGATTTCATTTATCATACTTTTCTTGCAATCTGACTTAACAACACATTTCCCATCATGTTTTCTCACATTATGCTCTTTTCAATCTATATCACTTAACTAGCGTTCTTGATTTTTGATCTCTTTATTCACTCACTTATAAATAATGTGTGTGTGTATGTGCGCGCGCGCGAACGTGTATGTACGTGTATGGAACAAGGGTTGATTGGTTCTAATAATAGTAACACAAGTAAAAAGTAAGTATGTTTTACTTGCATACAGACTAAAATATGTTTTTTATTTTACTATAAAATTGTTTCTATGCAGGAACTTATATTCTTTAACTTAATACTGTAGGCCTACATTTCACTGAACATCTTTGTCGGTCAGCGTCATCAGATTAATATGAAGAATTATTATCTATTTATTGGAATGATATATAAATATATCATTTTCTATATAAGTAACTCGTCGTTTCTTGCAGTAATTATATAAATTTGTGATGTTATTCAATTTGTTTCTTCTGCAAGTAATAATATTTCGTATATTCTTTTAACACCTGACGCACGTTTCACTGAAAAATATCAGTATCATCAGAGGTTTCTAAGTAAATTAATAACAATCGAAATAATTCTATTAATATAAAATTAACGAATAATCGAATTTGTATTGATTTTAATGTAATTAACTGATAATCGATTTAGGTCGATTAGTTAACGATTGTTTTAATGTTTATTTTCTTCAGCAGCTGTTTTCTCGGTTATATTTAAATAAATAAACCGGCTGAAGAAAATAAACATTAAAACATTGGTTAACTAATCGACCTAAATCGATTATCAGTTATATTACATTAAAATCAATATAAATTCGATTATTCGTTAATTTTATATTAATAGAATTATTTCGATTGTTATTAATTTACTTAGAAACCTCTGATGATACTGATATTTTTCAGTGAAACGTGCGTCAGGTGTTAAAAGAATACACGAAATATTATTACTTGCAGAAGAAACAAATTGAATAACATCACAAATTTATATAAATATATAAATAATTAAAAATATATAACTTTACTTTTCATATATATAAAATTTGTTACATTACACTGTTGTTTTGACAAAATTAGTTGTTCAACAAAATATATAGGCCTATTAGTAAATAAATAGTAATTTTTATATTTTGAAACAAGAATATATTTTATTGTCTTTTTTTAATTTACAATGTTTCAACAGTTGAACTGTCATCATCATAGTGTTTTAGGTGACAGTACATTATAGAACGGTTGAAACATTGTAAATTAAAAAAAAATAATGAAATACATTCTTGTTTCAAAATATAAAATATAATTATCTATATAAATTAGAAAAACAAGAATAATGTGAGTAAATATTAATATTTGTGAGTAAACGAAATTAATATATTCGAAATTTATATGTATATATTAATAAATATATTCATATAAATTAATATATGTAAATATTTGTGAAACATATTTACATAGAAACAATTTTATAACGAAATAAAGAATCTATATACACAGAACCGTAATAATGTGAGTTGTGCCGATTACACCTTGATTATCGCTGCAGATGCATATAAAGAACTACTATAAGAGAAATAGTGACAAGAATGAATGACCTGAGTAGATCTACGGTTAGATGGTAAGACTGGCTGAAACTGTACAAACGTAATATTTCGAAAACTTCCGGACTTGGACGTCACAATTCTGATATAAATTAGTTTTCAGTTGAGCGTTGTCTTCGGCACTTGCCGTTCCGCTTAACAGAGAGTCAAGTGTAAGAAAATACTTTTAATTATTAATTTTTATTTCTGCTTATTTAATACCTATTATACTGAGTTTTTTTTTAATTTTTAATTGTCGCTTTGCTTCTGTATATGCAAAAATTATTGCAACTACAGGTATTTAGTTTTGACTGAGGTTAGATAATTTTTATAATGCCTAAAAAATATCGCAGATTTATAAGAAATGAAACATTATGTTGTTCAAATTAAACGACTGTTAACGTCCGTCTCAGTATTGCAAGCTACGACAATGTACCGCCAAAAATCAGGTTTAAATTTTGGTGCACACTTGTCTTAACATTTTATGCTAAAACTACAATTAAAAAAAATTGTACTAACATTTTAAATGCAATTAACTTCATCATAGAACAAAACAAAGAAATTGTATAAGCTTATTATTTCTAAAAAGTCCGGGCTGTAGCTAACAATACTTATATCATTTTTAAATTAGTTTTTAGTTAAGCGTTTTGTTTGAAACTTGGTGATCCCACTTAAACAAAGAGTCGAAGGGAAGTGAACATTTTTAATTTTGCATTTTTATTTGTATTTACTTAAAAAGTAAGAAGTATTTAATGGTCTTCTTAAGAAGAGCGTGTAATATTTCTAGAATGCAACATGTTGGAAACGAAGATATAAGAAGGAAAACAGGGCGCATATTTACAACAGCTGAAAGAATAGAATCCAGACAGTTGCTATGATATGGTCATGTAATGAGGATGGAGGAGAAGCGATGGCCAAAGAAAGCATTGAATTACACACCACAGAACAGGAGAAGAAAAGGAAGACTGACAACACAATGGAGAACAAGAATTACGAAAAGCATGAGACATCGAGCTATTGAAGACGATGACTGGAAAGATAGGGAGTAATGGCGATCGAAATGTGGGATGCGGCATAGACTGTAGGACACCCGCTAATAATATATATTTACTTAATACCAAATTATACAAATTGTTTGTTCAACTTGTTATCGTTATTTTGCTTCTGTATTTTCAAAAATTATTATAACTACACGTATTTAGTTGTAACAGAAGGACTCTACCTGAAAAAGGTCGCAGATTTGTAGGGAACGAAAGGTTGCGTTGCTTATATTGAACGATAGTTAACGTTCGTCTCAATTGTGAGAGCTACGATAATGTACCATCATAAATCAGGCATATAGATCGTTCGTTACACATTCGTGTTAAAATTTTATGTTAAAACTATAACTGGAAAATTGGACTGATACTTTAAAAGCGATTCATTTTATAGGAAAGAACAAAGAAACGGTGGTAGTTTTGAGAAACAGAGCAAGTCGGATATCGACTCGGCTTCGTCCAGATGCAGCCAATTGGATACACGGACGGGTGTTCGACAATCAACAAGTGTTGTAAGTTGCATTTATCCTGAAACTTGTACGTAAATCTAATACAAAAGCAATCACGTTAAACTGTCACGGAGCGCACCACAGTAATACACGCTGCTGTCTCATACAGCACAACTACAGTAATGTGATTTCTCGTCTCCTCTCCTCATATCTAATAGAAATAATTTTTTTTTTTTCATTCAACACGTTTAACTTTACCGTCATTGTTTTATTTTATTGTGTATTGAACGTCCGATTTTCCTTTTATATTGTTGAAAAGTAATAAAGAAATGCCTGGAGTAAACTACTCGCCCATCGCTCTGTAAGCCACTAAGTTGTAGCACCTTGCTCCATTCAAACATCTGCAATTTACAACTTAAAGTTTACAACCGTCGTTAACGCTGAAACGGTTACACCTGCTGCTGTCTGTCATTGTTACTGCTTAACGAGAGTACGTTATCCGAAACCTGGACTGCTTATGTCTCTCAAGACAATTCTTAATACCCAAACTCGTTCCTTCACATTTCCTTCTATTATTTGTTGTTCGTGTAATCAGTAGAAAATTATTTCTATATTATTTACTTTCTACGTCATTTTATTACAATAACCAGTGGCTGGTCTCTAAAATTGTAGGTGCCGAAACGCATCAATTCAAAAGTTGTAGAGATACAAATATACGCATATTTTATTTTTAAGTATAAAATATACTTATGTAGATATACTTATACTAGATGCAACCCAACGTGTGCTCAAAATTCTTCCAATTTTTAGCAGTTCAGTTACCAGCAAACTCGCACACACTTGTAGTTCCCTGCTGTTTTGGGGCGAAGCATGATATAAAACATATAACTTGTCGATAAATGATTTAAAGCTGTTAATTAATGAATCTGACTTTACTGCATCAGATACTGTATGTTCAGGGCCATGATTAGCACAGTGGCATACAATAAGAGAGGGAAATTTTTCTCTGCATAATGCTCCAACACCCTTCTTGTTTCCAATCATCACAGCAGCACCATCGCATGTCAAGCTTATTAAATTGTTACTTAAAAATGAGTCTGTCATCCCGTAAGAGTGAAGGTAGTCAATCATACAGTCAAATATGTCTCTAGCCATAACACTGTCAAGTTCAAACAAATCTAGGAACAGATTAATTATGCCATCCATACCAGTTTGAGGTATACAAAAGCGAATGTATACAATTAAATTAGACTTATTACAAAGACAAATGTTTAGTTTTATAGTGGGGCTGATGAGGGGCACAATTTAAAAAGTTGTAGTAACGTTTTGCAATAATCAAGTTTTCTTTTCATATATTTTTTTTCATTAAATTATTTTTGAATCCAAGTGGTTCCGGAACGCTATTCCGGCGCGTTCCCCCTGAAATCAAGCCCTTATAACGGTAGTAATTACAAAAATTATCTTAGTTTATTTTAAATTGTTAACACTACTTACTTCGCATATGTGAAAACTTTACCACTGCTTTAGTTTTCAAATATAATTTCTCAGACTTAGGTTTATTTTAAACAAAAGCATTAACCTCCTGACAAAATGTAAAGTGAATGCAAAATTATCTTAAAAATAGTGGTTTCTTTAATTTTACTATATTTTTTATTTATATTAACAGCAATTTGTAACGTATTACAAAACCATTTTAAAACTGTGATGTCAATTCTGCTTAAGTAATACCTTCAAATAAATACACTGCAACTAGGTTTATTTTCACCTGACGGACGTTTCACAGAAATTATTCCGTATTATCAGAGGTTTGTTTAAATTGTAAATGTTTTGCTTACAATGTTTCAATTACAATTCAAACAAACCTCTGAAGATACAGAATAATTTCTGTGAAACGTCCGTCAGGTGAAAATAAACCTACTTGCAGCGTATTTATTTGAAGGTATTACATAGGAGACTTGCAGGAAACTTAACGAGTTACTTACGAAGGAATAATTCTACTTAAGTATAATTGTTTCTTTTGTAAGTAGATTGCTGAGTTTCTTGCACGGTTTCTATGTAATGAATTTACTAAATAATACATGTTCAAATAATAAATACTTCTGCAAGAAATTTTTTATTTACTTGTATTTTCACATGCCGAATGTTTCACATATCTTCAGTGGTTTTCATATGAATTTAAATATAAAATATAAAAAGAATTCGTATACAAATTCTGAAGATACAGAATAATTTCTGTGAAACGTGCGTCAGGCGAAAATATAATAAAAACAAAAAATTTTACCTGCAACAGTATTTATTATTTGAAGACACATTCATCAGGTATAATTAATAAGCATAATACCATTTACCATATGACTACTACCATTATCACAGAATCTGAATTTATAATTTCGCGGGGATAAGTAAATGATCCTTGCTTACAAGGTGACGCAACTCTGATACGCGCAACATTTCTAATCAAACTTAAAAACTGCATTCTATAGTCTAAGTCTGATACAATCACTGTTCTTAATGTATGTTAAAAGTGTCAAACCGTATCTCATAAGTACCAAGATATGACAGCAGCCCGTATCAACTTTAGGTTACCTCTCGAACTGTGAACTTGGTGTAAGTAAATATAAAACAGAGGTTGGCTTATATGACTAACATCACTGTTCCAACTTTGTCGTGATTACTTGCTGAACTGCTACTTGTCATGTTCTGGACGAGGCCTTTCAGTGTTTCCACCATTTCCAAGTCCTAAACCACCTTGAAATTTATTTTTAATCCTCCTATTTGCTCTTGGAATTTGATATTTGTTTCTTTTCGATTATTCTCATGCGTAAATTCTTCAAAATATTTGTTTGTTTTATCCCAAACTATTAGAATGTCATCTACATATTTGATTCACAACTTCACGTTTTCTTTATGTTTTGTTTCTAATATATAACGTTTTTCAAAACTATTCATATAAATATCAGCCATTACCGGAGACAACGGTGAACCCATTGACAGTCCATCTTCTTAGGTATAGTATTTACTATTAAACCTAAAATAATTCTGATTCATGAAAGTTCTTAATATTTCTTTTAACTGTTCTTTATACTGTACCTTATTTAAACTACTATTTTTAATTATCTCTATAATTTTTTTGACTGATATGATTGAAAACATATCTTTCACATCTTATGACATAGTGTTTTTACTTACTTGTCTGTAATTTTTCTATCACTCTCTTACTACTCTGTATACTGTACGATATACCTAATTCGTATAAGCTTTTGCTAACTTGTTACCTAATTTGTTAACTTCTTTTGCTAATCTATAACTATGCGAATTTAAAAACGAAACTATTGGTCTAAGTGGCATACCATCTTTATATAATTTCAGTTGAGACCTAAATCTCGATGCCTGCGGATTAGATCCTGTCAGAAGTTTCTTTTGCTTTTCACTTAAGACTTTTGTCTCCTTCAATACTTTTTTAACTTGTACTCGGTATTTTCTTGTGTAATCATACTTTACTAACTTATACGGGCCTTATTCTATAAATGCCTCCGCTTTCTTTTGTAATTATCAAATTATTCTCTATTATTTTCTTTTTTAATTTATTTACATCTTGTTTGATATGTTCTTCACTTTTCTTCTTTTAATTTTTATTATTTTTACACATCTGTTCGATTATCTCTTTTACTTCGAATCTTACCCGTTTCTTAGTATCTTTTTTATCTATTTTGGTAGTTATTATTTCGCACTCAATAATCGTCTTTTCTCTATTGATGCTTACAGGTGGTGCATACTTTAAACCTTTTTCTAAAAACTTTTGTTCTCCTCCCGTGAATATAATGTTTGAAAGATTCACCATCCTTTCTGTTTTCTTCCTTTTGAATTATTCCTTTCGTTTTTCGTTTTTTCTTAGCTAGTTTTTCTAACTTACAATGCAACCTAACATTTACAGCTTTTAATTTCTCACCAAACGCATCTAAAATGTCTTCTAATTCTATAAACGAATATGTTTTGTATAATTCTATATGTCTTTTAAACAAGTCTTTATTTTGTATATTTAATTTCCTATAAAGGTACCTAATTTCTAATTTTTCACAATTTACAAGTGGTTTAGGACAAGTGGTGGAAACACTGAAAGGCCTCGTCCGGAACATCACAAGTAGCAGTTCAGCAAATAAACACGATAAAGTTGGAATTACAGAGACTGCTAATTCAAATAACAAGATGAACAACACCATTGTGCTCATCATACACATACACTGTATTCTATAGTGGAGTGTATTCGCAAACCACCTCATTGAACCAAACCTCACATACAAAAACATCAACAAAAACATGGACATTCTACACGTACACACAAAATGCCGAAAACTAGACACTCTAGAACAATTGGAAATATACAAACGCACGAAAACACATAAAAACCACATCCTGAACGAACAAACACAATTCAGATCACACGCATTAATCGAACATATCACGCCCCACACACACAATATCGATCTTTCAAAAGTCGATACCGTCCCCAACAACAAGACGGACAGTGCTCCCAGCGGCAGCCTTTTTTAAAAGCAAAAACTGGTTCAGGCTATAAGGTAAAACTTTTACGTTTTACCCATAAAAAAAACTTTGTGTTCCGAGTTGGTAGTGAATCAATTATATTTAGTTAAGTAACGGACACGTCATGGACAGCGAAATCCAAGAATAAAGTTTGTTATTATTAATAAATAATTAAATAGTTTTAACAATGTAACAAAACTCTTCAGCATGCTTAAAACTTAAAAAAATTACAATTCAATTTTAACAAACCAGTCATTTCTTTTTAATCAGACAGCCATTTATCGTTATTTATTTTGCCGATGAGTGATGTGTGTGTTATCCAAACAAGGCTTAGCCGCAGGTCAGGCTGTAAGTGCATGAATATTTAATCGTTTACTTAACAACACAAGCCATATTGTACGGTGACTTAAGTGAGCATACCACACGTACGGACCGTTCCCCTTCCACTAATGTCGTATGCCCACCGCAACACTCCCCTGGGCGTATTCGCTTTCTCTCGTGTTTCCCTCTCTGGTTTCTTACTACTCTCTCACTCACTCTCTCTCTCTCACTTCGAACGCACGGTCAGTAGAATGTTTGTTGTTATGGACCAATTAAAAACGTGATACACGTGCATTAGTGTGGTTTTGGGTATTTTCATTAGACTTGTAATATGAGCATATTACAGTCTAAATTATTCTGTAAGTAACCGAAATTAATTCTGTGTTTGCACAAGCATTGTTATGACTTATTGAATAAACGATAACAAAATTATTTAATCTGGAAGTATGGAAACACTTTTTAGCGAGTAGAAGAATAAAAGCTTAGTATCTAAAAAGTTGAATCCTATATCAATGAGTTCAATTTGTTACCACTGAACTTGAGTATTATCCATATTAAATGTCTTACGGTCTACACAGCTACTTTATTATAGACTTCAATGTTTTGCGAATCTTTTCTAACCGTATGATTTACGTGACGCTGACAACACTTAAGCACTTAACACGTACGGTTAGCAATCACTGCGACAGTTGTCTGTTTTGTTCTTTTATACCATCGTCCACGTGATAGTCACTAATACTATTTTACGAGTTAGTGCACTTGTTAACGTTGACTCAAAAGGCGACTTTGATTCGAACATCTAAGTGTGGTTGCTCATCAAAACTCTGACCAAGACTGGGTATAACCGAAGAATACATAACGTCATCACATAATACGGTGACATCCACATGGACATATAGATGTGGAAATAGACAAAGATCCTACCCACATTGCTTTCAGTTACCCTTGTTGGTATATTACAAATTACGTAAGATTGACTACGACTCCAAACGAATCTTTCTGGATTACATAAAAATTTAACTGCTATTAGAATCTACCCAGTATGTTTAATGAATAATACTATAGTAAACTCCATGAGTTGCAGAATTCCCTCTGTCGTATGAATGAAGTGTAGACCTATTTTATTGTTAGACAAATTTCAAGATTATATAATTTTACATTTATCAGAAAAATTATAAGAACCCTTATTAATCTTCTACTTTGTTGTTTAGTAAAATAACAACTGTAAGACGAAAATCACACAGTGAGCATTAAACATTCCCGGACAATTACATTCATTTTTTTGAATTAAATTTGTAACCATAATAAGCTGAAAATAATACGTCATGTTTATTTGTAACTGTACGTTAAAATTTTTTTAGAAGCCTGCGGTTTAGACCTAGCGTTGAAATATATTAATTTTATCAAACTACCAGGGGTGTATTTACGGAGGGGGACGAATGGGACCGGTCCCTCCCCCGAGAGTTGAAAGTTGACAAGAAATTTTGTTACTCTCTTAATTTTGAAGCTGTTTTATTAATTTCTCAGCTGTGTACGCTAATACAATAGTAACCGTTTTTTTAATAAAAGTCTAAAAAACAAGTTTATTACACAGCATTAGCGTATACGTTTGAAATATGAAATATAGGAAAATCAATTAAGTCAATAAGTATCTTATAAACAATGTTTCAGTAGAGCTAATTTTTACTGTGTTATTGCGTTAATGGGTTTTAATTTCAGTATGTTATTCACGTCTTCACACGTTTTTCAGCCACTTTAAAGATTTAATATTGATATTGATGATTAGTTTTAATTTTCAATGTAAGTTAAATTTTAACTTTTAGTTTTCTTTTGTATGAAGCCTACTCGACCGGACCAACCTACAGTCCAAGACCAAATTCTAGATTCGCTACTGCAAACTACTAAAGATACCTAGTTTGTATTTTGAATAAAGTTCCACATAGACTTTTGTAATTTGATGCTCGACACAGACTTTTACAAATTCCTTAAAACGTTGATTTCCATTTTAGTCCCGTAGTGCCGCTAAATTTAAAAAGTTTCAGACCAAACACTACTTTCAGATTTTGGTCAAATTTCATTTTTGCTTGATACATGTTACAGAGTTTTACAATTTTTCAGATCCTTGATTACAATTTTTCACGCCCTGATGTTCTAAAACTTTTGAAATTTCCAAAACTGATCACTATATTTACTTTTAGTTAAAATTCTCTTTAATACGATACCACTGACCTATGTCTGCTGTGACTCCCAATTCAAATATTTTCATGGGAGCAACAACTACGAAACATAAATACAAATACAGATGGGTTGTTGTTTCCATCTGAAGATGAGCCGAGACGCTTGAAAGCGCTCATGGAAGTGTAAGTGAGCATTAGTGGTAGCAACACAAGTTTAGCAAAAGTTAGACTTAACCACTAAATTGTATTTATCATTTAAATGTTTAATGAACGTAAAGGTCTACATTTTTTACTACTTCTCCTTTTTTGTACTACTTCTGTAACTCACTGCACGGTTTCAGTATCAACGAACCAACTGTCACATTTCAATTTCGTATTACCTTTCAGAAGCTTTATATACTTTCACTTGGCTTTATGTTTAGAAACTTTAAGTGTTATTGAAAAAATCTTATCTGACTTTGCAAACTTTAAACAATGCGTAGCACTTCTTCCAAGCCAATAAATCGATTATCAACAGTATGCGATGTTTTTTACTACATGAAAGCTTCTTCGTCTATTCCGTATAATGTGGTGCTGAAAAAAAACTGAACGTTTTTATTTGTTCTGTATCTAGTGTAGTGCCTCAGAAAAACGTTTATAAGCAAACCATTTTAAATTGTGCAAACAATTCATTAAAATGATATTCCATGCAAAATTGTACACAAATGCATTGTTCAAAATAAACACTACTAGCCTAACAATTTAGTGTAACTAACTTAAATTACAGTCACAAATTATCACTTTTGAATTAACAAGTTATTTAATATCAGGTTTCACAAACGCAGAATCTTTATTCAGAAGGTAATAAAAACAAATTGTCCATAAATTATAGTCTGCGGTTTACATAAACACTATTCCCAAAACTTCGCACCAGCATAGCTTAGACGCTTTGACTTGTTTCCTCGCGATATTTCTATTTGTTTCAACTACAGATAAGTTTGGTTCTACAAATCGGATACAGTAAACATTCTCTTTTGGACCTGTTACAGACGAACTGTAACTTTTATGTATAAAAATTTGTTCAGCTGGGTTAAAAAAGATGAAAACTTAATATAAACGATTTCAGAAATGTGTTTCTTTCTTCCTTTTAGGTTAATTCGCTTTTGCGTTGCTCTTTTCTTTTTAACATTACCGTTTCCTCATAATTATCCTAACTATTTATTCATAAATTTCTTGTCAATATATTGGCAGCGTCATTTGAGGAAATAAATTACCATAATTAAATCATTTCTTAGTAAATTGCGGTGTCTTGACAAATAAATTGTATTTAGAGTTCAGAGCTCTAATTGCTTCAACCGTGTTCTGTAAGATCTTAAAATTTATTCTCGCAAAACATCGTATCTACACAAAGTTTGAGGGAGGAAGGAAGGCATAGCCTAGAGACTTCGAATTGTTTCTTCGCAATATTTTTATCTGTTTTCATTATCGATAAATTTAGTTCTACAAATCGGATAGCGTTAACATTCACTTTTGTATTTGTTACAATTGAACTGTAAATTGTATATTTAAAAATCCATTTAGGTGACTTAAAAAACTAAAATATATGCTAGACCATTTTCATGTGTTTTCTTCTTTTTTAGGTTCTAGAGGGCTCCATCCGTTTTTTATTACCATTATCGTTTCCTTACTATTTTCGTAACTGTTTAGTAATAAAGTCTTAGTCAAAATATTGGCGGAGTCATTTGGCTAAATAAATAACCACAATTAAATAATTATGTAAATTACGGCGCCTTGCCAAATCAACTCCATTTAGCGCTAATTGCTTCAGCCGTGTTCTGTAATATCTTAAAATCTGTTCTTGCAAAATATCGTATCTACACAAAGTTTGAGGGACGCAGAAACACTCTCGACATTATTAGCTTAGTTAGTTACACTGTCGCAACATTTTATATCGACTATCTGCGTCTGAGATAAACGTCCTTTTGTCATTTCCCTTGCTCATTATCGGAGAGTACCCCCTCTCCTGTTGTCTGGAATTGCTTCGTTGACTAAATTTCAATTATATCTATTTAATTGTATGCTACCATATTCGTCCGTTTAGGAAACTCTCTTATTATTCCACTTCGGTACAGCACTTTACATTCATAGAAATCTTAATAAATTAGCAAGGTTACATAACTTCTTGTACATTCGATTTTACGGTAATACAACATAAACACTAATCAGGGAAAAACACTCACAATGGACAAAGTTGTCATTTAACAAGTAAAGCAATTGACGACATCTTGTTTTTTTATGTATCCTAATAGCATAATATCTTTTTTGTGAAGGCAGTATCTTTTCCGATCCAACGTTATTTAAATGTCAATATTAGCTAATATAGGTACCATTATTTTAAGTAACTATTTTGCTTATCTCTATAAGAGTTTTAACAAATACTAAGGACGTACCTTTTGTTACTGTGCCAGATTTACTAAAATATCATGTCGGTTATGAACGAAAAAAAAGTTTGAACTAATACAAACTTTATTTATGTAAAACTTTCGGTATTTGTCACTGCTCCATAACAACGTCATATAATTCCAAACAACCAGCTTCCTCAGAACATCTTCTCACAAAATTTATCCACTTTATTTGAGTCTGCCTTTGTTTCCTTCGACCTCCTATTAGCTACAGACGCTGACTGCGACTGTCAAAGGCGTGTGAAGACATGAAGACTCACGCTTGTAATGGTAATGCGTACAGCTGTTTCCAGTGTTTATGTACTGTTGTCACCAATCAAATTCCTCTGTGCATAGTTACATTACATATTGAGCCCATATGTGACAGAGTGCGCTCACCCTACATAGCCACCCTTCGGCCGCCTATTGATTTGAGGGTTGCTGAAGACATCACTTATGTCACACAGACGTCGAAGCAACTCTTGGCCCTTTCACAGGCCGTTTCTGCCCGCCCCGCTCGTAGCTAAGAGGATGTCACATGTGACGTCACAATGCATAACAAAAGTTATAATCACCTATATCATCATTAACAGATTTCCTCATACCAATGTTAGCTACGTAACTCAGTAATTGCTAGGACATTTTTCTTGCAAGTTCTGAAATGAAAATAAATATCTGTACTCGCATATATGTTTCGTAGTTGTTGCTCACTTGTGAAGAATTGAATCAGTACTCATATCAGAAAATCCTTGTGGGTTATCATATTAAATATAATTGTAACAAAAACTAAATATAGTGATCAGTTTTGGAAATTTCAAAAGTTTTAGAACACCAGTGCGCAAACAGAGGATTAAGGATTTGAGAAATTGTAAAATTGCATATCAGGTATCATGCTGAAATGAATTTTAACTCGAATGTGAATGTATTGTGTAGTCTGAAATTTTTTTAAATTCAGGAGCACCACGGGACTTAAACTGATAATCAACTTTATAAGGAACTTGTAAAAGTCTAATTGCTAGGACATTTAACGTAATTTATTTACTACATTTCTACCGCTTAATGTAGCATGAATGTTACACCTACTTTCTTATTATTCACTATAACTTCATAATCCTCCGTCTTACTTGTAGACGCAGGAACCAAACTAAAAAGACACCAACCTAACCAACCTAGCCTATGAGGAACCAATCTAACCTAACAAAAATATTTTAAGAAATAGATTACTCACACAAATAAAAATGTTACAAAATTGAAACCTCATCGAGGTTTGGAACAGGAAAATTTCTACTAGTTGCCTCGGATTCGGTCAGTTGCGACCTAGTGAAAGTGCGGGGCTCAATCGACCGGGTAAGAACAGGTGAAAGCTTTGTTTCCTCGCAACTGACTTAGCAGCTCGTAAATTAGTTAGCTCGAATTGCGAAAATACACGAAATTGCCTCTAAAAAGCCGTTGCTGCAAAAGGTGATGTCAGTATAATTAAGTTTGTCTCCTATTTTGATTCCGACTCTAAAATTTGTCCGAAAAGTTTGTCGGATAACTCTGAATTTACTACCACATACTTTTGTTCAATTCGATTCGTGAAATGTTTATTCAGTTTGTATGAGTTTGTTTATTTCACTGGGTTTTATCACTGCTCATGAGTGACGTACAAATATCGTGAAAGCAACGTGAAAATCATGTCTTATTAAAACTTGTTTTTAGTACTTTCTGCAGTAAAAAAATCTAGTAAACTAGAACTTTCAGAAAACTAGTACTTTCTGAAATTAGTAATATTTTTTCTTTCCAGATCTTGTGAGCCACCCTTTACACACAAAACGGTAAATATTAAAAATATGCATTTTCAATGAAATATAAGTCATGAATCTCCCGCCTCTAAAATTTAGCTATTCCTGAATGATTTTTCCAGTTTAACAGCCTGCCAATCTCATTTCATATTTTTCTCAAAATTATTTAAAACGAAATTCTGTATTTAATTCAACAAATTATTACAAATAAAATTCTAAAATTGATCTTTTTTATATAGTATTAATTTACTGAGACTTTGAAAGTGATTTATAAATTTGAAGCCAAATATCGGTTACTCTAAAGTTGTCACTGGGCTAAAGTCATGCGCGCACGTTTTGATAAAACTTTGTTTTTAAAAGTTTTCAAATCAGTCTAGAAAATAAAAAATTTTCGAAACTGTATTTGGGGAATACGGGTTTATAACGTGGTACTGATATTGTACGTTTGTGGGCTCAACAGACACGAAAACACGGAAAAGCACTTCAACAAGAAAGTCTTTTGTAACACACTTCAGTCGAATTAAACTTTAAAAGACTGACATTCGTACGGAGTTACTTCGCCTATAGCTAAACAAACACGTGGTTGTCTAAAGCCAAAGGCTGAACACATAAAAGTAACCCAATTATACGTATACTAAAAGCTACTACAAGATGGGGATTCCGGCGAGCCAGAGTTGGGAATATTCAGAGGCTCTTCGTTTGAATCTTCTGGCTTTAGTTTTCACTTTTGTTAGACATAAAATTTGACACAGTAAGAGTATACTTTTGGATATCGTTCAAATCACTGAATCTGTATCAGTTTCAGCTTTATTATGAGTGTAATTCACCTGTTGTGACTTCCAGTTAGACTAAAATTAGTTAATTAATTAGTTAATTGTGTTGCACACCATGCAACATGTAAAATGCACATCATTGTTTTTTAAAAAAACGAAGTGTTTTAATCCACCTCAAACATATGTCTATTCTTAAAAGTGTATTTTATCCAACCTAATACGTGGCTGATGTTTTCATAAGTTTGAACATACGCTTTATTTACATTTTATCTCACTGTATTTTTTTTGTCATCACTATTTTATATTATCTCACAACAAGAGTATTCTGTGTTATCGTAATTTCGTATTTTTTTAACCACAAAATCACTAGTAATGTATTTTTCTGTAGTTTTTTTATTTATTTCTTTATTTCAGAATGTATTTAGTGATCTTATCATTTTATATTTCTTTAGAACGCTAATATGACTTATGCTATGATTATTATCGAAAAACGTATACAAAATTTAGTCGTCTTGTAATTTTTATTAGCATATTACAATATTGTTAAGACGGTCTCACGGATCAGTGGAATAAAAATACAGACACCAAAGAAGTCACTAATTACCAGCTTTAATTAGTCAGAAATAACAATGTGAAATCAACAAGGTACTCTCATACAATAATTCAATTTAAATTTGCCCACACGCAATAATAATGCCAACTTTTAAGAATTCCGCACTAACACAATAATCACTTTCCACAATCACTTGATCGGCACTCTACAATCTCGCCGGGTGTAAGTAACTTCTCAGCCGGCCGCTTAGAAGGTCCTAAGTTAGAAGTTGCTTATATAGGTCCCGTAGGTGTTCCAGAATAATTTTTCATTCTTCTGGCGTCGTCGCAGTATAGTTTGCGTAGTTACAAGTACTCGAACAATCTAGAGTTTACTGACTGCGCGGCCTTGACACAGACACTGCACCTGCTCGGTTAGACGAGAAACGTTGAGTACGTAACTGCCCGTACTTTCACGTAACTGCACGTCTTCAAGAGCGTTAATTAATTTCGTAGCACTACATTTTTGCCAGTGAACGCAACGTATTGTTGAAGCCATTATTTGGCAAATATGTGTTACTTGGTTTTTGTTAATTGAATTTGCTTGGTTAAAATGAATTTTTCTGTTAGAATTTGATTATGGTCATTCTTATTCTTGGCCAAAAGCGGTAGAAGCAAGGCTTTTTAAAAAATCAGATAAACTTGTATATCTGTGCACCAGAGGCATAATACACTATATTACATACACAGTACTTTACAGGACATTTAAAAACATTTTGTTTGCTTCAAGAAGCCATATGAGATAGTGTTATTTTAAATATGCGTATTAGCTGCATAAAAATAACTAGGGGATAGTGGCATATGCTACTAGAAAGAAAGCAATCTGTACATAAACACTATATAAAAAGCTGTATATTATAAAAAATGGAGTTGTTGTCTTATGTCTCTGGGGTACAGATATTTAATATATTTTTAATAGTAATACGCATGTAATATAGAATACTAACTTAAAAATCAGAGTTTTACTGAACGGTATTAAAATTAATTTTTCGTAAAGTTAGTTAAAAAAATTTAAAAAATACCCAATCACAAGCATGATAACACTTCGCTTAAATAAAATTACGTTTCATATTTTTTGTTTCCTCTACATGATGAATTGCAGACTAGCTGACGTGATATGATATATTAATTCATTATTCAGTACCAGTAACCGACAGTAAATTGAATGCCATCGATACTTTTTTAATTCTGTCTATTGTATAACTGCACACGGTAAAAAATAGGGTGGAGAAGTGCATATTAATTTATTTATTCATTAAAAATTAAAAATTCAACACTGTTTTATGTAAACGAAAACTTCGAACAACGTGTGGTTAATTTATACATTAATTATAAATTCGTAGGCGATACTTTTTGTCATAAAAAGTTAATAAATAAACTACTATTGTGCTAATTAAATGACTTCCGTCGTCAATTATTTACAAAACAATTATCGTCAACTGCAAGGCTGTTGCAGTAAATAAATAGAAAAATATTGCATTAATAAATCATATTTATACTGCCTTGAAATATGCGTCGTCTGTAGTACGAACAAGTACGCATAAATAAATAGGTACTACATACTGCATACATTTATTTTAACAGAACTCATTTTTTCGTTGCAAATGTTTTCAGTTCTTACGCTAAATAATTATGTACTAATTAAGCATATGCCTATAGGTTTTGTGGTAAATTAAGTGACAGCTGCTACACAAAAGACGTAAACTTATTCTGGAAAAACAAAGAATAAGAGCGGGGTAACAAAGTAAACGTACACAAAATGCCAATTGACATCAGAACACAGAGCTGAAAGATTTAAAACATAATAGCTGGTAAATAAAACAGAGAATTGTACATTAGAAAAATCATTGATCATATCCTAAACAATAGAATACGTAATCACGGAATAAGAATATTAAAATAAAATAAACATAAAATGAAATAAAATATAATTCAAATAAAAATAAAAATAAAATAATGTGTTGTACAAGACATGGAAGACAGAAGGAAGCAACTGTTGTAATTGTCTAGTGTTCGTATGTAGTCGCAGGTACCTTGGAACCAGACTAGCGGATGTTTTTGACATGATAATGTCTTTTAGCTGGACATCGTTTGAAACTTTTTGTAACATTTTTTTAATGTTACGCTGCGTGACGTCATCATTGCGTGACGTCATCATTGATATATATATATATCAATATATGATATATGATATTTTTGTACAAAAAGAATATACAATATTATCTACTTGCAGAAGAAACAAATTGAAAACATCACAAATTATATAATTACTGCAAGAAACATCGAGTTACTTATATAGAAAATTATATATATATATATATATATATACCGTATATATATTATGTTTTAAAAATAATATCACTGAAAACAATTAAACCAGATATATAAGGCGTCCTGAAAGTTTAAAATCAAGCATTAGCACAATTTACCAGCCGGGAATCGTTAACTAAAACCGCGACCGCTAACATGCTAACGTCGTCGCAGATTAAAGACCTAACAAGCAAACGACACTGCATAGCTGTAGATAGGTTATTGTCTCTAGTTAATGGTTGTCTTCGTATGTGATTCAGCTAACGATCTTGCATCTATTCATTAAAATATTTGCCTGTACTGTATAGTAAATGCAAATCTACTTCCTCTATTATTAAATTATTAAATATAATTATGTTGCGTTTAGCTGGCGGTTGAAAGACATTATCATGCTCTTAAGCTTTTACCATTTGGTAAACGGTACTGTTTAAACGGCTGCATGTCTTAAATAGTAGAAAACAATATCGTAAACTCAAAGTTATGGTATGTCAAAGGCTACTTAAGTCTACTACCAGGAGAGTAGATGTTAGGGAACAAAAGTCAATGTGTATTGAAAACGCCGACTTATGAAAAACGTCGAGAAGTCTTGGGGAACGCTGCCAGACACAGAAACTAAGAATTACAATGACAGCTTCAGACAGATAACATTAAAGTCAACAATAAAGATGTTCTGTTGAGTTGGCCAGATAATGGACCGCGTGTGTGGTTCCTGGAACACACATACTTTGGTCTACTCGCAAGCTTTACATAATTTATAACATTGACAGGCGACGAGTGATTTGTGAGGAATAAAGAAACAGTGTATAGCCCGCTGTAATATCACAGCCGTGACAACGAAGCATAATGTGTTACCGGCAAGGAAACAAACCTAACGCAACGACTGCTTCGTGCTACAAAGTCCGAAGACGTTTTGGCGTAGTAACAACGATTTAAACTAGTCTACACTTTGTCCACTTGAAACAGAAACAAGTCAATCTTATTTTAAATGCGTGGGCCGAATGATGCTGATGATGACGATCTCACGGATTGCCGTGATGGACAGTGAAAACGGAATAACTGACACCAGTCAAATCGCTAATAACAACTTTAATTACAGTAAAAAGAAGACATTCCTATACAAAAAAGTCTTCACGGTAACTTAAATACTGTCCAACACTCGGTGACGTAACAACAATAAATGTCTTGTCATTAATAATGTCACACTGAATAACACACATTAATAACTTTACATAATAACAACTGCGACAACGCGCTTTAATATCGCAGACTCAAACTGACTTGGTCGGCCGCTCGCCGTTTATATTTATACGCCGCCAATGTTCATGAAGAATCTACCGCTTTCTGGACGAGAATAATTGCGCAGTTACTGGAAGGCGACCTTGTACACACCCCGCAGGCCGAATGACTCACGCGCTACTTAGGTTAACTATTTCATGGACGTTGTAACGAAACGGTTGATTTATGTAGTTGAAATAGATTAGAATATTCCTATTTATAGCTGGAATTTATTTCTATCTTCCTTCTGGGTAGCGGATTCCTTTCAAATAATGTTCCACGTTTGGACGCCAAATTGTAACGAAACCTTTTTATCTGATCAACCAAAGATAATGCAAGATTTTGTTTAAATTTAATCTATTGAGAAAAACAAATATTTTGTTTTTATTACTTATTATTTATTAATTATTTATTAGTTTATTATTTATTGTATTTATCCTCGTTGTTATATTAATTCCTTTCTTATTCTACTTATTTGGGTTGGTTATGAATAATTTGTTTAAATCGTTAAATAGATTATGAGATTGAATAATAGATTTATTGTATCTGTATATTCGGTGGTTTTACTCCTTTTCGATGTCGTTCTCTTCCTCCTTGACGTCCAGGGTTCAATTAATATCTGAAATTCTTTTAATTATATATTTTGCAAAGAAATAAAACTCAAATATGGAATATTAAATTTAATTTATTGATCTCGTTGCGATTAGTCGACTTTGAGTCGAAATACTTATTCACAGCTCGAAAACTCTTATCTCAAGTCGATTTGGTTTCTATTATTTAAATTGATAACGTTTTTAAAATCAATAGGTTCTTTTAACTGTTATCAGAAGTCAGAAAAAGGCAATGCTGAAAAGTACAATACTTACAATTAAAAGTTCTTACTTAATTAAATAGAAATAATATTTATCATAAAAATGTTAGTAAAAAATGCAAATATTCGAACCACAGGCTAAGCTTGGGCTGACGTCATCACAGCTGATTGAAGTCGTACACCAAATTATCTCATCAAAGATGGCCGCCTTCTTCGCCTCGGATTTATACAAAGAACTTCTCAACGATTTTCCTCCAAATAAATGTTTATTCTTTAAGTGTCCCTCATCAAAGTAGTAGTTATTAATTTGCTTCGTTGTAGTGTGATGATTCAGTGTTCGTAATCCGTTTTAGTTTCGGTAATAGGTGTTGGTTAGAAGTGTCTTCATTTCAAATAGTTCATCCAGAATGTCGTGATAATATTCACATTGGAAATTTCTCGATTAGTGCCTGGACTGTTCCGATATCTGGTTTATATGCCAATCTTCATAAAAGTAATGATTTGGTTTCTTTTATTTAACTTTTGTATGAACAACTCATATTTTAAATTTCCTTTTTGAAGCTTAATTCTTGTCAAAGTTAGTTTATCTTTTTTAGCTATATCGTTCTGATGTGTTCACCTTGACGTTTAACAATCAACTCCCAGTTTTTTTCTTCAAAAGTCAAAAGGTCCTGGCTGATTTATTAGTAAATTTACATTGTTTTCAGTCAGCTGATATTTAAGTCTCAAGTTTGATTTTGTTCAAAAGAATTGAATTTTACATTATATTAAAAATTACATTTTGATTATTATCTATTCTTATCAAATTATAATTACATAATCAAATTTCTTACTTAATTCTGCTTAATTTAATACCATGCATGATATATTTTATAGTATTTTTTACTCAAAAGTCACATTTACATAATATTTGCTTGCAAGCCTTACCTACTTTACTTCCTTACAAATTAAATGGTTTACAGTATTTGTTAGATTCCAACTACTGTATCATTAAACAAGATCATTGTTTGAATTATTATGATTTGATTTCTTTAATTCTCAGTAATTTGATGATTTACTTAGCTAATTTGAACACTACCTTCAATTTAGGCTTTTCTCTAGGCCACAGTGTTATTACACTTGCCTTTTCCTAATAATATCCTATACATTCCTTAACTACTTTCACGAAGTGTTGTTACATTTATAATAAATTGTTATTGTGTTTCATTCATTTAATTTGTTTCATTAACTTATTTACTAATAATTTATAATGTTAGTGAGGTTTACAATTTGGTCTATGTATTGATGTTAGTTCTATTACTCAGTTTACAATTATTTCAGATTGCTATTACCCTTTCTGACGTACAATTCCAATAAAATCCTAACAACTAAATTGCCCTTACTTAATTACAACATAGTTTATGATTAATTGACATTATTAAAACCTAATAAAGATATTCTCTTAAAAATAAATTTAATCCCAAGCATTCAATGCTATGGGTTCACTGAACTTCTAACACAACAAAACAAATCTGTTTTTAACAAACAGAATTAAAGTTAACTTTTATTCAGTCTACTGCTGTTTTTGTTTTGATTTAGGGATTTACCCTGGTTCCTCTCACTATTCACTGTATTCCCTAATCTTATGTCTAGTAATTTTATCTAGTCTTGGGGAATAAGGAACATCACATAATTTGCATTATTAGTAGTCACTTTTCACAATAAAAATAATTTTACACTTGTCCACCTTTAGTCATATATCTAATACCTTTACTTACTCTTAATTTACGTTTATTCTTATTTTATTGTATTGTACTTTTCTTATGTTATCTTTTTGGGGTTTTATTTTTATAATGTGGTATTGCTTTTTAGTAGTTATTTTTCTATTCCGTGGGTTGGTTTATCCATGTTTTTTTCGTACCTGCTCCTATTCTACCTGGGTATATCTACACTATAAGTTGGACTATCATCATCTTCCTATTATTTATTATAGATTGTATGTTTGGTTTTAATGAACTTGATTTAGTTGGATCTAGAATTTCCGTTTACTGTTGTTCTTGATTAATTATTATATTAATTATTCTTTATGCCAGTTTGTTTTTATTTTATATTTGCTAATTTTTGGAATTATAATAAGATAGATTTTCTGTCATGCTACAACGTAAGCCTGCCCCTCCGATGTTGTCCCTTGAAGGTGCATTCTTGCAAACTGCCCTTCCGGATTTTTACATCTCAAGGGCTATGAAAGCGTCGGTGCGTAGTGGAAATTCTCTCCTATAGAGGTATTGATGGAAGTGCTCCAAATCTCGGACAATAGCTAGCAACTCTCTACGTGTAACGCAATAATTTCTCTCTGCTTTGGAAAGCCTCTTGCTGTAATCCATTATGACTCTTTCTTCACCGTTTTGCACGTGAGACAAAACTGCTCCTAGACCAGTATTGCTTGCGTCTGTGTCTACGATGTACTTCTCTTCGGAAGCTGGGAAAGCAAGAGTTGGCTCCGAGCGTAACGCAATTTTTAACATCGTGAAGGCGTGATAACACTCTCTTGACCATTGGAATGTTCGTTTATTTTCCGATGGTTCATGTAGTGGTTTAGCAATATTATCGAAGCCTTTTACAAAACGTCTGTAATATGATTATAACCCCAAATTATAATGATGATGATAATGATGACAACGTATATGCTACAAGTTAGCAAACACATTGATCCACCCAGTTATATTATCATACAAAATAAATTTATAATCTGGTAAAGAAAGTTTGCTTTAAAATAATATTATAATAAGTAAATAAATAAATAATAAAAATAACATTCAAATTTTCTTGATTCATCGAGATATGTTTAATGACTAAGTTAACACAAGGAAATCACCTATTTACACTCTTCCGGGGGAAAGATGACATGGCAGAGAGGTGTTTCTTGTCCGACCATATCTCGTTATCAGCTGATAGTAATAACACTGCACTGCGAGGTGGGTATACTCATTACAGTACAAATTATTTCACACAATAACCAACATAGCTGTATATTGTATATTTCTATTTTTCTGTCAAAAAATATAAACGCATTACTAGTTTTCTAATATCTATAGAATAATGATTTTAAAATAAAGAAAAACATTATTTCTATGCTACCGTCGATACATTTGTATTTGCACGCGCGCGCGAGTGTGTACTATCCAAATAAGGCTTAGCTGTAGCGTAAACCTAAACCGTAGGTGAATGAATATTTAATGGTTTGCTTTAACGACAAAAGCCGTATTGTATGGTGACTTACAGCGTATGTACGCAGCGCCTCCTTCGGCTAATGTCTCATGCTCACCGCAACGCTCCCTCGGGCTTACTGAATATGTGCCTCTCGCTAACCACCTCTCGTTTACCCTGTATCTCCCACTCGCTCACTCACTCACTCACTCTCACACACACACATACACTTTTACAGCCCATCGCTCGGTTGGATTTGTGCCGCCAACCCCCCGGAAACCGCCGCAACATACGTACACACTCGTGTCTGCTGCAATGTTCTCTATCCCCAAAATATCCTCATCACTTCGTTATGTAGAATCTCATCCCTCCCTCAGGCCATATTACGTTTCGCAGTTCTGACAATATCAAAACACTATTTCCTAATAAAATAAGGATAGAATAGGCTTTCGCAGCCGGCGTCCACATTATTTGAATAAAATAAGGATAGAATAGGCTTTCGCAGCCGGCGTCCACATTATTTGAATAAAATAAGGATAGAATAGGCTTTCGCAGCCGGCGTCCACATTATTTGAATAAAATAAGGATAGAATAGGCTTTCGCAGCCGGCGTCCACATTATTTGAATAAAATAAGGATAGAATAGGCTTTCGCAGCCGGCGTCCACATTATTTGAATAAAATAAGGATAGAATAGGCTTTCGCAGCCGGCGTCCACATTATTTGAATAAAATAAGGATAGAATAGGCTTTCGCAGCCGGCGTCCACATTATTTGAATAAAATAAAGATAGAATAGGCTTTCGCAGTCGGCGTCCACATTATTTGAATAAAATAAGGATAGAATAGGCTTTCGCAGCCGGCGTCCACATTATTTGACGGGCTGTTAGGCCGTGGTGTATAGTGTGTGTTGACAGAGTTTCGGCCTCACCATCGGAGAGGTGTTTGAAACAACTATAGACCACGGATTAACAGCTCGCCAAGTTATGTTTCCAAATAAGGATAGAATATTTATTATTAAAGTATTACCTGAATCTATGATGAATTTGTTAAACAAAGATTTAGGGGAAAGAAAAGTGTCAATGTTTTCAGATTTTGAATCTGTGTTGTAACTTTCTTTTCCATTAAAGTAAAACGTCTATTTTAAGCAGGGTCATCTTCCAAAATGTTACACTAGGTTTACAAAAAATCAAAGAGTGAGCAGTTATGTTCCCTTGCGGTTGCTACGCCGCCGTTTACGGTGTCAGCTGACATCCATAGCGACAAGAGCAGTTCAGTGAGTGGGGAACTTAATATTACGTGCTAATGTCTTACACAAGTTATTATAGCAAGTATTTGTCAGTTAAAATTGCTATCTATTAAATCTTCTTATTTAGTGATTGATAGTACTTCTTGTAAATTGCGCAAGAATAGTTTTCGCGAGAATGTTTTCGAATGTGGAATTCGATAGAAGTTGTAACTTTGGATTTAATGTAACAATATTCATTATTACAATAATAATAATAATCATTATTATTCTTGTGGTAACAAGATATGACTATAATATTCAATGACATATACCATACACCATATTATATACCACAATTACATATTATTAACATACACCATACATATGTGTAGGCGTATCAAACATTTTTAATATATCAAGAAATAAATAATATTGCTTAATTAGTTAACTTAAAGAGTTTTCTTGTTTTTCTCGTCAACACAGAGGTTGGTGAGTTTGGAATTACTTTCCTTCCGAAGACAATCTCTTAATCTCTGTATACTTTTTCCCTCCTTTATAACGTAGGCGTACTTAAACAAGGAACATCCTATTGTATCTTATCCTATTGGAACTCCTACAGAAACGTAGACACAGTAAAATCCGGTGACGTCAAGGTTTTGAAAACTTTTCTTATGTAGACAAACGATATAGCTATCAGCTGTTGAATTATATTCTCATACTGTTTCCACTTGGTGGGAAAACATTCAGTGTCACTACTTTCTACATAAGCCTTTTTAAATAATTACAACGGCTTTTGACGTGTTTTAGCGAATCGTCAACAACTGTAGTGTAGCGCGCCAAATGTACATGTTTAACGTATTACAAGTTAAGCAAATACACGGGCCTACCAGTGTCGTATCGTATCGTGGTCGTGCGGTTATTGAATTGGCGCGTTTCCCCCGTCCTTGACTTCTCCGTTTGCTATACGTCACATTCTGTACCTAAGCCGCGGTTGCTGGGTTTTACCCTGCTATACAACACCCCTTATCTAACACACACACGTGGCATTCGTCCCGTACACCACAACTCACAATGCATAAAGACGTAGTTTCCTTTTCTAAATAATGAAACGTGTTTTTGTTGATATAATAATACATCAGAATTTGTTGTTTATAAAGTACATTTTTAAATGAATGGGAAAACCATAACGCTTGTCAAATATTATCAATTTCTTAAAGGTCGTCAGTTACTTCAAACTTCGTGTTATTGTTATTTTGAAATAACTAAATAGTCGTTCATTGAAACAAGGCAATATCTCATCCAAGTAGTCATATGATACACGAAAATTCACCCAATTTTTCTATTTGGAATAAATTAATGTTCACTGTTGGAAACTATAACTTTAAATTTTAACGATTGAAAGTTTAGCGAGGATCGGTCAACAAGTATGACACAAATTTCACATTATTTGTGTCAAATATAACTTTAAGCATATTTTCCATGACCATCTACCTCTTTTAAGTCAACGTTTAATTGTTTAAAAACCTACTTCTTCAAACAATCTTCTATACTTAAGTTTATTACACCATTCATTTGCGCATTTTAAACTGCGTGAAAATGTTGAAAGCGTCTACTGTAGTAAGAGCCACATCGATAACAATACGCTCGTATAGTGAAACCACTTATTAACAACGATGATGACAACGTTGAAAACGTCCAGTAACTAATTAATAAGTATTTAAGGATTATTCAGTTCTGCTAGTACGTTTGAACTAGCAATTATTTAAAACTTTAGATGTATAATCGATTAATAATATATGAAATGGGATCTCCCAATGCCCAGGGACATTGAATATAGGAACAAAGGTGCTAACAATCAAGACCTAGTAATGGGCGAACGGTGTAACCATCAAAGCATGCACAAAAGTTACACGCACAATGTTTACAACTTGGCAAACCAGGAGCATACGAGGAAATGGTAAATGAAAGAAACAACAGTGCTAGGAAATTCACAACCGCACTATACTTTGGCACAAACATATAATAACAAACACTAATGAGATGCAAATTACAGAATAATAATGAAAAGCACATTAATAGGCCTACATTGTGGTAAATTATACCAAGTAAACAAGAAAATACAAAGAAAACTATTGTCGACAGATGTAGAATTCTCGGGGAACATAGGAAAAATATGTTACAAAGGTTATGTAAAAGAGAGATCTTAAAGAGAAAGGTTGGAAAGTTAGGAGAACGTGGAGGCTGGACCTGAAAGGTGACCTCAAAACTTTCTACAACAAAAAATATGAGGTTTATTATTATCTATAGTTTTAAAAGTACACACTTATATGGATATACCAATGCTGTACTCCGACAAAGAAGCCTAAGTAAAACAATTAGTAATGTCGAGCATAGTGTTTATTTCGTAATGAACCTAATGACGTCTCAGATTGTAGCTGTAACTATGTAAACATAACTGGAGCACGTGACATAAAGACATAAAGTTCTGAAGTATTTATTATTAATTCCATGAATCATCAGAGATAGCAACTGACAAAGACCACATTATATTTTTACGACAGTTACGGAAAGCTCTCGGACAGTCGAGAGTATCGTTTTACACGTTTCTCGGTTAGCCGAGCAGCGGCAGTCAAGGCAGTGTACACAAGTACCCTCAAGACTCTTCGAGTGCTTGTTAACTCCGCTAATTATGCTGGCACGCCCCAAAAAAAATGCAAGATTATTCTAGAACATCTCCAGGCTATATATAAGCGACAGCGGCTGGCTTAGTGAGTCAGTTACACCTATCAGGTGGTAGAGACCGGATCAAGTGTTTGTTGAGGATTAGTGGAAAGTGATTATTGTGTTTGGGTAGTGGAGAACTCTATATTAGTTGACATTATTATTGCGTGTGGACAAATTTAACTTCAATTATTGCATGACAGTACTTTGTTGATTACAAATTGTTATTTTTTATTAATTAAAGCTGGTAATTAGTGACTACATCTGCGTCTGTATTTTGTGCACTGTGCAATACGACGATAAATGTGACCGTCGTAACATCATTGTCATGTTAGTTGCACAGGTCATCGTCTTTAAACAGTGGGATAAAATAAGTAAACACAAGAGAATTTGTTACTCACAACTTTAGTAATTTTATAAACAAAGACAATCGTATACAACAGTATATTTTTGAAGTTCACAATTGTCCAAGACACACTAATGTTGTAAATATCACTGTCCCAGTAAATAATACAAGTCACCAATTACGATGCCAGGACAATAATTCGCAATTGCACACAAATTATTGTCCAGCAACACACACTGAATCGCATCTCACAACAACTGACTGACTGAAATCAATTCTCCACTAATTATACTTTATCTGTGTTGCGGTTAACACCAAAATACCGTCGTAGTTGCTGGTAGAATAATCGACCACCGCATGGAAAGCGTGCAGAGTGTCACGTAACCACTCGTGATACCTGTGTTCTCAGCGTGACAATACAACTGGAATATCAATGATAACTGTTTACTAGGGCAATATATGTGAAATAAATGCTAACAAAGGGGAGCTTAGAGTAAATACAGAGGAAGAAAATACTTAAACGGACACGTTTGAGTAGAATTTTTTTTAAACAAAATAATAGGAAGCAACAATCTGAAAATAGTGAAAGAGGACTTCGGTTTGAAACACCGTGCGTGACAATACAATTGGAATATCAATGATAACTGTTTACTAGGGCAATATATGTGAAATAAATGGTAACAAAGGGGAGCTTAGAGTAAATACAGAGGAAGAAACTACTTAAACGGACACGTTTGAGTAGAATTTTTTAAAACAAAATAATAGGAAGCGACAATCTGAAAATAGTGAAAGAGCACTTTGGTTTGAAACACCGTGAAATTAAAGAAGAATGTTAAAAAAAATACGAACAAATGGTATTTCGGTCTTCTGTATTCGAGATGTTTCCCCGAACAAGACAATTAGGCCGAACAATTTTTTGCGGCCTGAAGAAGATCCCCGAGGATGATATACGAAACGTTGCCGACGATGTCGAGCATTTACAGCAACCAACCACATCTTAACAGTCCGGTATTTAATAGTGTTGAGAATATTAACACAGGCCGTGTAAACTTAAGAGAAAAGTTAATACCAGTAGGATCTATAAATTTATAGTAAGATTAATAATATGAATGTGAAACTTACAACTTAACTCAGTAGATTGCAAATTATATCAACTCTTTTGAAATAGAAATGATGAGAAGAATGTCTCAAACCTGTCTTCAAATATTATTAACTAATGATCTGAACAACACAAAGAACAACCCGTATAAACATGATCAAATTACAAAAATTCCATAGGGCGGTCACATTATGAGAATTAGGCGGTGGAAAGGATGCTTATATACAAAACAGAAGAGCGTTGATAAGTTTTGCCCGTAAACGTTGGTATCAGGAAGTGCTGAGGATGCAAAAAAACTGTCTATAATTTTGCGATTGGTTGAGATTCGATGTGGGGACATGACTAAATGAATCCAGTGTCCGGAGTAGGAATAAGAAGTGACTTTAATTTTTTAGATAAATTATACATATTAATTATTATACATAATAATATAAGAAATGCATCACATTTTTTATGAACTAGAAACATTTTTGAATTAAATGTGATTTTGAAGATAATATTTTTAAAAATCTTGTTGTTTACGTATCTGGTGTCCATTTATTCTTACCACGAATATTCTAAACGACACCCAACATATACAATACATTAATACACCCAGTAGTCTGCAACTATTATTCAAACATTATCTCTTTCTGCGTTTCAGTCCAGCACTATTCATTATACCGCTAACAACTTTACATTCACAGAATATAAAATGAAATTCGCTGTAACAATTACCCCTCATCTCGTCCGGTAGCCAACAGCTCGGAAGAAATATTTCAGCTTCGCCTGCAGCAATATTCTTGTGAATGCATTATATAGTTTTTAACGGCGATGACACAAGTAATTGCTCATTTTCTTTATCCAGCTCGTTTATTACTGGTTTTCAACTGATGGCTCCTCGTCTTATCAAAATACTTTCTTTAAAACGGAGAAATTTAATAATTTTCATTATTTTAGTAATTCTCGAACTCTGTTTATTTTACTTTGTTGTAAACGATAGATTCTTCGGCTGACTTTTAAATAAAAACTTTGTTTTAATATATATCCAATTTTGTTTTGTTAGGTATAAAAGTTGGTTTATTAATCAAAGACATCAACTCCCAAAAAACATATTTTCTAAGATGTCTGCGTTGAACAGATATTTATAAACAGAAACTAAATGTTTGGTTTTCGAATTGTAAACAATAAGACATTCGATTTAAGCAGACAACCATAAGGGTACTATTGTGTATAGTTATACGATAATAAAATGTACGGACAATTTTTTTAAAACTGATGGTCAAACACAAACCCCTAAAGAAAAGAAGATTTAAATAACAAATTTGAAAACAATAAGGGACATATTGCGACAATCATATTGCCTTGGCTCTACGAGGCAATTGTTTTTTTTTTTTCATAAATACGTATTTTATGTCTGAAGAACATTTTGTAACCTGCTTGTATTTCCTGATTTATCCATACTCTCCTCTCATCTACCGTTTTAATCGATTTGACCATTTTATCATCTACTGTTGCCCCTAGACATTTAAAATCGATTACTCTCTCAATTTAAATAGTTTTTCATCTCCAATTATCCTGTATTATTTGATATTTCTTCTCGTCTGTCTTCACATACTTTTCCTCGTCCTTGATTATTTCCAGTTTTTTTGTTTCCTTATTTCCATTTCTAATTTCAGCAGAACGTCTTAAGACCTTCTCTTCTACTCAATTTGAGGTATTTATAAAATTATATATTTTTAAGGTTTATATAGTTTATATGTTCTAAGGCTGACAAATTAGTATGTATAATTCGAAAGACCCTGCCTTGAAATTGTGGCTTTTTGTAGTTCCATGTACACCTCACTTTCAGTTAAAAGGTATGAATCATTCTCTGTTAAAACGTTGTACGAATAATAATAAAAAAAGGTAAAAAAATTTTTTAGAAACGCTTTTATTTAAAATTTATAAAATATTCAATGTACTAAAAAGGCAAAAATAATTTTTCTTATACTAAGTACAATAATGATCCATGTACTACAAAGGAAAAAATAATTTAACTTTTAATCAAATCATCAAATACAATGAGAAATAATGAAAATAATGTTCGTTAATCAAAAATTGTTGTAACATTAAGTATCACTAATAATAAAAGCGTGGGCGCCGAAGGAATGTTAATGTACCATGTTTACATCAATGTTTAATAAAAAATACCTACAATTGATACTATTTGCCCTACATTTAATTGATTATTAAAGAATTACATTTTTCAGAATATTTATATATAAGAAATATGTAATTCCTTAATTGTCGATTAAATGTAGAACAATCAATTCTAGGTCTTTTTTATTAAACATTGATTTAAAGATGATACAAATGTATGACTTCATTCAATGGAAAGGAATCTTCAAGTATCTTCTATACTTTCAAATTTAATTATACAGCACATAATTCTCTTTATGCAACGTGAATTGTGGAATCGCACACGATTGTACTTGTACACAAAATTTACATACATATGAATATTCTGAAAAATTTAATTCTTTAATAATCAATTAAATGTAGGACAAATAGTATCAATTGTAGGTATTTTTTATTAAACATTGATGTAAACATGGTACATTAACATTCCTTCGGCCCCCACGCTTTTATTATTAGTGATACTTAATGTTACAACAATTTTTGATTAACGAACATTATTTTCATTATTTCTCATTGTATTTGATGATTTGATTAAAAGTTAAATTATTTTTTCCTTTGTAGTACATGGATCATTATTGTACTTAGTATAAGAAAAATTATTTTTGCCTTTTTAGTACATTGAATATTTTATAAATTTTAAATAAAAGCGTTTAAAAAAATTTTTTTTACCTTTTTTTAATTTTATCCTTTTTAGTCAAATTTATGGATAAATTAGATAAGGGAAAATGAATGATTGGCAACCAATAAACAATTATTTATGAAATAGATAGACTGATAAATAACTTTTTATTGTATATAATTTATATATGTATATTGTAACGTAACGAAAATATGGTCCCCTACGTTACATAAATCGATTTATAAGTTTTAAAATAAAATAAAAATAATAATTATCCATACTCGTAAAAGGTCAGAAACCCAACCCATTATTGAATAAATGAATTATCCCCAATAAGAATACAAGGTAGAAAGAAAAAAAAATTAATAATATTAATAAATATAAACTTCAAAGTTCAGTGAAAGGTGTAAACAATAGACATTTACAAATGATGAAAAAACTAACTTAGACTGTTTTATAATAATTGATGTTTTAAATGAGAGGAGAATGAGTAATTCTTACATGACTTATTTCATAAAAATGTACCTGTTATTACGTTGTAACATGTTGTATTATTATCATGATAGTTATGTTATTTTTTGTGTGTAGCAAGTGGAGTAATTCTTTTAATAGAATACCAATTAACTAATTATTATGTGTTGTCAATATATCATTATAGAACTGTTGTTAAAGTCATTACTTAATTACCAATTAATTTCATTTTTAGGTGTTATCAATATATCATTATAGAGTTGTTGTTAGACTTTATATAGTTAAATGTTTGTATACATGTAATTAGATAGTAGGCTGATTATAATTGTAAACAGGTCAGAAAGGCTATAGTTGTTAACGAGATACAAAAGGGTTTAGTATAATCATATCATAAACAAATGAAGGATTCTATAATAATGCAGGTAGTAACAAATTAAAATCAGAAGTAGATAAAAGTGTAATGATAGGCCTAAAAACCAGTAACATTGTATAGTAAGTCAGGTCAGAAAGGTTAGGTAAAGAAATTTGTAAAAAATACTAAATAGAATCTAATGAGTTAGGAGAAGTTAATAATAATAGCTAATAACAGATAAATAAATTCAATTTAAATAAAATCTCAAAATGCAATAGTGCAATGATACCGATAGGTAATGTTTTGTAACAGAAAAATAATACTTGTTAGAGTAAGTAGATTAAGAGGAAACGATAGCAAAATATATAAAATTTAGTAACAAACAATATGTAAAATTATAATAGGGTATAATGGAAATTTAGTAAAGGATTAATTTGATGAGTGTAAGAACATTGTATGATAATGGTTATAGTATAATATAATATCCAATAAGAGTAGACAGGATGGTTGTCAAGGACGACGAGAGATATAAAATTTGTTGATTCGATTATTGAATAATTATCCATGAACGAAGACGGTTTAGTTTGGATGCACTCAGAAAAGATTTGATTAAATTAAATTAAAACCATACAATTGGGAAACAAATTAAGTAATAAATCACCATAGTATGGTTCACTGACGTTCAACCGTCTTTTATAACCGAACAATCATAAACCTGTACATGAAAATTGACAGAAAATCTAAGTGAAGAACTCTAATAGTAAAACTCGATATAATGAGCAAATATTAACTTAATTAATCAACCAAAGCAGAGAAATAACTACCTGAATACAGTTATATAATCCAATAACATAAAGAACGAAAATAAAACACAAAATTATACTTGAACATCAGTTTCCACAATTCAATAGAAAAAGCGTAGTTGGACACGAAATTCGTTGAAACACGTAACCACAAAACTCGGACATTGGTGAACAAAAGGAGCGGCATTTCTGCATCATCCCAGGACCAAGAATTCAACTTTTATTTTGAACTTGGAGCGAAGACTGGCGAGGATTAATTCATCTGCATTCGTTATTGACCAAACACTACGACGAGGTTATCTGTACACTGCCTTACCGAGTCACGATGCCCAGCGGACGGTAAACTACAATTATTTTAAATAATATTTAATAAGAACTTAATACTATATTGTAATACCTTCTAATCCTATTTATGCATTTTCTGACCTTACTAACAGTTGAAAGAACCTTCACTCCCTGTGTTTAAAGAAATACAAAATCATAACTAAAATAATATATAACCCTGAATCCGATCGATAATCGATTACTTCTAATACTATAGACTTTTGTATCTCCGTAAAGGAAAAACTTTGTTGGCAAGAAATATTAAAATCATAATAAACAATCCCTTCAGAATTTAACGATATCTTCTCATTTATATAATATTTAGTGTAGTGTGAACAAGTTATAATATAAGTAGAGAGTGTAACGTAGGAATTATTATACGCGGGTAACTAACCTACAATTTTAAGCTGTCTGGGAACCACAGCGCTATTCGCGGACTGCTTTTGTATTAAAGAGAATGAGAAACCAATAAAAATTCCTTCTCTTCTCTTCAAACGCGGGCTAGGCTTGAACGAAAAAAATTAGAATTACACACTCAATACATAACTATAACCACAACAACACAAATATATTAAATAGGGAGGAACTGGGGCATATTTAAACATTATTATACCTTCCCATATTGAGATAAGTTATAATATAAATTGGGGAACCCAACAGTGGGGCCTAGATAAGATTGATACGGGTAAGAAGTTATAATATAAATTGGCGAACCCAACAGTGGGGCATAACGTTGACACACGTTATAATAAAATATATATAATCACATGATTAAAGTAATGTCACAATTGCATTCGTATATTGCAGGGTATTTACTATACAGTAGTATTTACAAAAAAATACATCAATTATTGAAAGTACATCATATAATGTAGGCAAAACAACATAACTCCTCATTCATTGGAAAATTTCAAAGTGAAACGTTTTGTACAAAGTAAAATTACTTACCGTTATTTGGAATCACGTAGACAGTTTCACCAAACTGATTTAAATTTTGATTGCTCCACTAAGCCTAAAAGTATCCTGCCCCCCTTACGAAAATGTTTGCCGCCCGCTGGTACAGATGACACAGTAAGTTTGTATTAACGTAGATACAGCAAGTCAAAAACCAACTGCCATTATTCATTTTTCATTTCACATACATATTTCCAACGGTTGATACTGGAGGTTAAAGTCTTTAGTTATACGCATTGTTTACAATTAAGGACTCGGAATCGAACATCAGACGGAATTAGGTGTACAGTGAACCGGAGTTAAATTATAATCGAGTGATAAAACTATATAGTGAATTGTTAAAATAATAATAAATGAATTATATAGTGGAAACAACCAAAAAGGAATATAAAAGTGTGAATTTAAAAAGGAACGTATTGTGATATTAATCAAATTTAAAAAGTTTTAACGGTTATTATAAACTAACCTGTGACACTATATATACTAGCGAACTATTTTTTTACAAACACTGAACTATCACACAATAACACTGTTGTAATTTTTTTGTTAGTTGTTATTCATTATTTTAATTTTAAGAAGTGTAGTATTAATTAACCTAAAAAAGGCCGTATCTGAGATCGAAAACTTTCAATAGTGCCATATACCAAGCCAGGGTAATTCATATTAAGAATTATTTATTTATTTTAATTTTAGAAGAGAAAAAATTCAAAGTGAAACGTTTAGTACAAAGTAAATTTACTTTGCGCGTGATCGAAAATGAGAACCGGTGAGTTTCCATAGATACTACTTCTTTGTTGTCAATAACGTAGCACATATAAAACTTCGCTTATGAATGGGACTACATTTACATTTACATTTAACTTATAATCTGTACATTGGTAAATGTATGTATGTTTTTTTTCATAATATTGTATTGTCACGTGATTCAAGTGTGTATGCAAAATTTCAAGTCTCTATCACATCGGGGAATATGCGAAAATTCGATTTGAAAAATCACCCGAGACCGACACGAAAAGCAAGTTAAATAAAAGCGTTTAAAAACAATTTATATATTTAGAAACAAAAATAAATCGTTGTTAACATTGCTAAGCAACGCAGAAAAAACTGCAGTTTCTTCCACATACTTCATTTTATACGAACTAAACGTGTGCGCCGTAAAAGGCACAGGAACATTCTTCAAAAAGTAACGAACGTAAAATGGTCGTGAATGGTAGAGTTGACTCAGCTGTCAGCAGACGGTAAGTACACAGAGAGGTATTGCAATGAAGAAAATAAGTCTAAGGACTTTTATAGACATGTTTGGTTGTTAACATATGTAAAAGTAACATAAAAACCTCAAAAACGTTTTATTATAAGCACTGACTTAAACATATATAAACCATTAAAAACTTAATTTCCTAACCTAATATTCGGTAAATTTGGTAGCACAATATATGCTCGACGTTAATGTACGAAAACGTGCTTTACCGTACAAAACAGCATCCTAATGACCTAAATGAAGGAGCTGTGTCCATGGTTACTGGAGAGAGCTACAGTATTGTAAATGACAGGCAGCTGGGCGTCCTGATAACGTCATTCACGGACGCAGCAGCGGACAACATTAAACGACGAGTCAGAAATGATAAATGAAGAGCATATGCTCGATGACATCCTTCTGACAAGTCTTGTTCCGAGAATTTCCAAGACGCATTTAATACACTCTTCTTACAAACATCTAGTTCAATAAAAATATTTGAAATGACAATTCATTGCAAGTTTTAAAAAGCTTTCCGTACGATCTACGGAATTTTGCCGATCTTTTAAAACAAAGTATTTAAACTAATTAAAACTACGTCAATATTTGTTAAAAAATTTAATTTTTTTTCAATAAAATTATTTATTTATTATAAAACAAATTGTTTAAAATTGTATTAATATCGTTTTTAGTTTAGGCAAATGTGTAAAACACGTTGGACTAAAAACATAAAGATTTTATTATTTCTTATCCTGGAGCCAAAACCAATGTGGCACACAAACTTATACAATGTTCTTGCATCACGAAGCGATGATGACTACAGGAGTTGTACGATTGATTGCAACACACTGTCGCCAGAATTGTGTCTTTCAGTTGTTTGGATATTTTTACAACCCTTAAAAGAGTAAGAAATCAGCTTTTTGGTTTGCAATATTTAAAAATCAATGGCATTCGTAAACAAGACACACAGTAAATAAAGTGAAAATTCAATATATAATGTTCGTATATAGTATTGTTCCACATATAATGTTTACTTGCATCTCACTGCGATTTCATGAACGGAAAAACTAAATGCATTTACATCGTTAGCTGAGAATAGTGTGCATTGTATAAGAGTAATAATGAAGGAGCATTGTTGAATTAAGTGAGACTTAATTAAATACGATAATAATACTGGTTCTATTGGCGCTTAAAAAGCAATGCCAACTTCAACAATATTTGTTTTTTTTTTCTAAGCGAGAAAATTATGTTGCTGGACAGAGTAAAAGTTAAAAACATGTAGCTCCAAATAACTCAGTGTCTTACCTCTTATTCCAGAACAATAAAGTAATTGTATAGAGTAATTATTCTGTGTCTCGAGAAATTACCTGAAACAACAACATTTTATGTTAGAACGAACTGATACGTCGTGTAATTACTGACAGTTAAACATGACATGACAGTATAGACACTGCATTTGAAATACATATTTTCTTTATAAAAAATGTTTAATTAAACAACATTAACTGCATTGCAAAGTCTAAGGTGGACTCAATCGTTCCAATAGGTTTCAGCAACACTTATTCCTTTCAAAGTACACAATGCAGTCGATTTAAATTGTGAAACCTGAAGGTTTCAAGCGATATAGATTAACAATTTGTTATTAAACTGGATTTTTAAAAATGGAAAACGATCTTTAATTTTTAATTTTGAACTATTAATTACTCCTTGAATAATAAACAAATGTGTTTTCTATTTAGAAGTTAATATCCAAACTATCTGAGTGAATGATGTGTGTTATCCAAATAAGGTTTAGCTGTAATGTAAATATACACCGTATTACCGTACCGTATAGGCTATATATACCGTAGTGAATGAATATTTAATGGTCTACTTAATATCAAAAGCCGTATTGTATAGTGACTAATATAGTACACGTATGAAGCTTCTCCTTCGGCTCGCAACAGTCCCTCCTTGGGGTTACTGAATATGTGCCCCCCCTCTCTCACTCTCTCTCTCTCTCTCTCTCTCTCTCTCTCTCTCTCTCTCTCTCTCTCTCTCTCTCTCTCTCTCTCTCTCTCTCTCCTTCTCTCTCTCTCTCTCTCTCTCTCTCTCTCTCTCTCTCTCTCTCTCCTCTCTCTCCCTTTCTGTATTTTACAGCGAATTCCTCTGCTTGATTCGTGTCGTTAGCACATGGAAAACCACTGCAACATAGGTAACCCGTTCGTGTGATCTAATCTCAATCCTTATTACTTCCATGTTACATAAAGAAATGGAAGTATGGTCATGGAGAAAAAAATCGTGTTCGAGATAACGATAGATTCTGATTGTACTACCATCAAAACATGAAAAAAGTCATTTTTCGAAAAGTGTGTGTGTGTTTCTGACTGTGTGTAGAATTGTTCTATGGCAAACGATAACTGCCGTAAATTCAAACATAATCATATAATTGTTTGCATACAGTTTTTAATTGTAGAGGACTCGAGGTCTACTGATTTTGGTGAAGATTGGTTAAGGGAAAGGGGTAGTTTACCTGCAACCTTTTACATTTTAACAAGAGTAAAGTGCTTAATTTTGATAAATAAAGTATCCTTAAAAGAAGGTCATAATAATCCACTGTAGAAAGGTAGATGAAATATCTATAAATGAAAAGGGTAGTTGACGGGGAAGGGAGTAATTTTCTATAAATTAAAATTGGTAGTTGATGAGGGACGTGGTAACTTTTTATAAGTTTTATATGTGTACTACGTTATTGACAACAAACAAGTAGTTTCTATGGAAACATTTTATTTCACTTTGATAAAATTCTATATTTTTTTAGGAATTATCAATCCGAATTCAAGTAAATGATTGGAACTCTATGAGTACCCGCAATACATTTCGATGTTTTTAATATGCGATTGTGTCGATATATTACGGTGTGGAAAAGAAGAAGTGTACTAATTGTAAATTGCTCTATTTCTTAATGCAAAGCAAAAATACGTGTTGTTTTCATTTGGTAGTTAGGTAATAATGGTTTTGGGTTTTTAGTTTTCTGCTAAAATAAATAAAATCTGTGGTTGAGAAAACATAACATTAAACGTGTAATACAATGCGTATAACAGAGTAACACTTAAAATAAAGAACCTAACGTTTTTAAGTTTACAAATTGGAAAAAACAACAGCAAACACAAAATGAAAAATACAAATATTTATGTTTAATGAAAAAACAAAAAACACTGTATAAAGGAATGACAACATATGCTCTACAAATTGTACATAATGGATGTTTGTTTTCTGTTAGTCACAAAACGAGTACTTGTCGGAAAACGAATTTTACCAAAAGAACGAGTTCTGCTACAAAAAAGTGACATGTAGGCCTATAATAATAGGCAAGGGGTTGACGCTTGGGCCACTCCCGCCTTACTTCTAGTTGGTTTTTCGTGGTTTTAGAAAAAAAATAGTTTTACATTACACACGTATTTGTTTCCATGTATAATTTCAGTTTTTATATTAACCTAACATAATCAATTTTTGGTGTCACAGCCACGACCCGGTGATAAATTACTACTACAGTCATTTTCCATTAAAAATGACAAACGAAATCAATTGCAATCACCAGCCTACTATTTTGCAACATACAAAATTAAAATTTGTATAATTCTTTCACTACATAAAATTATGTGCGATATTCACTCGAATATCGAAGCCCAAAAATCGCATTATCGAAATAACTGCGGGTACGCATAAAGGCAGTACCAAATGATTTTATATATAATCTGAGAACATGGAAGTCATGTATGTTTCTCCATACCGATTTTTACTCTTGTCACTTGATTATATGTAATCTCGCGCCTTCTCTATCCAACGCTGCACCACCATAAATAAAATAGATTCACTGCAGAAATTAGGATTTTTGGAAAACAATGTGGACTTGAAAATACCAGGTAAAAATATGGAAACAGAAATAAGAAGACAACGATATTTCTCTGCTGGGAAAGTAATACAGGGTTTGTGTAACTTTATCTAGGTTAAACAACAAAAGAAGCACTAATATTATCAGGTGTTTGAAAATGTTATTTAAGTTCAGGTTTTGTACGAGGTCTGGCCAAAACGTATCCGACCATTTTGAATATTAAGGGAACAGGTTATGCAACTTGATTGTAACCGGTTAGTGTATCAGACGGGACCTTTCGACGCATTCATTAACGTATTGGACTATTCAGTCAGCTGTGAGACTTTGTTGTGTAAACACGTGTTGTATGTGACTGTCGTGGGCTTTTGTTTCCGGGTCGTAGTGATAAGCTCACGACTCGTCTCCAGTGAGGAAGTCTGGGTCACACAGCAAAACGAGAGTTGACACAATGAAAATAATACTAATATTGTCAGCGACCCGAAATGAAGATCTTAAGAAGAATACTGAACGTGACGCTACTTAATAGGGAGAGAAGTGCTGACTGACACAGAGAAAAGATACGGCGTCCAGAAAATAATTGTTTAGTTCCAGACAAGAAGAGAAGAGTTGCAGAGAATGATAGGCAAAACACGACGAGGCAGAATAACGGATGTAAATATTCGACATACTTGTGACGTATTGCGTGAGGTTTGTGTGTAGACAGACCCTGGGTCTACGTAAAAAAAGAAGAAGATTATTACAACAGTTCTTAGCTACACATGGTAATTCACGAAGCTTAACCCCCTCAACTTTCAGAACACACTTTGCAGGTGTAAATAAAGAAAAATAATGTCATGCGAACATATGTTTGACCACGAGTCTGTTTAATCACTATTTCCGGAAACGTTATTCTCTCAACTTACGGCGTGTCAAAAATTGTCCACTGTTGTGGTCTCAGTGGTAAACAAATAAGATAGTAATCCGTATCCGTATTTCTTCGTCGGCTTGCACGGCCGTAGTCAATGTTGTCAAATTGAGTTCCCGGGGTGTTTGGCCGCGGTATAGTGCTAAAATCCATAGCAAACGTTTCGATCGTGCCATTAGTAAAAAATTTGAGTTTGCCCTAACGTAGGGGGTTCAAGTTAGAGACCACAGTACTGTAGTAATGGCTCACCATTTATCACACGGCCGACTGAAGATGGCAGTCAATGGCACGGCCGAACGCTTGCTATGGAGTTTAGCAGTAGACCACGGCCAAACAGCCCAGGAACTCAATTTAACAACAGTAATATTTCTGTTTGGTCCCAGTACCGTATCTCAGATCGGAAAGAACTATAAGAACCGAATTGTCGACGCACGGCCATTATATAGGCAGGACTGGCCAGGACATCTCTTTCATTAAGCGGTTTTTGAGAGGGTTCCAGATGTCGTGAGAGTCGGGAGGGCGCAGCGGGATCAGTAACAACATATAACGCTAAAAATAAAAAAAAAAGGAAACCATCTGTCCGCGCTTGACGCTTGAAATGACATTGATGTATGGAGAAACTATGAGAGGAAGTAGTATAAAACAGTGTGACACCCTTTAACGTCGAGGTGCAGGTGTATGGATGTATCATAAGTCTAACAGTGCAGCTGGACGCCAGAGAGAAGTACGATTAGGAGTACCAAGAAGGACCCAACAGGGGTGAATGAACTAATCAACCGGACAGCTGGAAAATTGAAGAAATTAAGGGATTGTTCTGGCTGAAAGGCATAGAAAACACCAGAGATAAGTATGAATGGGAAATACTAAGAAGGATACAACAGAGGTGAGTGAACTAATCAACCGGACAGCTGGATGCTTAGGGAAACTAAGGGTTGTTCTAGCTGAAAGGCGTAGAAAACACTAGAGAGAAATACAATTAGGAAATACCAAGAACACCACAGCAGAGGTGATTGTATGGTTCTCCATACCGATATTTTCATGTTTTGAGTGTAGTACAATCAGAATCTGCAATAATCTCGAACACAATTTTTTTTCCATCACCATACTTCCATTTCCTTAAGGAACATGGAAGTAAAAATAGATTTATGTACAGGTGGAGTTATTGCATCAGTACAATTAACACTTTAAAAGAAATAACTTTTACATGATACGTATAACAGACGGGCTTAATGCTATTAAATTCTAAAACATGACAGTAAGAATAAATACTCTACAGTGCTATTCTACATGGCCCAAATTTTTTATTTTAATGACTTTTGTACTTTTTTAATTTCATAATTTTTATTATAGGTATTAATTTAATATTACTCCTGTGAGTAGCCAACTTGCACAGCCGTGATGTTGCAAGGTCGGCCAACCTCCCCGTTTCGAATGGCCTAGAGATTTCTACGCCTTCTGGAGGCCGGTCGATTATTCTTTACACATCAAAGAAGCCTTGATACAACATTCTAAACGTTTCCAAAATACTACTAGTTGTATTACAACAAAATTTCCACCAACATCTAGAGGAATGCCTTTGGCTCACGATGAACTGTAGTCCTGAAGAAGAGGAAGAAGAATAAGAAGAAGACGAACAACAACGACAACAACAATGTCTATTACATTCTTGTTATTGTTTTTGCATTTCCCTGTTTTGTACATATCGAAAAAAGGGGATAATACAACGCTTAACGTTAACCGAATGACAAATTGCGTTTCACAATACTTGTAAATTTTACCTAAAAAGCTAAACATTTTTAAAAGCTTAATCAAATCTTACGTATCTTATATAACTAACTTCATTCAAGATCCAGAACTGTAATTGCTTCTGCTCTTTTCTATAATGTCTTAAAATCTGTTATCACAGAACACTATGACGGCAGCATTTAAGGCAGGAAACACTCTGGCTTATTGCCTTAGTTAAGTCGGCCGTTTTGTGTTGTTTGTCTCTGTAGGGAATAAACTTCCTTTTGTCATTTCGCTCGCTCATTATCTGCTAATATCTCTGTTCTAAGTGTTTACTCCACCTAGCTTTCACTCCTCGTTTATTTTACCTCGCCCCAATTTAGAAAATAAACTCTCTTAATTATTTATTTGAGCGGAACATTATTCATTTAAGTAAATGATCATACATTAGAGTCATTTGTACACCTTTTACTACTGTAATATTCATTAAGATATTTGTTGTAAATATCAGCAAACAAATCTTTTAATTTATTAAAGAAACAAAGTTCTTTTTAACTTTGATATATAGAATTTCTCTTACAAATACTTAGTTTGTCGTGTCGGTTGCATCAATATAAGTTTCTTCAGTATAAATTTATCTTTTCTTTTAAGTGACTCGTTAACTTTCTTGCAGGAGTTTCGTAAAATATATATTGTTACGACGATCGACTGATCGTCTTATTGTACAGTGTAAAGCAAAATACAAGACGGCAATTAAGTCACTAATCACCAGTTTTAATTATCACAATTAAACAGTTTGTAATCAAGTAGATAGTCTGTTACAACTAATCAAATAAAAATAGTTCACACGCAATAAAAATAACAACTAATATAAAACACAATTATATTACAATTGTCCCGCACAATTATAAAACACATAACACTTCGCCACAATATTTCGACCCGCACTGTGTAAATCGCCTGACAATAACTGAACTAAGCATCGCGACGTGTCGCTGAGTACTTGTATTTATATCCCGCTGAAATTCCAGCAAATTCCATACTACTTGTCAAGAACGCTAGTAGGAAATACGAGAACGTAATTGATTGCGACCTTGACATAGTGAGCGAGGCAGGCAAATTTGGAACAGTCTGGCTAACGCATGTTGAGTTCACGTCCGCCGGATTACATTACATATTACAGCCGGATTTCACTGGAATAGCTGAGAATGTTCTGTAATGGTGTAACATTTTTTCCAAATTACGTAACAATATTTTTTATCACATTATATTACTTACTCAAGTAGAATGTAGTTATTTTTATCGTTTTATGTTAACCTGACTCACGATTCACAGAACATATCTGTGTCATCAGACGACATGGATTCGTTGGCTTTGATTTTCCATTTTTCTAACCATTCTCAAATGAGACTGAAGTGTTCTTGACGATTGAACCAGACGACTGTAGAATTTACACTAGTTGGAGAGATGGCTGTGTCGTCAGTAAATGTACCAATTTTTGTTTCTCAATGGCATTGTAGTACTGTTGAATCCGCATTCTATTTGATACGTCATTCTCGGTTCATCTTTAGAAGATACTGCAAGGTGCACCTTTTCTTCGACGCTCGGAACAACTCACTGTAGAGTGGACATGTTGGAACCCAAACTGATAAGCAGGTATCCAATCTTGGTCTGTTAGGTTCTTAAATTCTCGTGTATATAAGTGTTTCAAGAAGTTTTGCAATTATTGGCAAGAGACTGATTGGATAATAAGATGAAACGCCCGTGAGATTTTTTCCGGGTTTCTGTTTGAATATAATTTGAGGAACTGTTAGTGATTTATTTAGACCAATGTTCAAGACGTAAAATGACGTTTAATGTATGCATATACGTCTTGATTCCCTTTTCTGACAATTATTTAACATCTTTGCAGTAATAAGGTCGAATAATTTCATCGATTATTTATTTAGCAGTAAATAAATTCAGGCGGCCATGATACTGATTTGGCAATCCAACATCCCAAATATTTAAATCGACTAACTATTTCCAGGTTTAGTAGTTTAGTGATTCACACGTTACCAGTACAAAATTACCTGAGTGTCTTTTCTCAAAAAAAAAACAGAACACGACGTCATCCTTTGTATGAGCATCTTAAAATCTGCTACTTGCATGCAGGTTAAAACGTATTCTCATTATATTACTGAGGACATCGGCAATGTTGGTACTGGAAGATATTTCATTACAATTAAATTTGTTTTTCCTTTTCACCTTATGAAAAATTTTGCCCGGAAAGTTTTTTGAACAATTTCGAATCACGACTTCATTGCGTCGTTCCATTTCCTAAATAGGTTATTTAGTTCTCATAACTTTCTATAATATTCTCATTAGTATCAGCATCGTGTGGACGTCATGTACTAACACAAGGAGGTCAAGTTAGAGTCACGTACAATCAAAAGTTTTTTGTTGCACTTTTTCGACAAAACTTTATCAGGACTGAATCCACACAAACTCGATTTCTCTTAAATTTTGTTTTCAGTGTGTTGGGACATTAAAACTACTTAGAAAAAATAGTTTATTCTACTTTATTGCTAACGTTTGTGATGTGACATTCGCTGGTGAGTTTAACGAATGGGGACGGAAAATAAGGAAACACATTTCATCCAGAAAAAAAATGTTGTATCACGCTTACGCTTCTGTTAAATCAAACTTTAAAAGACTAACATTCACATGGGACCAAGAAACTGAATACGATAACTAAACAGGTACAACACAAGCCTGGTGCCTGTCAACGAATTTATATTGTTACAACGCTCTCACTGATCATCGTATGGTACAGTGAGAAACAAAATACAGACACCAATGAAGTCACTAATTACCAGCTTTATTGAGTACAAATAACAATTTGTAATCAACAAGATTATACTTGTATAATAGTTTAATTAATTTGCCCACATGTAATAATAGTGTCAACTAATAGAGTTCCACACTAATGATAACACAATACCCACTTCATATACGCACTTGATAAAGCGCCTAACGTATACTGACTTCTAAGCGACAGCTGTCGCCTATATATCGCCTGCAGGGTTCCAGTCTAATGTTCCATAATATACGGCATAACAAGCACTCAAAAACTCTAGATGATACTTGGGTGCGGCCTCGGCAGAAACACCCACCTGCTCGGCTAGCCGGGCAACGTGTAGAAGGACGCTCTCCATTGTTCGAGAACGTTCCTCGTTATAATATATGAGGAACAATGCTTAGAGATGTTTGGTGATTATTCAGTACTATAGTTTGAAATTTCTTTCTTTTCTGTTGCATTGAATAATTGATACAGATTACAATTTGAAAGAAAATCTCTGTTTCGATGTAATCCGCTCTTAGATGTCTTGTGTATGATTTCTAATTTAATGAACATGACCCTAGTTTAAAGAGATTCGATTCGTTGAAACCACAGTTACTAATTAGCCTGTGGTTTCCTAATTATTTTTGTAAACATATAGTATACGGCTTCTGAAATGAATTCTTAAAGAAAAATGGGAATGTAGCTTAGGCTTGAGTGAATTTTGACTTTGCCTAATAAATATTAACTTTTACAAATTTCTTATTACTTGTGATGAATTTTGTAAAAGTATTTTGTAATAAAGACTAGAAATACGAATAGTCAGAACACTGCATTGCAGTGCATTGTTGGAGCGGGGTGTCTTTGCACACGTGGCTTGTTTGCAGCATCTGAGTCGAGCCCAGTGGCTGCCAGAAGGTAACTGTATTGCTTCATTGACAGGTAGTCTAATACTGGAATGATTACCGCCAACACGATTTTTTGCCAGAAAGGAAGGAAAACGATTTATGTCGTAGCACTCCTACTGGTGCAATCCAGGCAACAGGCGTCGCTAGATTCAAACACAGTGAACAGACGCCTTAAGGCGTCGGTCGCTCTCTGTGAGGCAGAGAGCATCGTGCCGGTGGCGAAGGTAACAAAGGCAAGCAGTGTGTTCAACGTGCTAGGTAGGTGTCCCTGAAGAGAGTTGGGGAGATGGGCTAAAGGTACGTGAACTGGAGAGGAGTTAACAAAAGTTAAACTTGAGGATACCTCTATGGCGGGTCATCAAGAATTGCCCGAGGGCGTTTGTCTCGGATTGGAGGTGGTGGTTGTGTGGCGCTCTTGGTCCTCAGGTAAGGGAAGGAAGAGGTTGAGGCTGAAGCAAAATGAGTTACAGCTACCGACCGGACCAAGGCACACAGAGTGGGAACTCTTACGTCCTCCACAAATTACGTCATTTCTGACAAACCAAGGAGATCCCAATAAGAAACCAAAGATTTTAGATTAGAAACGCTTTAACCTACCCTTGTTGCTGGTCGACAAAAGCGACTGCCACAGGTTCTGTACTGACCAAAGAAACAAGAGATAGATGATGAATTTTGTGCCCAGAGCCAGGCGGTTACGACACGAAAGAAAGGGAAACAGTTTGATTCAGACGCCGTTAGCTTTGGCGAGGGTTTCAGTCATGTTGGCGTTGAAGCATAAGCGCCGATCAAGCTGAATGCCTAAATACTTCACTGAATCTTCCCAGGCGATGGGCCTCCCTTCTAGGGAGAGTGACTGACATCGGGAAATGAACTTACATTTGAAACAGTTCGCCTCGGATTTCACCCGAAACAGATCGCTTTGGATAGACAATCCGGTAGCAGGTCTAATTGATCCATCAGCCTTGTATTCACAAATCGAGGGGTAGGAAGCTGCAGTGATACTTAACGTTGTTGGCGAAGAGGGACAACGTGACTCCGGGCAAAACGGGCAGATCGTTCGTGTGCATAAGAGACATAACTGTGCTCAGTACAGAACCGTGAGGTCAAACTGAAGAACAGGACCCGTCGACGCTCAACCTGAAGTGTCGCTACGAAAAGGCACAACGGTGAGAGGAATTGGAGGAATGGGCCAACTTAAAGAGAAGGCCTTCGTGCCAGACTTTGTCGAAGGCCTTACTCATATCCAGCAAAACAGCGGGTCTAGACGCTATCTTGTTGGCGGCTTCAGACAAATGCGTAATAGTGCGGATTTACTGGAGAGTGTTTGAGTGCTCTCTGCGGAACCAGAACTGTTCGCTACGGATGAAGTCATTTAGCAGCGGCGAGATACGGGCCAGCAGGAGACGCTCAAACACTTTGAAGATGACTGGCAAGAGATAATGGGGCGATAGCTTTCAGGAAGCTATTGGCTCTTATTGGCTCCTTACATCGAAATGCCATTGATTAAAATCAATTAAAATAAGAATTCTATTTTACATCCCTTTAACAAATCACATTTTAGTATTAACGTGTCTATTAATTTGAAGTTAAATTAGTTGTTTAACATGAAGAAGTTTGTTACGGTAGACGTTACTTCTTTTTAAGGCTGTAAACGATTTCGAATACGATACTAGTAAGCCAGTAAATAATATTTTCTCGAAAATAAGACCTTCTCTTAATGCTTTTAATATCGGGTACACAACATAATTTCTTCTATAGTTTCGCTTTAAAATTTGGGTTTTATATCGATTCGGTCTTATAAAAAAATTAGAGACAGGAACAAGGGGTAATCCTAAACGACATGTGTTGATATAAATTTTATTACGTCAGAAATCTGATAGAATTGCTAGATAACACTAAAATCAGGAGAATTTGTTTAAAAAACTCATCCCAAACTATACGAAGTTTTATTTTCGAGTAAAATTCTGTAATCAATAATAGGCCTATATTTCATTATTACGTCAATAATTTACAATTTTGCCTTTTACTTTAGCAGGTAAAGCAAAGCGGACGAAATCCCTATGGTTATGACTGTTCTAATTGTTGACCAGTGAGAGAGAGAGAGAGAGAGAGAGAGAGAGAGAGAGAGAGAGAGAGAGAGAGAGAGAGAGAGAGACAGAGAGAGAGAGAGAGAGAGAGACCGAAGCGTCGGGGCTATTACGTTCAATAGGTTACGTACTTTACATTTGCACACTACATAAGTAATATAAATATTATTATTGACTGCGTGTCAGTGTGTCACACGATTAATAACTTAAAATTATTCATCTCCTTTTTACATGCTATATCTAATTAATTATTTATTTTAATTATTAATTTATTAAAATTATTTATTATTTTATTTATTTATTTTATTTTATTTCAGGACCTTAATTATTTTAAGTGCGATTATAACTTGACATAAATAAAATTCTAATTTAATATTTTATTTTAATTTACACAATGAAGTACTCACTGTAATGTATGACTCAACATATTAAATTAGACTGTGTATTATTTATATTTATTGACCAGTCGTTAATTGTATACTATAATACGCTTTTTCAAAGTTAATTACATACTTATATTATTCATTTCTATTCGAATGTCTGTTTAATTTACTTCTTTATAAAAAATTGAAAATACAATTAGTCTATAACGAATGTAAATTAACCGAGTATGGTAAAATGAATGCTGAATTATCACGTTTGGGTTATGTTGTTGTAAATAATGCAATAAAACTAACATAATTTACTAATTAAATTACTACTAATATTAACTGTAAATAAACTAACAAGGAAAGGATAACGCTGTATCATGAATACGAAATTCATACAATAATGATATTAAAAAGAATATCACTACACTCTTGCAGTTCGATAACATGCACTTTGGCTACGAGACTGTTGCGTGACGTGATCCGAAACATTCTGGCCAAATCCAGTCGGTGCTGCGCCTTCCGAGACGCTGGCCGATTGTTCTCTCGCGTCTGGACTTGTCCCGTCAACAACATTACGTCACACACATGATCTTGCTTGTTATACAAGACCACTAACACTGGGGCCGTCATATTCAGTTGAGTTTTGGGAATTTACGAAATATATTATACGTTATTATCAGTGAGGGACATTTAGTAAAAACTTTTACGTTGTCAATCTTCACGGGTTAGGCTGTAGTCTATTTCAGTCTCATTGGACTTAATCCAACCATCGTTTACGCAGTCTCCCTACAATCCTTTTCCCCTTTGGACGGTAGGGGAAATACTTAAGTAATTTATTCTATTGTTGTAAGGCAATTATTCATGAGATCATTGTAATTGTGGTGTTAGAAGTGGTATATAGGATATTTAAAAATTGAAACCAAAGAATGAATATGTCGTAATAGACTTCGTCTTGTGCGATTAGATGAATAGTCACTAGTGATTTGTAACAATGAATATCAATCAGATTTCTATCACGGAAGCTTTCCGAGCTATGACGCAAGAAGAAGGTTGTACATCACAGAGGAAAACGCCGGCGGTAGAGAAGCAGAAGAAGCATGAAATGAAAGTCAAACAGCATAGAAACGACACTGAGTACTGTTCTTCGCAAAGTGCAAAGAGCGTATAAAAACAGAAGAATGACAAAGTGTGTTTTGAAAAGTAGGTTTTGGAAAGATTGCTCTTGGAATAGTGTGTTATGAAATGAGTTCTCTAAATACGATATCTGACACAGCGATGAAAGAAAGCTATGACAAAATGTTCTGATAAGTGTGTTTTAAGAAAATCTGCTGCTACATTGTTCTGAAAAGTGCACGCTATTTAGTTTTGGTTAAATTATGGTTACTATTTGTGTAAACTCGTAACTATTTATAAGGTTCATATTTAAAATATGTTGTCAATGGGTTGTTTGTATCTTTTGCGTAAAGTATGATTTACGCTCACATTGGACTTTAAAATCACACATAACCTACAAACACATAAACATACACAATTAATTGTAAAATATGTTAAGCAATACAGAACATTTGGTACTGTGGAGAACGTTGTTCTACGCGTTTCTCGCTTAGCCCAGTACGTGCGTGTCTCTGCCAAGGCCTCACTGAAGTATCCTCTTGAATTTTCGAGTGTTTGTTAAGGACGCATATTATGAACCCTGCAGACTATAAATAGCCAACAGCTGACTTTTGGAAGTCAGTTTACATCGGCGATTACTCAGTGCGTTTAAGTTAGGATTTATTGAAGTGATGTTCGAAGTATTGCGGCAAAGTAGAATTGTGTTGTTATTGTGCGGGACTCTGTTAGTTGACACTATTATTGCGTGTAGACAAATTTAAACTCGGATTATTGTACAAGTTGATTATTAAACTGTTATTTGTGATAATTAAAGCTGGTGATTAGTAACTTGATTGGAGTCTGTAATTTTGTTTTCCACTGTACCATACGACGATCAGTGAGACCGTCGGAACAATATATTATATACTGTTTTATATACCACATAATACTGCGGTGTGTGTGTGTGTGTGTGTGTGTGTGTTGTAACGCGAAGGTATGGGAAGCCCAGATGAGTATAAGCCCACAAAATAAAAAGCCTAAATAATAATACCAATATATTTAACTTAAAGAAATAAAAATAAAAATAAAAAAACCTAAATAAACAAAAACCAAATCAAATAGAAGGAAGTAAAATACAATAAAATAAAATAAATAGAAACCATGTACTGTAGATAATAAGACAGAACTTGTGAAAGGTGTATAAGTGAAAAGTGAAAAAAAAAGTGGAAAACGAGGATGATCATTAATCACGCAGATGAGACTGTGGAGATCAATGATCCCTCCAATTATCTTAAGTGTAAGAAACCAAATAGGTCGATACGAGAGAAACAACTTGTGAAGACATTATAAAGTAACAGACATACTAAATGTCAGAGTGAAAACAAACAATTGTAGTAGTGTAGTTATTGGAAGTTTTATAGTTATTTAACCCATGTTGTTGGTTTTTAAAGAGAAGGCATTAGCATTGCTTAATTATGTTTATTTTCTTTTATTTATGCCAATGCCAATAATTTTTATCATTCATGAATCACTTGTAAAAGATTAGAAGAAGTGTATTAAGCCTATAGGCAAAATAGAAAGTATATGTTACAACATAGTACCAAAAGATACCTAAATAGAGGCCCATATAAACAATATATTAATGGTCAGCTAATAAACCTTAATAGAATGGAAAGAAAGTTGGTAATATGGTATACTAAACAGTTTATGTTATTATTTTGCTCAAAGATGATTATAATCATGGCTATGAAGGCAACACTTTGAGTTAATATGTTTAGAGATTTTTGTGTTATTGGTAGATCATGACAGTGTTAAAACTCATGTAATAAACATTTACAATTTATTTACAATTAGTAAATAAATTGTAATCATTCAAGAGGGTTCAAAACAAAAGGGCCAATTAATAATTAATGTAAATCAGAACATGGCACTGAGATAAACACCATGGCCTAGGCCAAAGTTTGTACATAAAGAAATCAGTGTCAGAAATGATTAAACAATCAGGTCAATGTAAGAAAATAATGAGAAAGAACAAAATGCATATGATAAACATAATTCTTGTAATAGTAATAACACTTGTTAAGTTGAATTAATTAATTAAAATATAGTTTGTGTAAAGCAATGTAAGGGTCCATAATCAGAACTTTTGTAAAGACGATAAAACATCTATTATAAGACCCACTTATATAATATGAGGTATCAAAATAATTATCTTTTGATAAGCAATAACACTAGGTAAACCAATTTCAAAATAATTTAGGATTAATCAGGGAGTAATTTGTGGGGTCAGATATAAAAATAATATATTTTGAATAATAAGGGTCACGTGACTGTTGGGTTCACCAAATTGACCAATTAGATTTCACAAAAATTGAGGCTAGACCGTTGAAGGAACGGAAAAATTCAATTTGTCTATTGTTAAACTTAAGAGAGTGCAGATCAGCTCTGTGTAGGACAAAACCAAAAATTATAACAAGGGATCAGATCCGAGTTTGGAAAAGAAACCAGATTATATCAAAAATAGTAAAACAATAAACAAGAGAAGAAAAAATGAACTAATTATAATAAACTGATGAAAAACCAATAAGAAGAATAAATACTTAAAAAGATAAAAAGTGAAAGTATCTCGTTTTCTGGTGAGAAAAAAAATAACCTTATTCTAAAAACATAGGTACTCCTACAAAACACTAGATTAACTGCACAAACACTGTTAAACCAGACACCAGTGAAAACTAGAAAGAGCGTTAAAAATAAACACTGTGTACATTTAATATGAATCATTTTATTTAAAAGAAACCGTTGGACAAAATTTTCACATCAGATCAGTTGAAGAACAAGCGGCCATTTTGTTTACCATACTGGCGGCCATTTCGTGGCTTGTGGAAGTCTGAGGCAAAATAATTTTCATTGCACATAGATAAAATTTAATTCACTCTGGTATTAGTTGTTAAGGTTTTTGAATATTTGTAATGTATTGTACGTTTCTCTAGGGATTTTTGTTGATCTTTACTAACAGTTTCAAAGAAGCCACGAGTTATTGGTCGACAAATCAATGCAAGATTAATAAATACTGAATGAAACTAAGTAATTGGCATTAAAAGAATTTTATTTCACAATTTAAACTAATGTTAAGGGATTACCCAGGTAATAAAGAAGAGTGAGCACGCAGTTGGAAGATTGAAATTCGCAACGAACGAGGAAGAAATAAATAACCTAAAATAACTGAATCGACTTCACAATCGATTGCAGATAATAAACACAACCAATTTAACTATTAGAATTAATTATTTCTGTAAATTGCAGAAACCAAACTTAGAACGGATACAAAGGATTGTCCCTTAACAAATAATTCCTTAACAGCAAATCTTATTCAATTGAAAATAATTAAAAATAAACCAAAGCAGACAAATTAAAGAAAAAATAAATAAAAAAAAAATTTTTAAAAATTTTATTTTTTTTTTATAGAATTTTATTAATCAATATTTTTACAATAAAAGACAGTGAGGAAAGAATAAGAATAGTTACCTTTCAGATTGACGTCCAACAACGTGGGGCATTAAATAAAATATACTCATATGAATAACGGCAACAAGAATCGAATTTTTCAGTACGGTTCAGATTGACACTCCAACGGGTCGCCTAACCAACTCTACTCAAGAATATAATTAATAAATAATTTAATAGAAAAAGGATCACATCGTACGTTAAGTTTAAAATTATATCAGTGTATTCTATATATAGTACTGTGTGCACAAGACCTAAGTAACTTTCTATATCGACACGAGTATATCATACTGGGACATTCCGTTCAATTTAATACAGTTCACTCTTCCGACCATATATCAGAAGTACGTACACATTTCACTATACTGAGGTATTCAGTAACAAGGTGGAATTGGAAATGAAAGCTCTCTAGTTGAAGTGAAGCATTCCTTCAATTGACCCAATTCTAGGGAGATGGATTTCATCTCAACGTCAGATTGTGCAAGTGTATGTGTGTGTTTGAAGGCGCTGGTGAACGATTTACGTCGACATTTATATTCATTTAATTCTAACTTTCTTCTGAACGAGTTATAAATCCTACGGCTTTTAATTAACGCAGTAGGTAATGACATATAAATGCTCACATAGTATGGATTTCGTCGGATTTTTTTGATTCTGCCTAAAAAAATTATGGCTCGTGATGATAAGAAAACTGTAAGACTCGAAGAAAATTTTCAGAACAAAGAAACTGTGAAGCGTCTAACATTGAAAACCAGACACATGTGCTGGTACGCTTGATCTGCCATTAGTAAAAGGAATAATAACATAACATAAAGTAACATTTGTACAAATTAGAAATATTGGAAAGACGAATTATTAGGAAAATATTAGGCCCACAAAAAACTTCAGAAGGTTGGAAATTAAGAAGTAATGATAAAATATATCAAAGTATAGAAAATATAGCAGAAACAATGAGAAAAAGAAAACTATTATTTTTTGGACATTTATATAGATAATGGACAACAATAGGTTGACAAAACAAATCTTCAAATATCTGTGGGGGAAGAAGTCAACAACAAGTTGGATTAAAGAAGCCCAAAAAGATTTAGAAAAAAATAATTTACACGTAGAAGAAGCAATTGACAGAGACGTTTTTCGGGCAAAAGTGTTAAAAATGTAGGGAGTCCAGGGTAGGAGAGAGAAAAACGCAGGTTTTCTGCCAGAAACGTTGGTTTCACACGTGTGGAAACCTCGGACCCAAGACACTTATCATTTCTTACCTTCCTAACAACCAATCAACAACAACTAAAAGTCAGATGCAGGGAAATACCAAAAGGTGAGGAAAAGTAATTAATAAATAAGGGTTACAGAAGAATGAAATTAATTCCTGGGAAAAGTTCAAAGCAAAAGGATGTGTGCGTTAGGACTCGCCCTGTTAGAAACATCGACTGCTACAACAGACTGTAGGGAAAAAATTAACTATTTAAAGATTGAAAGTGGTAATTATGTGCTGAATAATAAGTAATAAAATGTTAAGTGTAAAATATGATGGTTTAAAGAAGTTTATACTACAGTATTCTGAAATTATTAGTTACTTTGTTAATATTGATAACTTACTTTTTTTGTTTCTAATAAAACTGATTCACAGGTTAACAAAAAAAATTTTTTGCTTGATGCCTAAGATTTTATAGCTGATTTTAACTATATTTGTCGTGCTCATTATAAATATAAAAACCGTTTTTCTGTAGCAGCTATACTTTTTGAGATACAGCGTTACTTACTAATAAGCACTTTCACTATAAAGCCTGTTGAGTTGTGGTTAAGTGAAGGTTTATACATGTGTTAGTTCCTCGTTATTTTCCCTTCTTCTTCTGTGTACAACAATCAGCTGACTGCAGGCTTTATTAAGACGCCATATTTTTTTATATAACCTTGTGTTTCCATCCAACATAACCTCTAAGTTTTGTTTTTGTAGTTCTATTGAAAAGAAAGAAATGTATTCCAGTCGAAGGAGCTGTGTTAATCATTCTGATGTATTTTGCTACGTATGTGGTGAGTACACATTGAAAGAAAATAGAAAAACTATTTCTGATTTTGTGAAAAGAGCGTACTATGGATACTTTGGCGTTAGGCTTGGTGACCAAGATAAACTGTGGGCTCCACACATTGTTGGTAACATTTGTACCGAACACCTACGCCAGTGGACTAACGGAAAAAGAAGGAGTCTGAAATTCGGTGTGCCGATGGTTTGGAGAGAACCCAAAAATCACATTGACGACTGCTAGTTTTGTATTGTAAATATTAATGGCATCAATCGAAATAACCGCAGCAAGTGGACATATCCTGATTTAGCCTCTGCAAGACGGAGGGTGCTCTCGGAGGATGAGTTTAATCTTTCTGATGCTTGTTGTGATATAGATCAAGGTAACGATAGTAATTATGAGGGAAAATCATCAATTCCTCAACGTTTTAACCAAAGCGAGTTAAGTGACCTTATCAGAGATCTCAACCTCTCAAAACAAGCTTCTGAAGTACTTGCGTCCAGGTTGAGTGACAAGAACCTACTTGATCATGGAACAAAAATTACATTCTACCGTACAAGAGAAAAAGATTTGTTGCCTTTTTTTCTCAAGAAAACGATCTTGTATTCTGTCAAGATATCAAAGGGCTCCTAATGAAAATGGGCCTTCCCAAATATTGTCCAGATGATTGGCGTCTCTTTATTGATAGCTCTAAGCGGAGTTTGAAGTGTGTACTTCTGCACAATGGCAACAAAATTGGATCAATACTAATTGCTCACTCAACCAAAATGAAAGAAGAATACGATACCATAGCTTTGTTCTTGAATAAGGTTACGTATCATGAACACGAATGGGTAATTTGTGTGGTCTTAAAAATGGTAAACTTTCTCCTTGGTCAGCAAGGTGGCTACACAAAATATCCTTGCTTCTTGTGCCTTTGGGATAGCAGAGCAAAACAATATCACTGGGTAAGAAGAGAGTGGCCTACGAGGGAGAACATGGTTGTTGGGGAAAGAAATGTTATTCATGAACTCTTAGTTGGACGGAACAAAATCATCTTGCCTCCACTGCATATAAAGCTTGGTTTTATGAAACAATTTGTGAAGGCTCTTGATCAGGATAGTCCATGCTTTGCATACATTTGCCAAACGATGCCTGGGGTAAGTACAGAAAACTTAAAGCTGGAATTTTCGTTGGCCCTCAAATCAGACAGTTCATTAATGATCCTCATTTCGTAGATTCCATGAATGAGGCAGAGTGAAAAGCATGGACGTCATTTGTCTTGGTTGTCAGAAACTTTCTGGGCAACCACAAAGCTGAAAACTATGAAGAACTAGTTAACAGTATGCTCAACAATTTCAGAGACCTTGGATGTAACATGAGCATAAAGGTTCATTTCTTACACAGCTATTTGGACCGTTTCCCTGAAAATCTAGGCGATACCAGTGAAGAACAAGGTGAGGGATTTCACCAGGATATTAAAACGATGGAGGACCGCCGCAAAGGAAGATGGGATACTCATATGATGGCAGATTACTGCTGGAACTTGCAAAGAGACTGTCCAAACAAAGTTCATTCAAGAATGTCCCAAAAAAGAAGCTTCCGGAGTGTAAATTAACTTTTCCTTGTCTTTTTATCTTATTATTTTGAATATTAATTGTTATTTTAGCTACTGTAGGGATAATGATATGTTACTATGGGGTTTTTCTAGTCAATAAATTAAATTAGAAATTAAAATAGGGGTGTTCATTTTAAATTTATCACCTATACCTTAGGCCTAATTCAAATGGGATAACGTAAATAACGCTATTGTGATTTTTTACAAACAAGAGCTCATAGGCTAAAACTAATGTCAAATTCAAATTCAGCATATCAAATACACGCAAAATCAGCTGAAAAAGCCCCGGCACCAAAACATGTGTTGGGCTGTGATATTATTAGTATTCACTGTTAAATTTATATCAAATTAATCGTTTTAAACAATCTTCTCGGCAGCCAAGCAAAGTTATTTTCAACCCCTAAATCTACCATTCCCTAAATAAACAAGAGATTAACAGAAATGTTACAAAACATCCAGGAAACTTCAGCAAATTTTGTGTCATAATATCGAATTCCTGCATAGAATAATATTGTTACGATATTAATTGGTGACTCGTTGTGCACTTGGTGAAACATATTAATACAAAGGTTTTGTAAAATATATAAAAACACTTGGTAAGTTTCACAGATTTTATTTAACTCTAACAGCTGTTTCGGCTACCTAAGCCATTGTCGAATGAGAGGCGAATGAGTGATATTACTAAACACAGGATGTGAGTAAAGGTCGTGGTGGTGGTAGTGACCATCTGTTTAGGGCGTATCTGGAACATCTGTGTTGAGATGGAGAGGGGGTGTGCAATAAACAAGGGAAGGTCAAGTGTATTTAAAAATTAAATACAATAATGAATGCAAAATATAAAATTAACTAAGCTAAATATAATCTGAATGTAAAATATAAAATTTAGTTCAGTTAATTTTTTTACCTAAATTGTTATTTACCTGATACTCAGAGATTAAATTCGTAATGGTCTTCGTTACAGCTATGGATTGCAGATGTTTCGAAGCCGGTGTTGAAGGAGTTGGGATCCAGTTAACGACTAAGATACCACAGGAACGAAGGCAAGCACAGTACTAAACAACGAGTATGTGTTTGATGCATAAACCAAAAACTAATGAATATCAAATAACAATATGATGCGTAATAGGTTAAAAATTATACGGTTTAATTACATTATCGAAGCTTCTAGACGATCGAGTAAACTTTCATGTTTATACGTTATTTGTTATGATAGCAGCAAACTGTATAAAACAGAAACGGCGTCAACGATCAGTCAGTTAGCGAGTTGTTTTATAGCAGTGCAACACAGTTGTACGTGTAACTAATGTAAAACAATATTAATTGTTTATTAGCGATTCAATAGACTCATTGCCTTTAATAATTGTTAATGTTTGTTGCCAATAATACGAAATTAATTACTGTATTTGTGGAAGAGCAATGTTCAGCTAAGTGCAACAATGTATGACGGTAATTTTTCTTCTGCGCCTGGTGATTGTACAGAACTAAAACTTTCTGGCCACGTAATAATATTTACAAAGCAAACGTCAGACAAGGCGGCGACTGTAAATAATTTTCAAGGATTTAGTCAAACCCCTTAAAATTACAGTGTTATTACAGTAGAGACTAATACAAAAGCACTTAGCTTTATTAACTTAGTCGAGTCGCTGTCTCCGAATGTTCCAAGTACCGGGCCGCCGTCTTGAACATAGTTTTCGTTTACTCTCACCCTCTGACCTTCCGTCCTTCTGTTGCTGTCATTATAAAACATTCCCACTCTGCTGCCTTGCCTTTGTGCGCTTCCATTATACCTTTGTAACGCCGCTATATTTTATAGAACGTCAAAACGTACTGTTTATGGCACTTATATCAACTTCAGATAAAAGTTTTAATTCATCTGATAAAGAATTTACAAAATAATGAACTTGTATCAGGACTAAGCATAATACACTGACCTAATTTCAGGTTGATAGCAGTTTATCTTAATAGAATTCTTCACTTAAATATCCGGCTGTAATCTGTTTGGTTTTTTAACATTTCCTTGTTTTCCAATAAATGGTGAGTTGGCCCGTTGCATAAACCCCCAAATCTGGAGGACCAGGCAATTTGTAATCAAGGTTTACTTCCTTTAGCCTTTGATAAACCAGTAACCAACTACAAGGCAGCAGCTGTTAGTTTTGGTCCACCCCGGGTATTTTATTTCCCCGGTACCCACTGTATCTGGTGAGCATTCCCCTATCCGCTACCTGAGGAGGTGCCCGATGGGAGACTAGCAACTCCACACGATAGTCTTTTAAATATAACTGTAATACAAATACAGATACAATCAAACACATACACACAAATGTGTGTATATGGCATAAACACACACATGTTCTAACTAATCATATATTAAATAGAAATCAAGCATTGTTTAGTTCAAAGAGGAAAGAAACATTATTTTGTAGTCGGCATTACGTATTATTGGGTGCGCTGCAAACTTTAGTGTCACCGTGTAGCGGTGCGTGTGGTTCCAGAGCGGACACAGAAATCCTTTGTTTCACTGTCAGTTGTACTCTGAGATACGCTCGCTGTTGCTGCATTTTTTGTCCCATCCAAGAGCGGTCGAGGTCTCCGACGCGGATCATATCGATGGCGATTCTCAAAGTACAGTCTAACATCAGTGCGTGTTGTGTAGGCTGTTCATTTTTTTGTTTTCTCAGTTTTGCAACATTTCATTATTACCACCGTCATGACTCAGAGTGTATTTTGCAAACAAGAAACCATTGTGCTCTACGATCCTAAGCCATAATTTAAAACTGACAATATATAAAAGCCTTATAAGACCAGTAGTGACTTACGGCTGTGAGACATGGAAAATGCGGAAAAATGATGAAAAAGATCTTAAACGATTTGAGAGGAAAATACTTAGGAGAATTTTTGGGCCAGTAGTGGAACAAGATGGAACATCGCGGACCCGCATGGATCTTGAATTTGACATATTAATAAATAGTGAAAACACAGTAAAGTTGATTAAGTCACGGAGAATTAGATAGCTAGGACATATTTATAGAATGGAGAGGACCAGAAATACGAGAGCTATCGCAGAATGGAAACCCTTGGAGTCTAGGCCCAGAGGAAGACCAAGAAAGGGGTGCAAGGAGTGTGTTGAGGAGAACCTGGGGACCATGGGGATCAGAGAATGAAAGGTTGTTGCTGAGAACAGAGGGAATGGTGTAGGATTGTTTAGGGGCCAAATCTCATAGAGGGATATAGATCCAGAGGAAGGACCATTATTATTGTGGCTTTAGGTAATGTACCAGTTCTGTTATGCTCAACAATCTCTTGAAGCCTTTGTGTTGCTTACCATCGTTCCCACGATTCGTCGAAATTGTATTAAATAATCGTTTTGTTTGGGCGCGTGTTTAGTGCTCATCAGGGCGAAGTAAATTTGTACCAAAAATTGGTCATCTAGTGACTAAATTTGTGAAGAGCGTGTTGTGAGTCTGCGTGAAACCAGCGGTTCGAACGACAGTTCTATTACGGTACAGTGTACAGTCTACCATTTGAACAAGCCTAACCGAAATACCAACAAACACAGAAGCGGTTAACACAATACACTCATACGGCAGCAGGGAGTTTCAACCTGTTGGAACAACACAATACGTCGGGCCAACGATATCACACCATGCTTCAAAATTCGAAATACATACTCGTATTTTCCCCGCAAAAATATAAAAATTAACACGTAAATAAACCAAATAGTCTCAGTCAGGCCAACAATAGTGTCTTGTAAACTGCAAGACGTACGAAGAATTTCAAACGGGAGACCTTCCTTACTTCTTTGTGGTTTTCAAAATACGATTTAGAATTTCAAAAATTGTTAGCCATATTTGTTTAATATGGCGGCCAACTTTAAACAAATACAAATATACACGATTGTAAACTTTTAACAACAATCACAATCGAACAACGATTCCACATGACGATTCCGCACCGTGAAGAAAGAAAACTACAGGAAGACCATGTTTGATACACAATTCTAGAGATAAACATGTTATATGCAAACTGAACTACGTTTTAACTTTAAAATCATACATACATTACACTTGAATTACAGTGCATTAATCTTTACACTTTGGCTTCGTTTTAAAATGCCCAAAGCGATTCTTAGAGGGAAAATAGATGGGCAAAGAAGGAAAGGAAGACCTAGCACAAGGAGGCTATAAGACGTAGAAAATGCCTTCGGGGACGTATGAGGAGGGGTATCAGTGATTGGAGGCGGGAGGCTGGAGGACCCAAGTGTTTGGAGGCGATTGCGCATAAATTGATAGCTACATAAATCATTCATTTACATAAATGAAATTTCGCTTTTCTTTTAACGCTTTAAATGATGTCAAGGTGAATTCGAAGAATATACGGGTTTACATTTGAATTACGGTTGTTATCTATGAGGTTAATTTAATTTTTGAGAAAGCAGCGTTCCGACTACAGCAGACAATGGCAGCCGTCTTAACACTACGAAGAAACTAGTGAGCTCCCCGAGCTATAGAATTCGCTCATTACTTTGAATGTAATATACCTATTGTCAGGTAAATTTTAGTATTAAATAATTTATTAGTTGTCAGTAAAATGACGAAATACCCGATTAGTTTATTATTTGTTTTTTTTAGTAAAATAAAAATCTATTGTTGTTCGTTTAAGTAAAGTGGGTAAACGAACTCTGTAATCCTTTCCCACCAGAGAAATATCGTTGCTTTATTACTCCCACTTCCGTATTTTTACCTGGTGTTTTCAGCAGTATCTCGTCTACCAAAAATCCTGACTTCTGCAGTCGCCCTGCTTGTATGTGTGGCAACACGGAATCGTGCGGTGCAGCGTTGTATAGGGAAGGCGCGAGATTATACGTATATTACCAACTGTCGGGGATGCTAAGGATTGAGATCAGATCACACGAACGGATACCTATGTTGTGGCAGTTTTCCATGTGCTTAACAACACGAATCAATGGACAGAGAGGAAGTGTGTGAGAGAGAGAGAGAGAGAGAGAGAGAGAGAGAGAGAGAGAGAGAGAGAGATTCAGTAATCCCAAGGGAGCGTTGCGGTGATACAGACAACATTAGCCCAAGGAGACACTCCATACGTGTCTTATGTTAGCCTCTATACAAAAATACGGCTTTTGTTGTTAAGTAGACCATTAAATATTCATTCACCTACGGTATATGTTTACGTTAGAGCTAAACCTTATTTGGATAACACACACACGATATGGATATTAGCTTGAAAATATAAAACACGTTTTTTAATATTAATTTTGTTACCAAGTTACCAAGAAACGATCATTTCCCAGTTCCCAATTTTCCAGTTCTGCTGTAATAACAAAATATACATCTATGCTGCGTGTAATATGAGGGATTTATCATTTAAATTTATTCTACTGACAACATTTAATGCACTAAGTGTTACTGAAACTTACTGCTACGATTGTGTCCATCTCATATGATACTTTGTATCATTATTAAGAAAAGTTCTCTACTAGATACAACATAATTCTAAATTTGCTTTCTTGATGAGACCAATGTGCATGATATTTGGTATTTTCATACGCTATCATCTTCACTTCAAGAGTTGGGCCCAGTTACCCTTCCGGACCCCATCCGCTCCTATGTATACGAATATTTCTCATTTCATCATGATGTATTACATTGATTGTCGAATATATGGCCTATTTTTTTAACTGCAGGCGAGGTAAACAAAAATGTAACTTTGGATCAAGCATGTATAACAGGTTAGATGAAAAATTGCGATAAGTAAAACAAGATGTAGTCAAAACATATCTAAAGAAAAAATGCGGCCTACTTTCCTCACTGCTTTTTCCATTGCTCATAACCTTCATGAACAAGATTCAGTTTTTATTTTTTGCTTAAAATTCCTTCTTTATTTCGTTTTAATAAACACGAATGGATTAACTGTTTTAAAATTGGTCACTTAAAATTTTTTAAAGAAAAAATATCTATTTTGAAAGTTATCTCAGTAATTTTTCTATTATGTTATCTTTAACTGTTAGTAATTTTATTTTGTTGAATTGAAACGTAAAAATGTGTCTAAATATAAACTTTCCAGACCGAAAACTACTTTTCTGTGGGTCTTCAACGTAAGAAACAACGCGTTGGTTTATTTTTATAGCGTCGCCCCTTTTTATATATATTGAGTATATAATTCCGACTACTTATGTAAACTATGTTATAAATGTCTATCACGGTTCTGAGTTTCAATTACCTAGAAACATTTCGGATTTAGCATGGAATTTATAGAAAATATCAGCGTCAGAACCTCCCTAACGTAATAATAAAATGCTGCCCTTTCTGTTTTGCTAATGTAACAAATGTTTAACGAACAGAAATAACACTGTTGCACACCAGTATAGAAAAACGTTTTCCGATTAGCGCTTTGAAGCTTCCGCACTGATGATGAGCTGTGACGCTTGAAAGCGCTAACCGGAAAACATTTTCTATACTTATGTGTAACAGTGTTATGTCTCAATCAGAATTATTACTGTTGCACACCACTATAGAAAAATTATTCCGATTAGCGCTTTCAAGCGTCACAGCTCATCGTTAGTTCGGCTGAATAATTTTTCTATAGTGCTGTGCAACAGTAATAATTCTGATTGTGATTATAACCACTAACACAGCTTTAATAATTAGCTGTTTAACAATGTAGTTAAAACTATTCTTACTCCATTACAGCCGGATTCCACGTCTTTCCACGTGGAATCCGGTTGTAATGTGTATGTGCGTACATATTTCTGCTACTTTGACATGAAAGACAATTACGTGACACTTGTCACGCGTCCGCAACGAGACTATTCCAGACCATACCGGTCCGCGCACACTGTGTTCAAGGCCGCAAACAGTTAAGCTCTAGTGTTTTCTAGTAGTGCTGACGCGTATTACGGATTATTCAGGAATCTCAGCGGGGTATAAATACAAGCATTTAGCGACGCTTAGTTTCAGTTTAAGTGGCGATTTATTCCAGTGCGGTTCGAAGTATTGTGTTTTATAATTGTGCGGGACTCTATTAGTTGACATTATAATTGCGTGTGAACAATTTTTATTTGATTTGTTGTAAGAGACTATTTTGTTCATTACAAACTGTTTAATTGTGATAATTAAAGATGGTGATTAGTGACTTGATTGCTGTTTTGTATTTTGTTTTCCACTGTACCATACGGCGATCAGTAGACCATCGTAACCGTATTAGTGAGGTTACTATGTCTGTCGTGGTAGCTGTCCGACTCCGATTGAAACTCTTTACACGGATTTAGTTATAAAAGAGATTATTGTGCAAAAATGAAGTAAATACCAGAACAAATTAGAAGCCCATAAAAATCAATTTTGTAGAGGGATAAAGCGTATCAGAAACACTTTAGAGATTGTGGTCATTTGACCTGATACAGAACAAAATTACAGAGAATTTTCGTTGGAAACGTCTTCGTCAAGATGTATTACATTGATTGTCGAATATATGGCAAATTGTTTTAACTGAAGGCGAGGTAAACAAAAAATGTATCTTTGGATCAAGCATGTATAACAGGTTATATGAAAAATTGCGATAAGTAAAACAAGGTGTAGTTAATTGCTTTACTTGTTAAATGACAGATTTGTCCATTATGATTGTTTTTCTCTGATTAGAGTTTATGTTGTATTGTCATAAAAGCAGACGATTTAGAAGTAGTTACAGTTAGTGTAATGATGTTAATTTATTAAGATTTATATGAATATAGAGTGCGGTAGTGAAGTGTAATATTAAGAGAGTTTCTTAACTGGTCGGGTAGAGAAGTATACAATTAAATAGATATAATTGAGATGTAGTCAACGAAGCGATTACAGACAACAGTCGGGGGGGGGGGGGGTACTCTCGGACGGATAATGCACAAGGGAAATGACAAAAGGACGTTTATATCAGACTCCGATAGTCGATATGAAACGTTACGACGATATAACTAACTAAGCCAATAATGTCGAGAGTGTTCCTGCCTCCCTCAAACCTTGTGTAGATACAATGTTTTGCGAGAACAGATTTTAAGATATTACAAAACATGGCTGAAGCAATTAGCGCTAAATCGAGTTGACTTGGCAAGACCACGCAATTTACTTAGACAAGATTTAATTACGGTTATTTATTTAATCAAATGACGCCGTCAATATTTTGACTAACAATTTATGAATAAACAGTAACGAAAACGGTAAGGATACGGTAAAGTTAATAAACAAAGAGCGAAGCAGAAACGGATGGAGCCCTCTAGAACCTGAAAAAGAAGAAAACACATTTATGAAATAGTCTAGCATATTTTTTAGTTTTGTAAGTCTGCTAAATGAATTTTTAAACATACAACTTACAGTTCCTTTAGAACAAATTCAAAAGAGAATGTTTACGGTATCCGATCTGTAGAACCGAAGCTATCGATAGTGGAAACAGAGAGAAATATTGCGAGGAAACTATTCAAACGATTGTTGGAATAAACGGTTATTTAAACCCCATATTATTATTTACGAACAATTCGTTTTGATTACCATCGGAGTGAAGATTCTGCATTCGACAAACTTATTCGAAAAATCACTTGTTAATTCAAAAGTGAGATTATTTGTGATTCCAATTTAATTTAGTAATATTAAGTTTTTAGCAAATTACTGTTTATTTTAAACAGTATGCCCTGTGTACCTTTGCACAGAACATCTCTTTAATGGATTGTTTGTACAGTTTAAAACAGTTTGTTAAAAAATATTTATTAAAAAAAACACTAACAACAGGAAATGTTTGAGGCTTTTGAAAAAACTTTTAGCTTAATGTCTGTTGCCTAGCAACGGTAACAATTTAAATTTTACCTAAATATTTTGTGTACGTTTATTTACGCAATCTGTTAACAACATAACAATAAGCATAATTGTTCACATGATACATGGTATGAAGAGTCAATTGTCTAGTTCTCTGTATGAGTATTTAAAAAATATCGGTATGGAGAACCATACATGACTTCCATGTTATATGATTTATATTTAAAATCATTTACGAAATGAAATGTTTCCATAGAAACTACTTCTTTCCACTTATTGCTTCAGCCTTAACCACAGTATTGTGGTCACTAACGTATACCACCACACATTATCGCACTCGATTTTCACTGATAATGGCAATCGACTGCACTGCCGAAACGTCTGGTTTTGCAGAAAACATTGGACTACGGCCAAACAGCCCGAGAAGGAATTTTGACTACTACTTTCTTGCCGATAACGTAATACACATATAAAAATTATCCCCCCCTTCAACTATAATTTTCATTTATAGAAAATTACCCCCACCCCGTTCAACTAGCCTCTTCATTTATAGATATTTCATCTACGTTTCTACAGCGGATTATTAAGATCTTCTTATCAGGATACTTTATTTATCAAAATTAAGTACTTTACTCTTGTTACAACAAAAAATTTTTCAGGTAAACTACCCTTTCCCCGTAACCGATCTTCACCAAAATCAACAGGCCTTGCGTTCTCTACAATATAGGGACGTATGCAAAAAATTATTTGATTCTGTTTGAATCTGCGGCAGTTATCGTTCGTCATAGAAACAATTACCCTTATTAAAACATAAAACGTTGCAGGTAAACTACCCCTTTCCCTTAACCGATCTTCACCAAAAACAATAGGTCCTGAGAACTCTACAATTCAGGGCTGTATACGAAACATTATTTGATTCTGTTTGAATTTAGCGGCTGTTATCGTTTGCCAAAAAAAAATTACCCTTGATAAAAAAAACCGTTGCAGGTAAACTACCCCTTTCCCTCAACCGATCTTCACCAAAAACAATAGATCGTGAGTACTCTACAAATCAGGGCCGTATGCAAAAATTATTTGATTCTGTTTTAATTTGCGGTTGTTATCGTTTGCCATAGAAAAAAAATCTACAGACACACAGATAGACAGACCGACATACACACAGACATTTTTCGAAAAACGACTTTTTTCATGTTTTGAGTGTAGTACAATCAGAATCTGCAATAATCTCGAACACGATTTTTTTTGCCATCACCATACAGTACTTCCATTTCCTTAAGGAACATGGAAGTAATAACATGTTATATACAATATATTTAGAGTGTTAAAGTCTAAGTAAAACCAGCAGAAATGTTAATTTTAATCGCCTCGTCTGCAAGCTGTTGTCTAGCAGATTTATAGCTAGAGGATTTTTGTGCTTTCAAGCAGTTTCGCATGCCTTACGCTAAACACCCAGCAGTTTCACTGACTGAGGGCAGGTTCACGTTTCTATAGACGTCTTTGATGCTACGAACCACGGTGCATTCGTTATGGCACGCAACAACTTGGTCTGAAACCTTTCCGTTATAGCGATGTTGGATTTAGCTGTAGTCCTCCAAAGTTGTAAGCCGTATGTCCACACAGGCTTGAAGACAGTGTTGTACATCAACAGCTTGTTTCGCATTGACAGTAATGATTTTCTGCCCAGGAGCCAATTATACTTTCAAAACTTGGTTCCCAGTTGGTTTTTCTTCATCGAAACGTTGTTGCGCCATGTCAGTTGTTTGTCTAGGCGGATGCCCAAGCGTTTCACAGAGTCGGCTACCGGGATAGCTTTGTTATTTAATCTCACTGCTGGTGTTCTCCCGTGTCATTCTATGAAGATGATGTGTGATACTTAGTTTCACTTAATTTACCTAAATACTGTGTTTTTTAAAATTATTTCTGGAAAGTTCTAACAAATAATTATTGATAACTTTTGAATCTTGCCGGGGTGGGGGGGGGGGACAAAAACCTTGAAAAGGCGTAATTTCAAACTAGGAGTTCTGAATAATACTCGACTACACACCATCCGTACAAAGATGAGACTTTTACCTGCTACGTATTCTCGGTCCTCTTCTACGGTGTAGAATCTTGGCAACTAAAAAATGGGAATCTTTCGAAATGTGGCTTTAGCGCAGAATATTGAGCATTTCATGGACAGCACATATTACTAATGTTGAAGTTCTTAGAACGATGAAGAAAGAAAGGGAAGTTATTAACACAGTGAAGATAAGAAAGCTTCAGTATCTGGTACATCTCATGAGAAATGAACAGAGATTTTACTTATTTCAGTCCATACTACTGGGAAAAGTACTTGGAAAGAGAGGCGTTGGGCGACCAAGAATATCATGGCTGAGTAATTTAAGGACCTGGTTTGGCATGAATACAACTGACTTATTCCGTGCAGCACTGCAGAAAATTAAAATAGTCTGTATGACATCCAACATCCTAAGAGGATAGGAATTATCAGAAGAAGACACCATCCGTGTAAGCGGCAGATCAATGAGGAAATTGTATACCAGTTATGTCAACGAATGTTCGCAAAGATAAACCCATTGAACAACCAATTGATATACAATGAATACTGTAATGCTATTTCCACCTGAATGGCAATATGAATAAGCAAAGTAGCATATACACTTATAATTTATAGCATAATTTATTGAGCCCAATAAAATCCTACTGCGTTACACCAACGAACATTACAGACTGTCAAATTTACCTTGATCTGTCCTGTATCACAGAACATGAATTTATGGTGTAATAGGCCTTTGTATTTTTAGGAAAAAATGACCTTACCAACACTTCTGCGGCGGCTCGGAATATCTAAAACCTGGAAACATTCGTTGAGCAAAAACTTGAGACTATTCCACAAATTTTTGCGAATGCTCGGATTCAACAAGAAACCGATCTGGCACATAGCATGATTATCAATGGCAGCTATAAGCCGATTCTTTGACGAGAGTATAACTTCGAAAAATTGTAACATTTCATAGCCTCCAAGATCCCTGAACTGAGAGCGTGCAACTGCTTCTTGTGGTGGTCACTTTCAGAACAAATTGTACTACAGTTAAGCTGGTAAGACGAAATGCTTTAAGAGCTAAGGTTTGAGAGGAAATTGTCAACGTTACTGTAGAGCTACACTGCATTGTATCAAGAAAAGTGTAAATCAGGTGCTACAGGAATGTCTGGGCAGAAGATGGAGCTCACATGCAGAATGTTGTCTTCACAAAATTAATTAAGCGTATTTTTTTCTTAAGTGGCATATTTTGTCCTACTGAATTACACACATAAATTTGTTACCAAATATTATTTTAATAAAAATATTTGTTTTCCAAAATTTTCCGTTTCTCTGAGACACTACTCTAGTTACTAAAAGAAATAAAAACTTTAATTTTTTCGTTTCTGCACTACAGTATTCGAAATACACGAAGAAGCTTTCAAGAAATAAAAAAAACATCTGATACTCTTGATAATCGATTTATTAGCTAGAAAGAAGTGCTACGCATTGTTTAAAATTTCCGAAGTCAGATTTTTATAACACTTAAAGTTTGTAAACAAAAACGAAGGGAAAGTATAAAGTTTTGAAGGGTGACACGTAAGTATCTACAAAGCATCGTAATAACTGCTATTAGGTTTATATTAAGCTTTCACTTAGCTTTTGAAACATACATTATAAAATAAAAAGGCGATGTTTAATTCATTATACTGAAACCGTACAATGATTTATACAAGTAGTACAAAAGAACAGAATTAGTAAAAAATACTTCTACGTTCATTAAACATTTATTACCCGACCAAGCAAGTACGACAGTATTTTGTCTTGGTGGTGTTCGTTCGTCTGTTACCTTTTAAGCTCTAAACCATTTAGACCAGTTTTGACGGACGTAGGTGTTCGAATCACTTGTCTTGAATCTTGGCGTGTCAATGGGATATGAAACTTAGGAAAAAACAAAATAACGCAAGTTAAACCCTTCACTGTGTGAGACTCATTGAGTTTGTATACATTTTAATTAATAATAAAACGTATACAAGTATGATTAAAATAACTAACCTTAATATTATTTCGACTGTACAATGTTTACACATTTTTCGGAACCAAAGATTACAAAATTGATTGAATTTCTCATCTTCCACTGCTGCTTGTCCGTCCAAAGATTTTCTTCAATTTCCCTTTCCTTCAATATAATCTCAATATAATCTGAATTTCCTCTACCTAGGTAAGAGAAATTCATTGTCTTCCGCGTTTTTTCTTCCTGGTGGGATCCATTTCATAACTTTCCTTGGTCACCTTTCCTGTCCAATTTTTGTGTGTGTATCCATACCATTGTAATTTTTTGTTTAAATAAAACCAACAATTCAATTCTTTACATTCATTCTGTCCCTAATAACTTCGTTTATAATTTTCTGACCTCTAGATACTCTTGCCGAACGTCTCCAAAAGTCCATCTCTGCTGTCATTAATTTTGTTCTTGTTTTTTTATTGGTAGTCCAAACTTCTGAGACGTAAGTCATGATACTTCTAACAATAGTTTTAAATATTTTGGTTTTAGTTTCTGCTGTACTTTGCTTATCCCACATAATTCTATTTAATGTAGAGATAGCCATCTTTCTCTAATTAATTCTGGATTTTATTTCTTTGTCTTCCTCCCAGTTGGCCGTAATTTTCATCCTTAAATACTTGTATTACTCTGTATATAAAATCTTCTCCATGTCTTCCTTTAATATCATGTTTAGCTGAAAGTCATCTATTGCCATGTATTTTGTTTTATTCATTTCTTTAGTCCCCATTTCTGATATTCCTGTGTCAATTTTTTAGTCATGTACTCTGTCTTAAAAATCTTGAGCCAAAAGTAATTGGTCATGAGCAAACTGTTATGAATAAACTGTATCACCATCAAGAGGTATTCCCATGTTCCTCCACTTTTTGTCGCAGCCCCTATTGCTTTCTCCGTATAAATTTAAAAAAGCGTAGGTAAATACCACATCCGTGGCGTAAACCTTTGGTCACTAGAAAACAACTAATACATTTTAAAATAATTACTTCCCTACTCCGCAAGTACAATGGCGTTACGTTTAGACAGTATTCCGTTTGTATGGTTACAGCTGAATGTATGGTCACCATGGCAACAGAACTGTTTGGATTGGTTTCGAGTTGGATTTTTACTTCCATGTTCCTTAAGGAAATGGAAGTATGGTGATGGCAAAAAAAATCGTGTTCGAGATTATTGCAGATCCTGATTGTACTACACTCAAAACATGAAAAAAAGTCGTTTTTCGAAAAGTGTCTGTGTGTGTGTTTGTGTGTCTATCTGTCTGTGTGTGTCTGTAGATTTTGTTTCTATGGCAAACGATAACTGTCGCAAATTCAAACAGAAACAAATAATTTTTTGCATACAACCCTGATTTGTAGAGTACTCACGACCTATTGTTTTTGGTGAAGATCGGTTGAGGGAAAGGGGTAGTTTACCAGCAACGGTTTTTTTTATCAAGGGAAACTTTTTTTTTGGCAAACGATAACAGCCGCAAATTCAAACAGAATCAAATAATGTTTCGCATACAGCGCTGAATTGTACAGTTCTCAAGACCTGTTGTTTTTGGTGACGATCGGTTAAGGGAAAGGGGTAGTTTACCAGCAACGTTTTATGTTATAACAAGGGTATTTTCTATGGCAAACGATAACAGCCGCAAATTCAAACAGAATCAAAAGATTATTTGCATACAGCACTAAATTGTAGAGTTCTCAAGACCTATTGTTTTTGGTGAAGATCGGTTAAGGGAAAGGGGTAGTTTACCTGCAACGTTTTATGTTTTAACAAGGGCATTTTCTATGGCAAACGATAACAGCCGCAAATTCAAACAAAGTCAAATAATTTTTTGCATACGTCCCTGAATTGTAGAGATCTCAAGGATTTTCGATTTTGGTGAAGATCGGTTAAGGGGAAGGGGTAGTTTACCGGCAACATTTTACGTTTTAACAACAGTAAAGTACTTGAAAATTCATTTAAACTTTTTCAAACAATGGTAATTGTTAAAAATAAAATAATTTTGTTGCCAGGCAATAATATTATAATTTTTTCATTTTAGTGTAAATCATGTATGAGTGAAAACAATCGTTCGTGGCAGGCAAGCATATCTCAATTATGTAATGTTTACGTTTCCATTTTATTATTATGATTACTGCAATAAAAAGGCTGGGAAGACACACACACACGCGCACACACACACACACACACACACACACACACACACACACACACACACACACACACACACACACACACAAAATTCGCGTTATTTCTGGCCTCGCTCATGTTTATTTTCTTACATTTACACGCTTTTTAAATGGAAAGTGCCGAAACCCACACCAACATAACGCGTGCAAGCCGAAAAAGTGTCCAGTGTGGATAGCGATTTGCTTTCTGTGGATCGCTGGGCAGTGTAACTACACGTGTTTACAGAGGAACGATTCATAGACAGATTTTTCGTATTTAGGGAATGAACCCTCTGCAAGATGCTGAGGGTCCATGAATGACTTCGGAACGCTCCTTCTTTTCCGCGTGTTTGTTCTGTGAAACGTACACTGTAGATTCGCAGATTTATTCTAAGCAACGCTCAATAGGAAATGTTGAAAATTTGTGTCCACGGTGTACCCTCATACACACTAAATCTGCTCTGATGTTTTAATTACGGACATCATAATATTAAAACTTTGGAAACTTGAGCACTATTTAATGCAGATCAATCATTAACTTATACAAGCCATTAATTTTATGCATATTTTATATATATGTGTACTACGCTGCCCCCATAACATAGAAAGCCCTATCTCCGAAGAACAAAATTTTACAGGAAATAAGGAAAACAAATTTCTTCACCTGCATCAAAGTTTTGATACTTTAAAAGGCTTTTGATGTGTAAAAGTTGTTGTTTTAATGTACACAACTTTGTGTTAATATTAATATAATTGATTTTTAATTTTTGTTTAGAAAAAATGGATTTAGGGCTTTTTATTTTAAAGTTTGCTGCTGTAATACACGGTCTCGAAAAGCCCTAACTCCCTGTATGGGAGTTAGGGCTTTTTATGATCATAATTATCATGTTTGCAAACCCTAAATAATAGCTTTGCATAAAACAACTTTTAAAAACTGTGTAATACCATAAAATAAAAAGAATACATTCAATAATTTTCAGTTTTTAATTAACATAAAACTAGTTTACATATATATGAAGCTTGTTCTTTATCAGTCTTTCATTAGTCAGCGTTTAGTAAGTCTGGCTCTTCTGACTCTTGGATGCTCAACCAAAATCCACGACGGTTAGGTGGCATAAGGGGGCACAGTTTTTCAACTATTTCTTTTTTCTTTGCTTTATTGAATCCTCGTACTTTGTCAATTTTTTCAGACATGGGAAAGTAGTTCTTGATGCATTTAGCTTGCAAGAAGTTCAACACTTTTGAACTAGATTCTTCATATTTGGTAGAATACAAAAGACTTGTATTTCCTCGTTTAGCAGTTACTTTAACAACATCTGTGAGATAAGGTATGTTGTCACCTCGACGCTTAAGTTTTTGTTTTGAAGTGCAGTCTTTCCATGCGAAAAGGTCCCCAACACTAAGTTCTTTGGTGTCTACTTTTCCTGAGTTTGCTTGTTGAACACATTTAACAAAATCCTGGAAATCATAAACCTTTCCACTGTGCTTCATAGCCAATTCAACTTGATGGTGAAAGGAGTCAGCAGCCATAAACGTATGACCTGGTTCGAAGTAAAAAATGTCAATACTGTCTACAGAAATCTGTGGGCAATAATTTACAAGATACACCAAAAAGGTAAAAAGAGTCCAGTTTTTGTTTTGTGGTGAGCAATTGTCCAGCCAAATACAGATATGCTATACATCTCTGAAATGATAAAAAAATGAATAAAATGCATTTAAGATGTCTTCTTTTTTTCTTCCACTTATTGCCTCGTGCCACAAGACTGCGAGAGGTTTAGCCTTCTGTTTGGTACCAATAGGTACAAAACTTTCATTAAATACTACCATTATTCGAGTAAACACGACTTCTTTGAAGGAATCCACCCGTGGTAACATAATCACCTTCTGTAGATCAGCACAAAAGTATAAGGCGTCAGTGGAAGACTGCAGCTTAGCGTGTTCTTTATAGAGGTCTCTTGATTTTTCAGCCTTTTCAATGTGGCACTTCCAATAAATGCAAGTCTCACAGTCTGGTGATAAATTTTCCTGATTGTGGTATTTGTCATGTTCCTTAAACTAGAAGCACATGCCACATTCTTCATGACTGAGTTTCGTAAACGATATGTTCAGCTCATTAACAACCTTTCTATACAGATCGTAAGAACAGTCACAAGAGTTTTCAGCTCGTATAAAATCATCATACATCCTTTGAATGGTCACATCATTTGGGAGGTATCGTCGATTTGGCGCATGTTCTCTTCTGTAGTGAGCAATACTTGGGTTGTAGCTCTCTATATGATTTATAATAATGCTCCTGTCAATTTTCTTAGGATTAGGATGCTTTCCTCTTTTGTCAGTCGAACATGACGTCATACCAGTCATTGTATCTTTGTCAACAGATGTTAAAGTGTCATAAATAACCGAGTTATTTTCTTTAGAAAACCCAAGAGTAGTAAGAAAAACCCATTTACATACTCTGACTCTTTCGCCTTCTTTGTCATTAAAAAAATATCGAAACGAATTGTTTCTAGTTTCCGATTTACCCCGACGTCTCTTCACCGGGAGCTTAGTGGCACACACCACGATAAAGTCCCGTCTTTCTGTGAAATTTTTGTTCCAAAATTCGGTGTTACATTGGTTTCGCCACTCTTCCGAAAACTTTGTGCTGCATTTTTAGCGACATTTGTCACCACAAGGATCACGTGGGGGATGGTTTTCTTTTAACTTATTGATTCTGTTTTGTGCTTTTTCTTTTGGAGTCGTACTTTTTTCTTCCTAACTCTTTTCGTTCCCCTTTTTGTGATACCAAGATCTTCTTCTTCTTCGTCTTGTTGTTGTTCTTCTTCTGGAAGTACAGTATTGTTTAAAGTTTCACCATCGTTAAAATTTTCTATTTCGTTCCGTACTGGATCATTTTCAACTTCAATTAGCTTTTCAAAATTTGATGGAACAAAAACCTCCAGTGTTGTGTAAATCAGTGTGCTTTCATCTTCTTCGTTCGTTTTTGAGGGATTCGCATTAGATTCAGAAACGTCCAACATTGATTCCTGTTCCTCATTTAAATAAAACTTATCTTCACTGATGCCATTGTCAATTTTTTCTTTTTGAGGTACATTATTTCTTAAAGTTTCCTCAGGCTGCAGAAAATTTGAAGGGCCAATAACTTCAAGTATTGTGTATGTGGGTGTGATTTCGTTTTTGTTCTTAGCCTGTGTAGTTGAGGGAGTTTTTATTGATACACAAGCATCCGACATTGATTGCGGTTCCTTATTTAAGTTGGATTCAAATTTATTCTTAACATTGTTAAGTTGTTGATTTTTCTCAGACAACATTGATAGCATTAAAGCTCCTCTTGATAAGTTACGTTCGGGCATTGTTGTTTCAACGTCTCAAAAAATGGAAATACTGGTCAAACCGCAAACCTAAAAATAAATGCATGATCGTCAGAACCTATGTAAAAGATAGACTGACTAGATAAAAATAAACACTTGAAGGTACTGTATATTGTTCGTTACATATACAAAAACCAGACAATGCAACAGCTGATACAATCGTAGGCCTAATCAGTTAAAAAAGTTAGCTGATTCCAAATTGAGACAACACAAGGAAAGTTGTTAATATTTGTTAAAATGAGAAAGCATTATATAGGTGAATTTTTGTTTATGTTACAACAACATACTGTTTGTGTTACTTTCATTCATTTACATTTTTTATAGTGACGTTTATAGTTTTTTTTCATTAGTTTTTAGCATTTTCTCGAAAGTCTCGTTTTCTGTTTTTACTTATTCAATTGTATTTACTTATTGAAATTGTTTTCATTTAAGTACAAAAAACCCTTTAAACTGATCCCATGATTATAATATTTGTTGGGCAAAAAGGTTGTAAATAGAAACTAGGATCAGGTTCCTATATTTTGAGGTTACCTCCCGTTACCGTAGGCCTGAATATCTTTAAAAGAAAAATAGTGATGAAATTACCTGAAGTGTTGTATGTAGAAAGTAAAAGAATCATTTATCTGCTTGAAGAAAACGAGATATTATTATTAACAATTAGAAATGGAACAACTAAATAAAACAGAACTGAACTGCTGCACTCAGTGTGATACACTAGAGAAACGATGGCGTTTATGTCAATAGACACTGCAGCTAGGCTGTAGCAAAAACAGTCAGTCAAATTGACATGTTTGATGAAAGAAGGCCCTAAACTCCAGGAAACCACGCAACGGTGTCTTACGAAGGAAGGCCCTAATTCCTTGATAGCACGCTTAACTTGAAGAGTGAAGGCCCTAAGTACAACTCTTTGTGGATTTAGGGTGTTTTTAGTATTTGTTTGTTACATAGGGCCTTCTTTTATCGAAAACGACCTCAAACTGGAGTTAGGGCCAATATAAATTTCAATATAACTCATCACTGTATTGGATTTAGGGCTTTCTAATGTCATAAAAAGGTGTATTTTTTTAGACCGATTCGGAAACGCTACAAAAAAGCATTTAGAAAAAAGTTGGAGTTAGGGCCTTTTAACTTATCAGGGCAGTACGTTATCGGCAACAAAGAAGTAGTTTTTGTTAAAATTCCTTCCCGGGTTGTTTGGCCGTAGTCCAATGTTTTCTACAAAACTAGACGTTTCGGCAATGCCATCAACTTCCATCATCAGTGAAAATCGAGTGCGATATCGTGAGGTGGTATACGTTAGTGACCACAGTACTGTGGTTAAGGCTGAAGCAGTAAGTAGAAAGAAGTAGTCTATATGGTAATATTTCATTTCGAAAATGATTTTAAATTTAAATCTTAGAACATGGAAGTCATGTATACCATACCGATATTTTACGTAGATTTCACAAAAAGCGAGTATTATTTTAAATAGAATTTTGGTTTCCATGTGTTATTTTAGTTTGCATGTTAACCTAACAACGTCGGCTTTTGGCGTCACAGGCACACATCGGAGTTATATTATTGCTAGAAACATTTTTCATAAAAAATATGACAGTGAAACACAATTGCAATCGTGAACAAACTATTTTATAACATACAAAAATAAATGTCGGCGATTTCTGTTATCTAACTAAAGTTATACGCGATATTCACTACATATTGACGCCAGTAATCGCACAATCAAAATATCGAAAATGAATACTGGTACGGTGTATAATATTTATGTACGGTTATAAGATACTGTTTAAAAATGTTAATGTTTATTGCATGATCGTCTGCTTTACAATTGTCATTTTACTATTTAAAAAAATATAGGCCTATATGTTTGTTTAATTGGGCTTTTCATAACTTTTTTGTGACGATTAATAAATTACTTATTATTAAAATTTATCTGATAATAAACGAACTACATTCGAAATATTGAGCGAGTTTGCAACCCAGGGAGCATACTAGTTATATTGTTATGTTGACGAAAATGAAATTTCTATATTTATATATGCCAAGAGGGGCACATAATAAAGTGTATTACATTATACAGATCAAACTGAAATGAACGTATGAATGTTTAGGGAACATTAAAGTCGCTAGGGTTCGCTGTGTTCTCGTAACGTTGCCACATTTTACTGCTAACGACACGTGTGCGTGTGTCGCATCTGGCGGCGCGTTCTCTGTTTCTCACGTTATTTTACAACTCACCAAGCCTACTCCCATATATAACAAAAGTAGGACGTGAGATACTAAATTTCATTTACAGCCATTTAACAGAGAAAATGAGCAACTTACGACAATAAAGTACCTGGTACTTGCGTACAAAACATTCAAGGGTATCGCGAATGAAAAACAAGAAATGTAAATGTTTATTGGCTGAACGGAAAAAAGAGAACGCATTTATTGGAAGACGTCAGTAAACTCCGCGAGCTGAAGAACTCGCTCACACGAACAAAGTACCTTTATTATTATATAAATTTTGATAATAGATAACTTTTTAATTATGGGAAAATTTTGATAAATTTTTCTAATTACTCTTTCTAATTAATCAGATTACTATACTACTTTTTTAGTAGGCCTCATATAACAATTTTAGAACATACAATGATAAAATAAACACTATAAATTCGAAACATTCGGATTGTAATTTCTTTTCGCTTGACACTGTGCTGGATTTTTACAATTGTTTTTAAACCTTTGACATGTTTTTGGGCCTTGGGTTCGAAAATGTTTAATATCCAAAACTTAACACTACGCTTAGTTGTTAGTTACAAATTCTTCTTAAATTAGTACCCCATATGAATTTTTGCGATATTATCAAAATTTTCACCTACTGTTTGGTACTCTAACGTTCACAAACATTGAATTTTTAAAATTGAACACTGTATTCAAATTGTGGTGAAAATTTCCTTTACTTTGATACTTCATGTGAGCTTTTGCAATGTTTTCACAATTTTCACCGACTAAAAGTTTTTCCCCGCCCCTTTTTTCGGGGAATCAATTTCAAAAAGAGTATGGAATCAACTGAACGTTAAGAGTATGGACACGTATGCCAAGTTTTACGTAAATCAATCGATACGTTCAATGTTATCATGAGGCATACCTCAGACAGATAGTCAAACAGACAAATGCAAAAATGGTCAAGTTAAAACTAAGAACTCGCTTCGTTTGTTCTCGAAATTTCTACTAGATTTCAATTACAGCCATTTAACTGAGACAATGAGAAATTTACGACAATATTCCTGCGTACATATTTAAGGGTATCGCGAATGCAAAGCAAGAAACTTAGGCAATCTAGACCACTGCCCAACAGGCCGGAAAATTGTGAAAATACATTCACCGACCAGGAGACCTTTACGTTTATTTAAGAAATGTAAATGTTAGAGAACGGATCTGCCGGCAGACGTCAGTAATAAAGTGAGTAGAGCAGAAACAACTTTAGCGGTTTAGTCACATCCAACTTATAGTTACCTGGAAATAAAAATTTCACATTTTGATTTTTTAATTAAAAATAAAAACATAAGATTTTATTTTTACAGCAATATATAATACATAGAACTTTAAAGCTTAACTCATATTTAAATAAATTTTTGAAATATACTCTACATACAAACATTTGTCGCCTAAAAATGAAACATATCCAGGCTTTGAATAATTTATTGAATAACAAGAATAATTCAATTCTTGTGATCTCCATAGAAATTAAATAATAGACAATTTATTCTAAAATAATTTGTCACAGTATTTTCTATGTAAAAACTGTAAAAAAGTAGACTTCAGTTACATACGACAATTTGCCACATCGGCCCGACTTCTCGGGTAAGCTGTCATGGAACCATTGTGAGACTGACCATGAATTTTTTAGTCCTAAAGAAATGGATGTACCAACAGACTCAGTTGTAAGAAATACACAGTTTTATGAAATAGACATACGTTTTCTATACGGACTAAGGTCAATTCGGAAATGTACGTTAGCAGGTCAAAAATTGAGCTCAAACTCACAAATACTGTGGTTCACGTTTTGAAAATGCTTGATGAAATAAAGGTACGTACTTTGGACAAATCTATAATAAAAGTACAAACAGAAGACTAGAAAGCAAAGAAGACTAAAAGAAATAAATAAGAAGAACTTAGCGATTGTCCAGACTATAACCCAGTTATATTCTAAAGTAACTAAAATATAAAGTTCCTATTAAATGAGTACTTTGTTTTTTGCCATTTTCCAAAGATGAATTATTTTTAGAAAAGGAACACTTTTTCAAAAACTATTTAATTTATTTTGTTGAAATTTTTGCATGATATTTACTGCAGAAAGACACATATTTTGACGAATTTTTTTTTAATAAATCGTAGACATAATTTAAATATATTTATGAAAACATTTTTTTCATTTTTAACAAAGCTCCGAAAATATTTTTTTTTTGCAAAACTATAATGTCTATTTAGAAAATCTGCCTTTAAAATATGTAAGAAGGATTCACTAGATAGTAGAAAAATGTTAAATTCTTAGTGCATGTGGTTTCTGAGAGAATGTTAGTTAATTTACTATTGAATGGTATAAGGGATTCCGGGTACGCTTAGGTCAGAGGCCGATTACCCAAGCAAATGCTGCCATTGGATGCCGGAAGGGAGTAGGAAGCGAGCACTAGAACCCCACGAGATCCAGTAAACTCCAGAGACAAGGTATTAGGCAACCGAGTAATCCCATTCAACGTTAGAAAGTCGCTGATTCATTAAAAATACTCGTTATGGTACTTATACTTTGACGTAATATAGGTGAGAAATTAAGTAAAGTTAAGGTAATGTTTTGTATTTTACAGCATGAAACTAGACGTTTATTTTACAGGTTTAAAGACAAAGCCGTTGAATATTTCAATTCTGTCTTTCTATTATAATTCTTTAATAGCTATTGTTATTCTATACATGCTGCCGTCGATAACAAAAGGACACATATGTAAATTTAAAAAACTACATGTGTTTATAAAATTATACATTTAGTGACTTCTTATGAGCAAATTCCAGGTTGGTGTACATGAATTCTTGTATCTAATAAAAAATACACTCTATTAAGCGGTCAAATAATAGATCATTGATCATTTTTGTCTTAAAATAAAAAAGTTTTTTTTTATTTACTGTAAAAATCAAGTAACAATAAAAGGCAATACGTTTATTAATTATGTGTTAAGACAAAAGCCCTTCTAGTTTATTACGCAGTTTTATATAAAATATCATTGACTCATATTCAATTTTAAAATATATATCGAAATATTTTTTGTAAAAATTAAATTAGTTAAATAAATTTAATTGTATTTATTTTTCATTATGTACTTTTAAAAACCGTTGTTTATTATCACTGAATGTAATATTTTAATGTAAATTGCCTTGAAAAAAATAAACTATTTGAATCAAGTTAAAACAAACAGGAAAACGTTCAAACATAACCCGCCAACAATAAATTTAAAAAAATTGTAACAAAGGAAATGTTGAGGCAAACGTTATACATAACAGTATTGTTGTTGCAAATATTCCAAAACATATGAACGTACATCGAATTAGATTAAATGCAAATTTATATTTAAATAAACATAAATTAATATTAATTAATACTATAAAACAGGTTAATTACCTTCTGTCGCTCTTCTTAAAATCCAAATACAGGATAAATTGAGTTTCGACAACTAATGTGTCATCATCAGATCTTCATGAATATAGTTAATACTACATTTTTCGATGTTTACACATCTCGTCGAATAATAAAAACAACACATACATAGTACAAAAATATTTAAATAATTTAACACACCGTAAAAACAAAATAAAACAGAATGAAACGCAATACACGTGGCGGCCGCGGACCTGCAAAATGTTTAAATTAATTAATGTCAATATAAATAAATCGAATGTAGCCGAATATATTCATTTAGTAACAGAATTTTAAAAAACTGTAGCTATAAAAATGATTTTATTTTTAATTACAAAACGCATGATATACCAGCAGTCTCAGCTACCTCACTCACTTTCATTCTACGATCTACCAAAACAATTTTATGGATTTTTAATAATTTTTTCTGCCTAGCGACTCAGTGGGGAGTCCAAAACGTCTTGTAACGTTCATAACTCCTTAATGCTATGAATTTTCGGGGAGGGGGCGTGTGTGTGTGTGTGTGTGTGTGTGCGCGTGCGCGCGCGTGTGAGAAAGAGGGAGTGAGAAAGAATAGCGTAACCGTCGAAGTTGACGGGTTCTAAGTTAAATGCGACAAGCAGGTACCGCCTATTGAACTCAGCTATATTTTTGTAATCTATAGTTGGTTATCCTTACTTGTAATTCTTGATAAGTGATCCTAGTTTCTTTTACTTAATTTTTTCCATCATTATACTTGTTTATACAGTTTTGGGCCGTTTCTAATATTGGCCTGTATTCAAATTCTTGCAATTTTGTGTCTATTCTTTGGATCCGTCTTCTATAATAATATTTGTATTTACTTATTTTACACCATATTCAATTTTCAATATTTCTGAAGCACGGAACTAACTCTAATTTGACTAGACTCTCATATAACTTTATATATTGCAATAGGTGAGATCTGCATATAAAATTGTAATTTTGAATACAATCGGCTAATATATCAGTTGATTTGATTCGTGACGGGTTGTAAATCAGTCTACCTTAGAACTCAGAAGAAACTGTCCTGTTACTCTCTATAACGTGTAATCGTTAACTCTGATTGAGCACGTTAGGTCTGTCAGTAGTTACAAACATTAGTAGTAAAGTGCACGACTGAATATCTCGAGTGCTAGCTCGGTAAAGTTCAAGATCGTCCGTGTAGGCATTTATGAACACATCAAGTTGCCGGAGCCATATTATTCAGTTATAATTAATAATTCAACACTGTTCATAGAAGTACGCAACCCGTAAACGACGCTGAGAGCTGGAAAGCAGGAGAAGATCCTCAGGAAGAACCACAGAAGGAGCGGCGGTATCCTAACGTCTACTACCTGAACGGAGCATCTGTCGACACTCATCAGGAAACGAGGAGAAACACCGTATCATTCAACAAACCAGGGAAGTAAACCACTTTTGTAAACTAAATGAATCAATAAGAAAACAATTATAAACTAAAAGAGACAGAAAAACTTACAGGGATTAAGATATATGTTATTAGAATGTAGGAATTATGTTTTAGTAAATTATTATAAATAAATCACCTTATATCCGTCGTGTGACTTCGTTACGTCGATTAAAATGACGCGTTTCGGAACATCTGTTCCATCATCAGATAAAATCGCTCTATTGAGGTCGTTAAACGTTAAAAACACATGTTACACATAATTGTCCACTATGTAATTCGCTTGCTTCCTAAATGGTGCGCACCATTTAGGAAGCAAGCGAATTACATAGTGGACAATTATGTGTAACATGTGTTTTTAACGTTTAACGACCTCAATAGAGCGATTTTATCTGATGATGGAACAGATGTTCCGAAACGCGTCATTTTAATCGACGTAACGAAGTCACACGACGGATATAAGGTGATTTATTTATAATAATTTACTGTTCATACGTGACTTGGATACCTAGAACTAATATGCATTTTAAATTATGTTTTAAGTATAAAGAGAAGGTCGAAAGAAACTATCAATTAATTTTATTGTTCAGAAGAAACTGTTCATTAATTTTTATTTACAACAGAAGTAGTAATTTATTTATTTAAATAGAACGACTAATTTATTTTATTTTTATTAATAACTGTCTATTAAAATTTGTTGTGCTATCATAAACTGTAGTAAATACTGTGCAAATCTATAAATTAAGGGAAATCTTTAATAAAGCTGAAACATTCTATATCTAATTATCGACTAATTATTCTATGCGACCTTGCACATCGCAATATATTGTTACGAGAAGCGTACCGAACACCCCAGAACATTCTCCACTCCCCCCGTCAAGTGTGGCAACTGTTGCGTCATTCAAGTAGGTCGTTCTAGTGAGTTCCAGGAATACTTGAGATAAGCCGCCGGCGTGCACTTAAGGAGCGAAAGCTGTACTGGACCTCAGCGCGGCTTATATAAAGCCATAGCACCCGGGTTGTCAGTGAGTGACTGGAGCGATTTTGGCTAGTCCGGATTGAGTGCTTGTCAAAGTGAAGAATTATTGTGTTATGTGTTTTATATTGTGCAAGACTCTATTAGAGACATTGTTATTGCGTGTGAATGAGAACAATTTTTATTTGTTTTGTTGCAAGAGACTGTCTTGTTCATTACAAACTGTTTAATTGGATAATTAAAGCTGGTGGTTAGTGACGTTAGTTGGTGCCTTGTATTTTGTTTCCACTGTACCTACGACGATCAAGTAGACCGTCGCAAAAATATATCCCTCTGCTCAACAGTGCGTTAAGGACCAAGGCAAACCGCGTGGCTTTTGTTTTTAGCCGCTAGTTGTGGTTTTTATCGAACCTTATACGGCTCTTTAACCATGTACGACGGCATGCATAATGGTGTTTTGTACAGATAATAACGTAATTCTGAGTTCTTAAGTGATATTCCAATATTAAATATGTTCCACTTAAGTACATCTACTCGGAATGTAAAGAGATATTGAAATTATACATACTCAGAATTATACTGTGGTAACATATTAAGCAAGAATAATTTTAAATTTGTTGACCAGAAATACGTACAGGGCCTGCTTAGAAAATGTCTAAGCAACCTGTTATTAATTATTTTTTTACCACCTCGTAAACCAAAATTAGAACAAAGATAATCGCGGACAATCAAATTTTAAATTACCTGGAATGTGATATCTAAGGTCTTTATCTTCATTTATTCCTTATCTTAAAATCAATAGGTAATACTCAGCCCACTTCGAAAAAAAATATCTGGTTATACCATTGGAAGCCGTCGAGGGTCGAATACTGAAAACGCCGTCGCGCGGGTAGGTCGACGTTTTATCGCGCAGAATTACTTATCGTTTATCAGTATTTGTGTGACTTAGTCCTGATTTGTCCGCGCTCATTCGCTTTCATTCGTCTAGTGCCTCTACGTAATCAGTACATTGCACTGTGACACGGCTTACTTACTGTACAATGTAACCTTTGTGCGGCAGGGACTGTACGTAGGACACCTAATTATAGTCCATAATTAATTGATTCTCTGCGTTTCCGTATTCAACCACTCAGCATTCAACTGACGCTATATATAAACTGACACCCCTGTACTCCACTCACTATGCCAGTGACTACCTTCTCTCTCACTCTCTCTTTCCTCTCTCTCTGTGTGTGTGTGTGTGTGTGTGTGTGTGTGTGTGTGTGTGTGTGTGTGTGTAATTCCTGTATTATACGTAGAGTGCGTTATGTTTAGTTAGAGTTGCCAACCGTCCGGTATACCTGGAGATTTAATCGACTTTCAATAAAAGGTAACGGTAACTCTTATTTTAAGAAGAAGTATGCCAGGTTAAGCAACAATTACACATATAGTTATGTGACAAGTTTCCGTCGTGTTTATTATATTGCTATTTGTTTGTTTAATTTAAACCTCTGGGTTAGTGGGGTCACAACAACCTATGAAAGATTAGCATTAAAAAAATAAAATAAATAAAAGCAGTTGTATATTTTCATGCTTTATTCATTTTTTACGATTACTGTTTCGTTGTATTTGTATTCTTATAACTGTTTAACATTTAATTAGGAGCTTAGCAGACGTGTGAGTATGGGGAGTCTGGCTACGGGTCCCGGGTTATATTCCCAGATACACCATAAAACCAAGGTACGTTTTTCACCCCAAGGTGACTCAGCTTGTCGTAATGGGTACCTGGAATGACGTCCTGGGTAATAATGGGCGCCTGAAGCCTAGTATTGGCTACACTGCCTCCCTTGTATGCCGAGTGGCTTACATATGGCAACCTACCCTGTCTTATCTCCTACACTGCTTACGCTGGTGAAAAGAAACCATTACTATTGAATGTGATAACTCGTACTACAACATTCACAGGTATAATTAGTTTTAGAAAAGTAAGTAAAACGGTCCATGTGAGCTTAAAATAATTCAAGAGCGGATATTCAAATTAAATTTTACAAAATCAATAGCTATACGTACACTCCTGTAAGAAAGTGAAATGTGGGCTTCGATAGAAAGGAAGAACGGTAAACTCGAGCTGCTAAAAGTAAATATTAAAAAATTGAACGAGGTTAGACATGAAAAGAAATGAATAGATTTGAAAAGAAATAAAGACATTAGAAGATAACTAAAAGATATTTTAAAAGATCTATAAAAGAACTATACAATAAGATTGAAGACACCAAGAGATGGTACGAACACTTCAACCACATGCCAAACAAACCCCTGACATAATTCTTTGAGCTATACGCCTGTTAGATGTTGGTAGATCGAAAAGGCAGTGGGTTCCGGGAAAGATAACTAGTGCATCGTCATAGCAATTGAAACGATAATGATGATAATAAATATGACGATCAATTTGTAGATTATTTTCTAGGATATATTCTCTGTAATAATTGAAGTCGCCCCTGCAGTCTTTCTTGCAAATTAGATCCCTCTGTATTTCTGAGAGCGTACAGACAAAGGTTTTTAAAAAACACACAAACACGTGATATTCTTAATCTCTGACAATTGTTTTAGCTTATTACGTTATTCCCAAAGAGCTGGTAAGAATAACTAAATACAAAGAATGTGTAGGGTAGTGAACACGATTAAGAGTGTGTATATGGACATGTGTGTGGGGTGTGATGTTGGACGCGGTACAGGAACAAAGGGATAGGGAATAGGGAAGATGAAGTGACAGCAAAAACTAAGTATAATAGGAATGCAAATTAACTAAACTAAATAACAGCTTTTAATAAACAAGATACAAAGAATTCTGTCTGTTCTGAATGTTTTCTAACCTAACCAAACATACTAGGAAAAATGGAATTTATGAAATACTATGGAATTTTTTATTGGGTATACACTCTGTTATTTTGTACTGAGTAATGTGGCCGTGCTCTGAAACATCGCATTTCTGAATATAAGCAAGCGAATTTAAATAATACAACGAATATAAGGTCCACAAATCATTGCATAAAACACAACCACTTTATAGACACAACAAACACAACACGACTGCACAACATACAAAAAGGTAAAAAAATGAATTTATTGGAAATTTTCGAAATTATAAATCAACTAAAATAACAAAAATGTAACAAACCAACAGACATAATTCTTTGTATATCCTTTATTAAAAGCTGTTATTTAGTGTTTGTTTAATTTGCATTCCTATTATTCTTAGTTTTTACAATCACTTCACCTTCCCTATACTAGCTCCTCTACCCCTTCCAATATACACATCTCACACACTCGTCTATATACACACTCTTAACACGTGTTTATCACCCTACACATTCTTTGTATTTAGTTGTTCTTACCAGCTCTTTGAGAATAGCTTAATTGGCGGAAACAGTTGTCAGAGGTTAAAGATAAATTGTGAAAGCACTAACTGTTTTATAATATAATATGAGCATAATATATTATGAAAAACATAATATGTTTCACCAGGTGCTCAACAAATCTTCAATCAATATAGCGTATAGAACTTTCGTTGATAGTTTCTTGGCAGTAATTCTTAACTTTTTATTATTTTCATATCAATTTTAGATCATTTTATACACAATGTAGTTCCTATAACAGTTTAGTTAGCTCCTCTAAAACATTGTTTTGTAAGCTAGGTAACAAGACACGTTTCTTAAAAAAGAATAAGTTTAATAAATAAAAAATAAAGACAAATCAATTAAGGCAAAACAAATGGTAATTAAAAGAACACAGATTATTTAATAATTAAATATCTGATTGTTGACAAAACAGCTCATGTCAGAAAAACTACTTATAATATTATGAAATTCTATAAGAATGGAAAAAGTTAGAATAGAAATCTACTCCTGAGGAAAAACCAAGGTCAATATTTCTATCACCAGGAATGCAGATAAAAACATCTCCCTATTTTAATTATAAAAGTACGACTTTGATAAATAACGAAACATTAATTTGAGTTATGCGTAACTAAATAGATTGATGAGCAATCTGTATTCTATTTCTGCAGAAGACTGAAATAAAATGTGAGGTTTGCTTGCCTAGACTGACGATATTGAAATACTTCTGTCTGCCGCTAAGCGACCCAATTAGAGACAACTCACACACACACACACACAAACACACACACACCACATGAATTCCTGTCTCACTGTAATAACTGCACTGTTTGCACGCCTTGGCGTCGTAGCGAGACGCATCTCGTATACACTAACGTATATGAAATCATCATTCTTCTTGTTTGATGAAGCACATACATAGTATTAGCGGCATAGATAGGATTCTGTTTCCACATTTTGTTATATACTTTATCTTATTATGTACATGCTTTTTATTCATGGTAAAAATTTTAAACAATCTAAAAATATATCGGTATGGAGAACCACACATGACTTCCATGTTCTAAGATTTACATTTAAAATTATTTACTTGAATTAGGTTCGATAATTTCTAAAAAAATCCCCCACCCTCAAACTATTTTCATTATTTATAGATATTTTTGTTATTATGTGATAGTCCTTTAATACAATGTTATTTTCGATTTTCACTTTATCTATAAAAATTAGGTACTTTATTCTTATAAAGAAACTGAACTACGCAGATAATCATCCCTTCTCCTCATCCGATCCCCACCATTAATGAAATTTACACTTTCATAGAGTAATAATTTTTATCATATGTTATTGCTAAGGTATTTTATCCTTCAAAATGAAGTAGTTTATTTAAATCAAAAAGATATTTTTCGAAAAAATTACCCCCAACCTCTTCAGCTACTCTTTTCATTTATAGATATTTCATCTATCTTTCTACAGTGGATTATTATGACCACTTTTCAGGATATTTTATTTATCAAAATCAAGTACTTTACTCTCGTTCAAACGTAAAGCGTTTCAGGTAAACTACCCCTTCCCCTTAACCGATTTTCACCAAAATAAATAGGCCTTGAGTCCTCCACAACTCGGGCACGTATCCAGAAATTATTTGATTCTGTTTTAATTTTGCTGCAGTTATCGTTCGCCATAAAAAAATTGATCAGATACACAGACAGACGCACAGACACTTTTCGGAAAATGACTTTTCTTCAAGTTTTGAGGGTAGTACAATCAGAATCAGCCCTTATCTCGAACTCGATTTTTTCGCGATTTGACAGCAAAAGATTTGTCTCAGAGCACAAACTGTAAAATACATCAAGAATGACATTAAGAAGCAAAACAACTTAATAAAAAATCGGTATGGAGAACTATACATGAGTTCCGTGTACTAAGATTTATATTTAACATCTCTTACTTGAATTTGGTTCGATAATTTCTAAAAAAAATCCCCCATCTTTTAAATCGAGTTTTATGTTTGACAAATTGAATGACATATTTCCATAGAAACTACTTCTTTGTTGCCTATAACGTAGTACACATATAAATAAAAAAATCGTCTCTTCCCCATTCAACTATCATTTAATTTATGAAAAGTACCCCCTCCCATTTCAAGTAAGCTTTCCATTTATAGATATTTCGTTTAACTTTCTATAGTAGATTATTATGACCTTCTTTTTAGGATAAGTTATTTGTCAAAATTATCTACTTTACTCTTGTTAAAATGTAAAACGTTGCAGGTAAACTACCCCTTCCCCTTAACCGATCTTTACCAAAATCATTAGGTCTCTCGAGTCCTCTAAAACTCAGGTACATATGCAAAACATTGTTTTGTTCTGTTTGAATTTGCGGCAGTTATCGTTCGCCATATAAATAATTCTACACAGAGACACTTTTCGAAAAATGACTTTTCTTCATGTTTTGAGGGTGGTACAATCACAATCAGCCCTTATCTCGAACACGATTTTTTCGGCATCACCTTACTTCCATTTCCTTATGGAACATGGAAGTAATAGTAAATAAAACTAGTAACACTGTTTATAATAGAAACACTTTTGGGAGAGTTTCCTTAGCTGGAAGAATTGCTTTAATTCAAATCTAGTGTATAAACACAAACTATAGAAAGATTAACTTTAAAAATTTTACTTCTATATTCCTTAAGGAAATGGAAGTATGGTGATGGCAAAAAAAATCGTGTTCGAGATTATTGCAGATTCTGATTGTACTACACTCAAAACATGAAAAAAAGTCGTTTTCCGAAAAGTGTCTGCGTGTGTGTCTGTCTGTCTATCTATGTGTAGATTTTTTTTTTTTGCAAACGATAACAGCCGCAAATTCAAACAGAATCAAATAATGTTTCGCATACAGCCCTGAATTGTAGAGTTCTCAAGATCTATTGTTTTTGGTGAAGATCGGTTAAGGGAAAGGGGTAGTTTACCTGCAACGTTTTATGTTTTAACAAGGGTATTTCCTATGGCAAACGATAACAGCCGCAAATTCAAACAGAATCAAAAGATTATTTGCATACAGCCCTAAATTGTAGAGTTCTCAAGACCTGTTGTTTTTGGTGAAGATCGGTTAAGGGAAAGGGGTAGTTTACCAGCAGCGTTTTTTTAACAAGGGTATTTTCTATGGCAAACGATAACAGCCGCAAATTCAAACAGAATCAAATAATTTTTTGCATACAGCCGTGATTTGTAGAGTGCTCAAGACCTATTGTTTTTGGTGAAGATCGGTTGAGGGGAAGGAGTAGTTTACCAGCAACGTTTTTATCAAGCGTATTTTCTATGGCAAACGATAACTGCCACAAATTCAAACAGAATCAAATAATTTTTGCATACGTCACTGAATTGTAGAGGAAACAAGGCCTTTTGATTTTGGTGAAGATCGGTTAAGGGGAAGGGGTAGTTTACCTGCAACCTTTTACGTTTTAACAAGAGTAAAGTACTTGAAAATTCATTTAAACTTTTTCAAACAATGGTAATTGTTAAAAATAAAATAATTTTGTTGCCAGGCAATAAAATTATAATTTTTTCATTTTAATGTATATCTGTACATAGTATAAAGTAAAGTCGGTCCGTTTTCTCTCTGTTTGAAATCGCTAATCTCAGGAAGTACTGAACGGATTTTATTCAAGTTTTCGCCAATAGATAGAGTGTCTATCGAGGAACATTTATGTGTATAATTAATACATATATGTTGTACATTAGCTTAGCTATCACGGTTTATGTCAAGTAAGTGGTATAGTTTACATCTTATATATAAAAATGAATGTTTCTTTGTTTGTCCCGTATGCGTTCCTATACCATTCATCCGATTGCGATGAAACTTCGGTGAGTTGTGCGCACGTCCGCGAAGGTTTCTTCCACATCTCCTCCTAAACCACTGTACCGATTTCAACCAAACTTGGCACAAATATTTTACGCAACGGGAGAACCAACATAGGATAGGTGTTTTTTCGATGGGGTCCTTTTGGGGGTTCTTTGGGGTCTTCCACATCGCTTCCTAAACCACTGGACCGATTTCAACCAAACTTGGCACAAATATTTTACGCAAAGGGAGAACCAACATAGGACAAGTGTTTTTTTCGATACGATCCTTTGGGGGGGTCCTTTGGGGTCTTCCACGTCTCCACCTAAACCAATGGACCGATTTCAACCAAACTTGGCACAAATATTTTACGCAACGGGAGAACCAACATAGGACAGGTGTTTTTTTCGATACGATCCTCTGGGGGGTCCTTTGCGGTCTTAAAAAACTATTAGATCTGGTTACTATGGCAACCCAATAGAATAGATTCTGTTCTAAATATATTATCGCATTAAATTGAAGACCACGCGAACGAAGTTGTGGGCAACAGCTATTTATTTTTAAGAAGCCTACTTTAATTAAACTTTATTAATTAAACTAACATTTTCATTACGTACAACGTGAAACTCCGTAGCGAAGCACGGGTATTCTGCTAGTCATGTATAAGAGAAAATATATCGTGCGTGGCAGGCAAGCATATCTCAGTTATGTACTGTTACCTTTCCATTTTATTATTATCACTACCGCAATAAAAAGGCAGGGAAGACACACACACAATTCGCGTTATTTCTAGCCTCATTCATGTTTATTTTCTTACATTTGCACGGTTTTTAAATGGAAAGTGCCGAAATCCATACCAACATAACGCATGCAAGTCGAAAAAGTGTCCAGCGTGGATAGCGATTTGCTTCCTGTGGATCGCTGGGCAGTGTAACTGCACGTGTTTACAGAGGAACGATTCATAGACAGACTTTTCGTCTTTAGGGAATGAACCCTCTGCAAGATGCTGAGGGTCCATGAGTGACTTCGGAGCGCTCCTTCTTTTCCGCGTGTTTGTTCTGTGAAACGTACACTGTAGATTCGCAGATTTATTCTAAGCAACGCTCAATAGGAAATGTTGAAAATTTTTGTCCACGGTGAACCCTCATACACACTAAACCTGCTCTGATGTTTTAATTACGGACATCATAATATTAAAACTTTGGAAACTTGAGCACTACTTAATGGAGATCAATCATTAACTTATACAAGCCATTAATTTTATGCATATTTTTTATATATATGTGTACAACGTTATCGGCAACAAAGAAGTAGTTTTTGTTAAAATTCCTTCCCGGGATATTTGGCCGTAGTCCAATGTTTTCTACAAAACCAGACGTTTCGGCAATGCCATCGACTTCCATCATCAGTGAAAATCGAGTGCGATAATGTGAGGTGGTATACGTTAGTAACCACAGTACTGTGGTTAAGGCTGAAGCAGTAAGTAGAAAGAAGTAGTTTCTATGGTAATATTTCATTTCGAAAATGATTTTAAATATAAATCTTAGAATATGGAAGTCATGTATGGTTCTCCATACCGATATTTAGTAATTAGGAAGAAGATATGAATATAAGAAAGAAAATTAATTGAGATGAAATTAAATGTTTGTTACCTAGCAACAATAATGACAATTTAATTTTAAAAATATCCCCTTTATAAATTATTTGTAAAACGTTGTAACAGAGAGTGACTGATAAAGTCTAAAATTGGAAGTGCAAGACCTGGATATGCGGAAAACATAATTGCATACCAAAACTTGTTTTCAAATAAAATTATGCTAATTACCATCAAGCTCATGAATGGATGATGTCAGGGGTAAGGTTTCTGTAATAATCAAATAAGAGCAACGAGGTAATACTAAAAGCTAAATGCGCTCCCGAAATTTTAAAACGAATTTTGTTACTAAAATCTCTATTAACTTAATAATGAAATGACAAATGCATTGAAAGAATGTATCAAACAATAATAATAAATATCTGAATACAAAAACCCTTTAAAAGAAGAATGAGAGCAAAGACAAGAAAAGGGAAATGAATAATATAATCTCGATAATAATGAGGGTAAGGAATAGGAAGAGAATAAGGGTAGGCTAAGAAAAAAGTGGATGAAGGAATTTCCCGCTGAATAAGAGAAATTCAAAAAGCACTTAAATGTATGCATTTACAGATACTTCTAATAGCTTTGAATAATTCCCTAGCATAACCTCGTAACTGCCAATAATTTTCACGTAATTCCTTTTATATATAAAAAAATGTTCTCTAAGAAAATGAAAAAAATTTTGAAGCACACTGGTATTTTGCAAAAATTTAGAAAAATTTAAATATTATTTTTGTTTGTCTCATATAGACTATTAGAAGTAAGCTTTGTTGTAATTGTCACCTGCAGGTAATCTTATAATTATAAATTGTAAGTGAAAGTGTTGTAATCGTCAGTTCAACATAGGTATATCAAATCGTAGTAATCGTAATATCAAACTATAAGTAAAACTAGTTTATGTTCTTGTAGATTAGAATGTATTAGGAAACTTCTCTTGATAGGGTAAAATGAAATGAATGTTTTCAATTCGCATCTGAAACCAATATAATACACAAATCTGTAAATTTATGTGCTGTCAAAAGTCGTTCAAATGTTTTATTAGACAATCAGAGTCAGAATGTGAAGAACATCCAAACGATCGTTACGGACCAATTAAACTCAGTGACAGCGGAAGATATCTTGCACTATTTCAATCAATAGAAAAACATTCCCTGGGTGGGTGCTTTCCTAAAGGAACAACTTTCAAGGAAATAAAATTGTTTTGTAGTTAGTATATTCATAATTAATTTTATTCAATCAGTCTCATCACTTTTTAGATAAACCTTGTAATTTAAAGTACCAAAAGATTGCAACTGTAATTGTAGAGTTTTACAGATGTGCACGTGATAATGTTTGTGTTATGTCTTATCAGACGGGAATAGAAATGAATGGGTAGTTATTCATTATTCTATAAAACTTTAGATTGAAGTAACTCCTCTGAGAGATATGAAATAAACGTATTGCACTAGAAATAGTTAATTCTATACGGAATTAATACAGCTGCTACAGTATAAGACAGACAACAATCTATTCTGTGCCAGACGTGTCTCGATACGCTCTGACGTTCCGTCTGGGGATTTATCCTCAGTAAGACAAGGGATTAATGTCAGCCTCGTTACTTTGGTATCCGTTACAGCTGCCTCTTTCTAATTATGTCAATACAATCAATCCGCTTACTAGCAGAAGTAATTCAGTTTTCACAAGCATACAAAGAGTGATATTTCATAGCCAGCCTTCCTATCGATCCTTCAGTTAATTCGCAACTAAATTCAAATACAAAGGTAAGGAGCTTAAATCGTAATATATAATGATAAAAAGTAAGGAATGATAACAGATTTCCGAGCACTGAACGAGTATGGAGATTACGAGATTACAAAGATGAGACAGTGAATAAAATTACTATTGAAATGAGGACCACATAAGTGTCATGTGCATTTGAACGTATAAATTAACAACTGATGTTTAAATCTGAGGAGTCGGTTTGTACAATAAGCTTTCCATCTGTATATAATTGCGTTTTTATTTCAGATTTATTGTTGCATTAAGTGTAAAGATGTTCCGCTTTGTAATTCTTTAACTACCTCAAAGTTCGTTTGGTTTCACCGTTGTAGAGCGTCATACCCTATTTATGTGTGGCCTATATGACGTCAAAACTGAGTCATTTAAAAACATATTTTACAATTTAATTTGTACCGTTATCGTCATCAAGTATTTAGGATGATCCTCCTGTTCCGACCTACCGGTCGTCCAATATGTCTTCTCGTTAGCCATGTAGTGCGGGTTCTATACATCATAAGTTGGGCGATCTCCGTATACGATGTACACGATGCTATACGATGTACCTTTCCAATAATTAAGAACGACTTCATTTCCTTTCTGATGTCTTCGTTCCTTATCCGGTTCTTGTAAATTCCTTGAATACCCTTAGATACTTAATTTCACCTTCCAGAATCTTGTTCCATTTCAGTTTTATAATTTTTTTATTATTGTAAGAGATGAACAATAATAAAATTATTGTAAGAGTTTAAACTATCAAAACACTGCAGATATTCAAAAAATACAAAATACATTCTTGTAAGAAAAGTTTTATTTATTATTAATAATAATAAAAAATGTGTACAAGAATAATGAGAGCAAATATGAATGTACTTTATATAATTAAACATTTTTCGTTGTAATACAACTTATGATGATAAAAATGTATAAGAAATGTCAAGTAGATATAATAAGTCAGTAGTTTTGTTTATGGTTTGTAAATTGAATTTTGGTTTGAATAACTGTGATCCTATTTTTACCAAATACTAATAAGTTGAAAGTCACCCGTTATTTGATTTACAATTAATTAGAATTAATGTATGACCGGAAACACTGTTACTTGTTACAGTAGCTGATAATCAGCATAACTGTTTCGAGTCAGTAGCCGGTACATACTCGAAGAAGCTTCATATTGTACAGGGTGGGGCAATGAGAACACAACAATTTATAACTACCACAACTGGAAATCGTCGAATAACTTAAAGTCAAATATGGTATAAATATAAAGGTAATAAGATGGCATTTTACTTAGTATCAGTTCTTAGGTCCTTAGATCGTTTAACAAGGATGATAAAAATTACAGTATTTACACATATCGGTACGAGTTCACGCTGACTGAATTTCCATTATCGTCTTTAAAGAAATACGGTCCAGAAGCATGAACGGAGGAGACTCCACACCAAATAGTGACTCGCTGGCTATGAAGAGGTATAGCGTGTGGAGTCCTTGAGGGTACTGTCACTCAAGTAGCTCATATTTTGTTTATCGATATGTCCGGAAAGTTTAAAATGTGTTTCGTCTGACATAATAAAGTGTTCATGAACGTTTTGTGCTTGATTTTTGATATCCAGTACTTAATTAAAAAAATCAACTCTTTTAGTGCAGTCACGTTTTAGGCCACTTGAATTCTGTATGAGTGGAAATGAAGTGGAGAATGTTGAAGTTTTTAGAAAGATGAAGAAAGATAGGGAAGTTATGAACACAGTGAAGATAAGAAAGCTTCAGTATCTGGGACATCTCATGAGAAATGAACAGAATTTTACTTTTTGCAGTCCATACTACAGGGAAAAGTACTTGGAAAGAGAGGAGTTGGACTACCGAGAATCTCATGGCTGAGAAATTTAAGGATCTGGTTTGGCATGAATACAACTGACGTAATCGTGCAGCAGTGCTGAAAGTTAGTCTGTATAATATCCAACATCCGAAACGGATAAAAACTATTAGAAGAAGAGGAAATGGAGATCTTGGCGCAAAATCGTCCGCCGAGACCTACTGGAAACTGCAGTACCATACCATACTTCCTCGAAGACCTTTTTAGACTACGCGTGACAGCAGTTCTTACCCTTCCACATTTTGTGGCGTGCACACTGTTTTCACACTTTGTCCAATAATCGTTTATTTCAGAAACCAGTCAAGCGCTAAAAAATTAAAAAATTAGTTAATGGCGGAATATTTGTCTTTTATGGTAAACGCACATTTTAGTGCAGAAATCAGTCAAACGCCGTCCTCGTATAGTCGTCAGGCACCACGTCACAAGTTCGTGTTTAGTGCAGAAACAAGTCAAGCGACGCCGTTTGGCTGGTTTCTGCTCTAAACTGCGGGTAAATTTTGTGCTGCACGTGGTAGGTTGGCTCTCCTGCTCTGTTATTCAGAATCGTCATTCGTCAGCTGTGCTTTGGGAATTTATTGATTGTTTTGTTTCCTCGTGTTTTATAGTTTTGTGAACAACAACTTATTGAAAGTGGTGTTATGTTTTATGGTTAGTGCCGTGTTTTTAGTGATTATATCGTAGTGAAATTATTTCTGAAAGCTCTGATGAAGAACCTGCTCCTAAAAGGAAACGGGGAGTTGTAAACGAGGAAACCTACAAACGTAACATCATTTGCAATGCCAGGGTGAAAGGAGAGGGTTATGTTACGTACTCTGGTAGGCAACTACCACAGAAAACCAAGCCGGACAGCCTCACTTGTAAGTGCAATGCCAAATGTTCTTTAAATATTAATGAGCAAGTAATAAATAATAAAAGACACTTGGAATTATTTTTACTCTCTTCAAATTAAAAAATTTCAAGATACCTATATCAAACTTTGGTTGAGGTTAATGAAGTTAAACACAGACGTAACAACAAGACCGAGAGCAAGTAGGCAGTGAAAATGATGATGAAGAAACTGTTAAAAGAAATCATTCTTACAAATATAATATAAAGATTGGTGGTGTACTAAAACATGTTTGCAAAAATGTTTTTATGAAAATCCATGGTATTTCACATAACAGATTAGGGAGGATTTGCCAGTTATTACTTCAAAATATGACCCCTAAAAATAAGAGGGGCCAGAACAGGAGTGACAATACAGTTTCTGGGAACGTTTGTGTGCTTATCCATGACCGAATTTCTAGATTTGAAGTTAAAGAGACCCACTACGGGGGGAAACGAAAAAAGTATTTAGATGCTCGTTTAAATGTCAAAAAAATGCATGAGATGTTTATCAATAAAAATCCTGACCTGAAAGATATTGTCAAATACAGTTTTTACTATTCATATTTTCATGAAAACTTTGGGTACTCCTTCGGTCGACCACAGGCTGACGTCTGTAGTCAGTGCGAAAGTTTAAAAGCTAAACTGAGAAATGAAATGTTAAATGATAATGCTAAACATACTGGAGCAGCAGAACTCATGATACACAAAAGGAGGGCCAAAAAGCTTTATATAAGTATGAAAGAAGCATCTAATAACAAGGATGATGAAACTACTGCTCTGTGTTTCGACTATATGCAAAATTTACCGCTCCCAAATATTCCTGTCCAGGAAATTTTTTACGAGGCACCTGTGGGTAAACGTTTTTAGTATCCACGATTTGAAAACCAATAAGTCAATAATCTATCTTTATCATGAGGGTAAGGGTAATAAATCCCCAGAAGAGGTATGCAGGTTTTTACTTAACTACATAAACACAGAAATACCAAGCACAGTAAAAAAACTCATCCTTTTTAGTGATGGTCCATCAGGACAGAACAAAAACCATACAGTTGTGAGATTTTTTATGAATCTCTGTGACAAAGGGCGATTTGATAGTATCATTCACAACTTCCCAGTTCGTGGGCACTCATACTCGCCATGTGACAGAGACTTTGTGGCTATAAAGCGTTTAATAAGAAAAGTAGATCGTATTTACATTCCAGAGGAATACACTGAGCTGATACTGAAAGCCAGCAAAACAAATCGTTTTACTGTTTACAAAGTTAGCCCTCAAGATATTATAAGCTTCAAAACATGGTGGCCACATTCATACAAGAAACTTACTAACTCAGACGAAACCTCTGGTAGAGGTGTTCCTAAAGACCAGAAAGAAAGTTTCAAGATATCAACTTACTAACAGTTTTGTTACAACAAGGAAACTCCTGGAATAGTTGTAGTAAAGCCACATATTGATGGATTTATTCTGTCAACTTTCACTCTGCTGAAAGTAGATCCTGCTCCTGACTTACCCACCGGGATGGCCTACCCCTCAGGAAAAGTAAGTTTACCTATACAAATATTTTATTAGTTACCATAATATTACTTAGGCTTACGTGTAACAATATTCTTTCATCCAACAGCTTATACAAACATTTTAAATATTATCGTAGCCTGTACTTGTTTTTTTTTTTGTTAACACTCTTCATTCGTGTTTCGGTCTGGGCCCTAAATTTTGTAATTATTGTTTTAGGTCACTATCAATATCAAGAAGATACAAGAATTAAATGCCCTAAAACCTTACCTGGTTGGGTACGAACATTTTTATAACAACATTTTACAATGGCCTACTACAGAAGCAGAATGTGTTGTGGAGTGTGTTTATGAAGATGAATAAACGATTTCGAACTTTTAATTAAGCTTTTTTATTAATAATGTAGCCTAATATAATAATAAATGTTGTTATTCACCAAAAACTTCGTGTTTATTACAAAACCCTAAAAAATTTGAGAATTATGTTATAAAAAAATGTTTACACCGTTCGTTTACTGCAGAAACCAGTCAATTGCAAATTAAAAATTTTTTTTATACAAAAAAGGTAAGAAGTAAAAGAATTTTTTTTGTAAAAAGTATTTAAATATGCACTAATTTCAGAAAAAATGTTAAAACCCCTCCCAAAATATTTAGTTTGTTGCTAGGCAGTTTTTTTTGTTTTTCTAAAAATGACAAACTCTTTGTTTGACTGGTTTCTGAAATAAACGATTCTATAAATTGAGGTTATAAAACCATTCGTTTATTTATTGTTGCCACAGTTACCAAACATGAGCTAACGCAAATTATTGTGTTCTCATTGCCCTACCCGTTATAATGTTGTCCGCTTTGTTTTGTTCCAGTAAGAGCTGAAATAAGGATGACATCGGTGGCATTCCTGACTCCTTATTTTGTATTCTGAATTATGTAAACTCCAAAAAAACTGTACTCCTAACTGGTAACGTTTCTGAATTACTTGATTCTGTTAATATACATTGAAAAAAGTGTCACAGCGAGAATAAAGAAAATTATCAGCGCGCTTGGTTCTTGGTTCGTTCTTCAACTAAGCAGAAGCACGTTTCAAGGTCGGTAATAATGTCTGCAAGACGAGTCGAGTCCCGGTATGACAAACAATACAGTAGTTATTAAGTGACAGCAGGAATTTATGTGTCGCGGTAATCCGTGTAAGGTTACTGCGCAGCCTCCCCCCCTTCTTGTAATTGGGTCGCAGCAGCGGTAGACTGAAGTATTTCAATATCGTCAGTTGTCAAGGTAATACAGCGAGCATCCCATGTTACAGTTTCATATTCCAAGCATATTTGTTAATATGAAGTCTTAAAACTATATAAACTATATCGTTTGTTACAACAAGTGAAAAAGTTTGAAGAAAAATAGACAAATATTTCTATACTTTATTATACAAACCTTGTGTTAGGGGACACTTTTCCTAAACGACTTACAAAATACAACAATAGTCGTGAAAGAAGGCTACCTGAATTGCAGTTACCGACTTTTACCGTTTATTCACGTTTATACAAATTTTCAAAAGTTTAAAGTGTTTAAAATATTTTTTTTATTTATTATTAGAATTCTTTTTTGTGAACACATTTGGTAACTTGTAAGCGTTGAAAGTAGTGTTTATTTAAAAAATAAAGAAATTCTAGACTAGAGCCCTGTAGAATTCTGATACGGCTATAAAACTATCATATACTCCCTCCAAAAAGTCCAAATAGACGATGTTCACCTGCCACGACTCATATAATAATAATTATTATTATTTTTATTATCGTAATAATAATAATTATTATTAATACGATAATAATAATATAATATGACATTAATAATTAATATTACAGTATATAGTCATAATAACGATAACAATAAAATTATTATTATTATTATTATTATCGTAATAATAACAAAAATAATCATAATAATAAAATTTCAGACAGTATTATTTTACCGTTCTGTATTAAATGATAAGTTAAACATTACTATAATAATTGCTTCCGGTATTTAAGCTTAGACTTTATTGGAAATTAAATTTGAAGTTGCCATAAAGTAGTAATATAAATAAACCTCGGTTTTGATTTCCATCCATGACTCTGTGCGTGCGCGCGCGCGCGTGTGTGAAGAAAAATCCAATGATATGATAATAAAAATAAGTAAAAAGATACAGTACCGTTTACCAAATGGTAATTGCTTAAGAGCATGATAATGTCTTTCAGCCGCCAGCTAAACGCAACATTTGCGCAAAAGAAACAGTCAGTCAGTAACCATAATAATGTTGCGTTTAGCTGGCAGTTGAAAGACATTATCATGCTCTTAAGCTTTTACCATTTGGTAAACGGTACTGTATTTTTTTTACTACATCTTGTTAATAAAATTCGTTAATTTTCTTGGCTATGGAATATTGAAGTACATTTTATAAAATTTTAATCTGATTAATACTTTATTGTAGCTATTTTTTATTTTTTTAATGTCTTTAATTACGAAACGAATGTGTGTTTTGTTAACGGAATTTGAATTTTTGTGTTCATATTATGTCAATTTAATATTAAGTGTTAATAAAAACTATGTTTTATTTAAAACAAAAACATGTAGATAATTTAAAAATAGAATGAAATGGTTGCTTGTCCCATTTCACTGGGCGAATTGTTCGGCATACCATCTATTACGAACATTCTTTGCTACTGAAGATGGCCACCGGTGGTGTGGCCGAAACGTCTATCGATATTACATCAAGCATTCGACCACGGCCTTTCAGCCCGGAAGTTTTAATTAATTATAATAGAATGAAAGGGATTTATTTTTTGACATGATAATGTCTTATGGCTGGCCATCATTTGGAAATTTCTGTAACGCATCACGCTGCATGACGTCATCATTTACCAGCCGGGAATCGTTAACTAAAACCGCGACCGCTAACGTGCTAACGTCCGTCGCAGATTAAAGACCTAACAAGCAAACAACACTGCATAGCTGTAGATAGGTATGTAACCAATCAGTCAGTCAGTAACCATAATAATGTTGCGTTTAGCTGGCGGCTGAAAGACATTATCATGCTCTTAAGCTTTTACCATTTGGTAAACGGTACTTTACATTTTTTATGTGAACTGTTGTTAACGTTATATAATATTGCATTTATAAAATAAATAGCGCCATCTGTTGCCGATTTTAAAACACGACATTAATTAACAAGAAACCAATTTAAATTTTTTATTATTGTGTTATTAACTCGTATATTGTCTGTGTTAATTAACAAGAAACTCACTGCAGAGGAACGAAGCTTAATAGCCACTAACATTTGTACACGAAAAAATAATTTAGCAACACACAATTTTGCACAGATTTGATTACAAAAATAAACTTCTCACAGCACATGTTTGCAACTGATTTAATGACACTCTGCATACAAAGTCGATCGATTGGCAAATTATTTGGTAATAAATATATTTTTCTAGAAAGGCTGGGAGTCTCTATTCAGATTTTCAGCCACATAAATACAAAAAAACAAACCTTTATTTACAACAATCCCAATGACGTCATGCAATGATGACGTCACGCAATGATGACGTCATACAGCTTGACGGTAAATAAAATGTTACAGAAAGTTTCAAACGATGTCCAGCTAAAAGACATTATCATGTCAAAACTATAAATTACTCATATTTATGTAATCATTGTCATGTAAAAAGGTGGGAAATTAATAATAATATGAGGGAGATTCAATAATTAAAGAGACAAATTGATCTAGAGAAAAAACGGTTGGCAGGAAAAATTAGGTACTTTTAGGACTTCATGTTGGCATCCCAGGGATGATCTCTGAGCAGCTGTTTCATGAAAATTGTTTTACTTATAACCTCAAAATCTCATTTAACAATGGCAAGTCCGCTAGAAGTTTCCACATTAGTTGAACAACGTTCAGTGATTCGATTTTTACTTTCTGAAGGTGAAAACCCCTCTAACAGTGTATACTACTCTGATATGCTTGTCAATAAAGTGAAGCCAGCAATGAGGGAGAAACGTCGTGGGTCTCAGAGAAAAGGCGTTATTCTTCTTCACGATAATGCTCGCCCTCACACAGCTCACGTAACGCAAGAAACTCTGGAAAAAATTGGCTGGGAGACACTACCACACACCCCGTATAGCCCAGACTTGGCACCATCGGATTTCCACCTGTTTGGCCCACTCAAGGAATCGCTACGTGGTAAGAAGTTCAACAACAACGAAGAAGTCAAAAAATTTATGGGAGACTGGTTCAAACGTCAGGATAAAAAATTCTTTGCTGCAGGCATAAAAAAGCTGATTCATCGTTGGGACAAGTGTATTAGTGTTGGGGGGGGGGGGGATTATGTTGAAAAATAGGAAAATTGTCATTTTGTAAAAATACAATTTTTTCTCTAGATCAGTTTGTCTCTTTAATTATTGAATTTCCGTCGTATATAATGAACACGGAACATTAGTATAGCAGACTATTTTGTTGTAATGTTGAGTAAACCAAGAGAGATGAAGTGTTTTGAAAATTTGTTTTACCGGTATAATTTATATTTTAGATTAGGACAGTAACGTTCTTAGGTCATATTAGTACAGTGTCTCAGTCAAAACACAGTTTTTGTGTTTCTTGCTTCATTATGTTTCAATTGTATTTTATTTGTTTATTATAATATTCAACGTACGTCACTAGCTTACGTCGCTTTGGTATCTAGTATGTAACTTACTGAACAACAAACATTTCACTGTGTATTAGACACTGTATCGCGGTCGCGGATCGCGGGTGTGTCGTTCCCCGCCGTCACCGTGTAATCCTACGTCACGTGATACGGCTTTAACGTTTCGGTCTCAATCCGCCACACGTGACACATTTCTACTTACATTTCCAATTAGACGAAACGTCATGTTTGATATACATGTTTTGAACGTAATGCTTTGAATTTTCAATTTGATATTAACATCATACTAGTAGCTTTCTCGAACGCTATTAGCACGTAATAAAATGTGGTACAACTATGGTAAAATAAACCATAAAATGTAATTTCGAGTAATAAATTGTATTGTTGTGGAAAGTTGATAATATAGAATTAAGGCGATTATTTTTATAATGTGTCGAGTTTTGAAGTCAGTGGTCTCTAACGCCTCTATTACACTAGACAACTGTTGCAGAAAAAGTTGTGGGGCATTGGTTTAAATGAGATCTATCACCCTTACTCCAATCGATTGCACAGTCTACAGTCGATTGCAAAACAGTTGCAAGCCAAGCAACTTCTCGTGTAACTATTAGTTTCACGCGCTCGATATGGGGGATTAATTCAAATACAGCCTTGCATCCAACTCGCCTGTGCGCGCGTTCTGTGCACAACGAAGAAATTTCATGACATGGGACCGAAACAACGTAGGCCTATACTATTTTTACAAAATCGCCAATATCTCAAAATCGAAAAAAAATTGTAATTTTTACTAAATTTCATTCGCTTTATGGGCCCCATATATTTTACATGGGGCCGTTTTAAGGCTAAGTTCTTGAAAATTATTAAAGAATATTTACACCTTTATCAACATTACTTTATTAACTTTACAACATTTACATTTATGTCTAAAATCATCATCAAACTTCAAGGAATACAGTAGAAAAAGAATATTTTTATCAGATCAATAGTTTTTTAGGTTAGCCCGGACAACGAAACAAACAAACTTTACCTCTTCATAATAGTAGTATAGACACCATGTTTAACTCTGAAACTGATTGCAAAGCAGTAGCAGCCTGTTTTTACTACCCTGCAACTAGTTTCAAGGAGCCTTGAAACCAGTTGCATGCAATCAGTCGCATAGTGTAATAGAGGCATAACATAATTCTTTCAACTCGCAGCTAGTTCTACGACGAAAAAAATATCGGTATGGAGAACCATACATGACATCCGTATTCTAAGATTTATATTTAAAATCATTTTCGAAATGAAATATTACCATAGAAACTACTTCTTTCTACTTACTGCTTCAGCCTTAACCACAGTACTGTGGTCACTAACGTATACCACCTCACGTTATCGCACTCGATTTTCACTGATGATGGAAGTCGATGGCATTGCCGAAACGTCTGGTTTTGTAGAAAACATTGGGCTACGGCTAAACATCCCAGGAAGGAATTTTAACAAAAACTACTTCTTTGTTGCCGATAACGTTGTACATATATATATAAAAAATATGCATAAAATTAATGGCTTGTATAAGTTAACGATTGATCTCCATTAAGTAGTGCTCAAGTTTCCAAAGTTTTAATATTATGATGTCCGTAATTAAAACATCAGAGCAGGTTTAGTGCGTATGAGAGTACACCGTGGACAAAAATTTTCAACATTTCCTATTGAGCGTTGCTTAGAGTAAAGCTGCGAATCTACAGTGTACGTTTCACAGAACAAACACGCGGAAAAGAAGGAGCGCTCCGAAGTCACTCATGGACCCTCAGCATCTTGCAGAGGGTTCATTCCCTAAAGACGAAAAGTCTGTCTATGAATCGTTCCTCTGTAAACACGTGCAGTTACACTGCCCAGCGATCCACAGGAAGCAAATCGCTATCCACGCTGGACACTTTTTCGGCTTGCACGCGTTATGTTGGTGTGGGTTTCGGCACTTTCCATTTAAAAAGCGTGCAAATGTAAGAAAATAAACATGAATGAGGCCAGAAATAACGCGAATTTTGTGTGTGTGTGTGTGTGTGTGTGTGTGTCTTCCCTGCCTTTTTATTGCGGTAGTCATAATAATAAAATGGAAACGTAAACAGTACATAACTGAGATATGCTTGCCTGCCACGCACGATATATTTTCTCTTATACATGATTTACATTAAAATGAAAAAATTATAATTTTATTTCCTGGCAACAAAATTATTTTATTTTTAACAATTACCATTGTTTGAAAAAGTTTAAATGAATTTTCAAGTACTTTACTCTTGTTAAAACGTAAAAGGTTGCCGGTAAACTACCCCTTCCCCTTAACCGATCTTCACCAAAATCAAAAGGCCTTGAGTTCTCTACAATTCAGTGACGTATGCAAAAAATTATTTGATTCTGTTTGAATTTGTGGCTGTTATCGTTTGCCATAGAAAATACCCTTGTTAAAACATAAAACGTTGCTGGTAAACTACCCCTTTCCCTTAACCGATCTTCACCAAAAACAACAGGTCTTGAGAACTCCATAATTCAGGGGTGTATGTGAAACATTATTTGATTCTGTTTGAATTTGCGGCTGTTATCGTTTGCCAAACAAAAAAATTACCCTTGATAAAAAAACCGTTGCCGGTAAACTACCCCTTTCCCTCAACCGATCTTCACCAAAAACAATAGGTCGTGAGTACTCTACAAATCAGGGCTGTATGCAAAAAATTATTTGATTCTGTTTGAATTTGCGGCTGTTATCGTTTGCCATAGAAAAAAATCTACAGACATAGCCAGACAGACAGACAGACACACACACACAGCCACTTTTCGAAAAACGACTGTTTTTCATGTTTTGAGTGTAGTACAATCAGAATCTGCAGTAATCTCGAACACGATTTTTTTTGCCATCACCATACTTCCATTTCCTTAAGGAATATGAAAGTAACTAGGTGCGCTGAGTAAATCAATAATAATAATTAGGCTTAACCACGAGCTAAATAATAAGCAACTATCCTAATTATTGTGTACGTAATATTTCTATGCAATTAGCAATTTTTTGTAATTTAATTTTTGCACACTTAGGCCTAACTTAACAACCAATGAAATGAATGTTACCTGTTACCTGTTAGGTGTTTACCTAAAAAGCAATAAGACTTAATTTTCCCCACGGAACAGTAATACTGTGAAACCAACAATGATATAGCTGGCAGAATCGCATCGATATGGCTCTTAGGTTAATTTCATAAAAATTGTTTAGCTTCTTAAAATTACTAAATTTTACTGTACCATAGTTTTTGTAAGTACAGTATTTGTTTTGCCCCACGTCATAAAAGCAGTTTCAATAACAGTGGGCAGCGTTTGACAACCAAATTTTCTGTTAAACGTTAAGACAGTGCAACGAAAATCTTTACTAAATTAAAAGAAACTTGCAGAAATAAAGTTACGTCCCGAGCTTATGTGTGTGGAGCGTGAACCCTGTTCTTGACGGCCAACCACAGGAAAACTGAGTTTGTATGTGATTCATTGTTCATGTTTATCCACTTATAGAAACCACGTGGTCAGAGTGTGGCAAAGTTGTTCCCATTTCATTACAAGTGTCAATAGCGAACTAGCATATTTGTCTTCCAGAACATTTTATGTTTGGTCACTCTACAATTGTTGTTTGCGATTGATTGACACTTTGTTGTTTGCGAAGGATCAGGCTATTCTGTCGGACTCTGAAAACAGATTCTAGATGGGTATACATTTGTTAAATCGAATCTGAAAAGACTCTGGATTGCAAATATCCACACTTAAAATCAAGGTGATGGCTTTTCGTGGAACTGATCTCCTACGGGCAAAAATTGTTATAGATGATACTCTCCTGGAACAAGTTAGAAATTTTGAATACCTGAGCTGTGGTGTGTCTTATAATGCAATCAACGATGTTGTGAATGAGTTGCATAAGTTCAACCTTATGTGCGGGACCAACAGGCGAACCCTTAAGTCAGCAAGTAAAGGAACACGCCTAAAAGTCTACAAGGTGATGGCTCTTCCCACACTTCTTTATGTGTCTGAGAATTGGACTTTAACGAAAGGCCATGCCAGTCGCATCCACGCTGCTGAAATGATATTTCTCAGGCACATGGCAGGACATACTCTCCATGATCATAGAGGAAACACATATACGCCAGGAACTGAATATTATGAGGGTACTCGACAGGATAGCCCAGTATCGGCTGAATTGGTGGGAACATCTTTGCCGAATGGATGACTGCCGGAACAACTATGGAACTATAAGCCGAGGAGGCGGAGAGGTGTGGGAAGCGCTGCAGTGACCAGCTGTAATCTTTGCCTATTTGAGACCGGAACAAACCATCCTTGGTTTAATCCTTGAAGGTGATGATGATGATGAATAGCAAATTAGTTTTAATATTACTGTAGTTTTTATGATATTTCTTGAGATCAAAAATTAAAAACTATCTCCGGGACTGTTATTTTGTCAGTGTGGTGAACACTCTGCTGCCTAAGTGTGTGACTTTCCGAGGAAACTGCTATGGAGCATGGATCTTGTGAACGACCAAGCGAAGCACAAACTCATAGAAATTTGTCAAAAGTACGAGACCTCCTAAAGTCTGATCATCGTTTGGCTGTAACAATAATTGCTTATGAAATACATTTAAATCATCTGACTGTTAAAAAAATTTTGGTGCATTATGTACATCCGGCCAGTTTACATCTCTAGGTAACATGATACGTAATGAAGAGTGCATAAACACATGACAGGATACAAATAGAAAGTGGATTATACTACGCTAATAGTAGACTATTGAGAAACAAGCTTATTAATCACAACAACAAAATGATAATATATAAGACACTCACTAGACCATTAATCCGATTGTTATTATAGACCTGAAATGTGGACAATAGTAAAAAAGGAGCAAGAAACACTGAGAAGGTTTGAAAAAGAAAGATTGTACAACGCATTTATCGCCTGGTTAAGGACGTTGATAAATAAAAGAGTAAGAAATAACCACCAGACAGATGAGCTAGTGAAGCATGCTTCGTAAAAGGCCACCGAATACGACGGTTAGGTCATCTAGAACGGATGGACGATCAGCGGATGCCAAAAACCATTCTGTGGGAGCAGGTGTATAAAAGCAGGAAGAGTGGTCGTCCTGGAATAAGATGGTTGGATGATGTGCTGGAAGATCTCAGAAGAATGGACGTGAGGGGTTACGTTGAGAGATGACAACGGATAGAAGACGTTGGAGGAAAACGCTGGAAGTTGCAAGTCTCTTGGACCGTAGTGCTGAAGGAGAAGAAGACGTGCATCCGGCTAGAGATTGATGACCTCTGGTGCTTCACCACGATAACGCTCAACGACACATCTACTTTCTGTGAACACGTATTTGTCCAACAGTGACATACTTATGGTAACCGGAATTACTTCTCTCCCGACCTTAGTCTATGTGATTATTTCCTGTTTCTCAAAGTCTATAGCTAATACCGAGACGCTACTAAAAGCATATAAAACATTTAAAATATTGTAACGGACCAGTTAAAGGCACTGAAAGCTTAAGATTTCCCTGCATTCTAACAGATTCAGTCAACGGATAAAAATGTCTCCCCAAGTGTAAGCCTCCTCAAGGGGATCTAAAACTTTGAATAGCAAAATTGTTTTGTGATTAATTTGTCGATAATTACATTTATACAATCAGTGCCATAGTTTCTAGACAAATTTTGTAAGCTGTTGATAAACAGTCAAAAATTAGCCAAAAAATGTTCGCTTAGACATTAAAGCTGACTGATTATTACTTTTCGAGACGAACGACAGGAGAGGACGGCAAATGGTAATAACTTTCGTAACGTTATTGTAATATCTTAAAATCTGTTATTGCAGCAGCAGCAGCTGGGCCGCGCTGATATAAAAGCACTTAGCTTTATTAACTTAAGTCACGGCGTTTCCTCTCTTGAAATATACATCCAGTACCGGGACGGGCTTCCTTCTCGTACAGATAATGTAAAACCAATGCCACACTCATCTTTCTTAACACCGCTTCCTTTCTCTGGCACGAAGTTAGTAAATTATTTTTGCCTTCTTTCTCCCACCATTCTACTTGAATTTAATTCTTTTAAGGAATGTATACAAAGTTGTTTTGAAAGTAATTACATCAAGTTTTTTTCTTTTGTAGTCGCAAACCTGTAAGACCAAAAATTCATCAGCTGATTAGTATAACGTTTGTTGTTGGCATTTACAAAAATTTTAAACTTTCTAAGTCGACTAGATCCTGCTGTGCCACTGTGTTTGAAAATGTTCATCATATCTCTTGTTCCAAAAATCGGAAATCAATAATATTGAACTACTTCATGCAAACACGTTTTAGGTTAAATTTTAAGACAACGCAAAAGAAACATTTGACAAGTTAAAACACGGTTTCGGAGATGCCTTGGGTTTATGTTTTATGTGGACCAAAGTAATTTTGGATAGGCATGAAACCGTAGAGAATAGACCAATTTTTTTTTTTTTGTGCTGCTTGAATCTCGTTCGACGACGAGTCTCGGGCTGTTGATCTTGGAACTAGCCCCAGAGTGATGATGTAAATGTTAGGGCAACGGACCCCAGTGCAGGCCGGACGATGAGAACGTGAAGGTACCAAAAGGTACCAAAAAAAGAAAAGAATGTGATAGTGTCGTTAAATAAAATTAAGCTAACTGTACTTGTAAATACTTTAAATCTAAAGATAATGAATATAAAACCTAAATCCCAATAAAAAATAAATATTACTGCCCATACATGACTTTCATGAATCATTTACTTGAATTTGGTTCAATAATTACTATAAAAATATCCCTTACCCTCAAATTATTTTCACAATTTATAGATATTTCTCTTATTATGGGGTAGTCGTTTAATATAATGTTATTTTCGACTCACTTCATCTATAAAAATTATGTACTATACACTTATAAAGAAACTGAACTACTCATATAATCACACATAATTACATATTTATGTAATTATGTGTAATTACATATTTATGTAATTATGTGGCAACAAATTATTTTGTGGCATGCTGGGCCGTGGTTGTCACGCACAGATGATTTAAATTGAAATTATAAAATTATAATTTTATTGCCTGGCAACAAAATTATTTTATTTTTAACATTTAATATTGGTTGAAAAAGTTTAAATGCATTTTACTTCCATGTTCCTTAAGGAAATGGAAGTATGGTAATGGCAAAAAAAATCGTGTTCGGGATTATTGCAGATTCTGACTGTACTACACTCAAAACATGAAAAAAAGTCGTTTTTCGAAATGTGTGTGTGTGTGTGTGTGTGTGTGTGTGTGTGTAGATATTTTTTCTATGGCAAACGATAACAGCCGCAAATTCAAAGAGAATCGAATATTTTTTTGCATACAGCCCCGATTTGTAGAGTACTCACGACCTATTGTTTTTGGTGACGATAGGTTGAGGGAAAGGGGTAGTTTACCAGCAACGGTTTTTTTTAATCAAGGGTAATTGTTTTCTATGGCAAACGATAACAGCTGTAAATTCAAACAGAATCAACTACTCTTTTGCATACAGCCCTGAATTGTAGAGTTCACAAGATCTATTGTCTTGGTGAAGATCGGTTAAGGGAAAGGGGTAGTTTACCTGCTACGTTTTATGTTTTAAAAGGGTATTTCTTATGGCAAACGATAAGAGCCGCAAATTCAAACAGAATCAAATAATGTTTTGCATACAGCCCTGATCTGTAGAGTACTCGAGATCTATTGATTTTGGTGAACATCGGTTAAGGGAAAGGGGTTATTTACCAGCAGCGGTTTTTTTTAAACAAGGGTAATTTTTTTTCTATGGCAAACGATAACAGCCGCAATTCAAACAGAACCAAAAGATTATTTGCATACAGCCCTAAATTGTAGAGTTCTTAAGACCTATTGTTTTTGGTGAAGATCGGTTAAGGGAAAGGGGTAGTTTACCAGCAACGTTTTATGTTTTAACAAGGGTATTTACTATGGCAAGCGATAACAGCCGCAAATTCAAATAGAATCAAATAATTTTTTGCATACAGCCCTGATTAGTAGAGTACTCAAGACCTATTGTTTTTGGTGAAGGAAAGGGGTAGTTTACCAGCAACGATTTATGTTTTAAAAGGGTATTTTCTGTGGCAAACGATAAGAATCGCAAATTAAAACAAAATCAAATACTTTTTTCCATGCAACTCTGATTTCTAAAGTACTCAAGATTGTTGTTTTTGGTGAAGATCGGTTAACGGGAAGGGGTAGTTTACCGGCAACGTTTTATGTTTTAACAAGGGTAATGTTTTCTATGACGAACGATAACTGCCGTAAATTCAAACACAATCAACTATTTTTTTGCATACCTTTTTGAGTTATACAGAACTCAAGGTCTGTTGATTTTATTGAAGATCTGTTAAGGGAAAGGGGTAGGTTACCTGCAACGTTTTATATTTTAACAAGGGTATATATGGCAAACGATAAGAGCCGCAAATTCAAACAGAATCAAATAACTTTTTGCATACAGGCCTGAATTGTAGAGTACTCAAGATCTATTGTTTTTGGTGAAGATCGGTTAATGGAATGGGGTAGTTTACCGGCAACGTTTTTGTTTTAAAAGGGTATTTTCTGTGGCAAACGATAAGAGTCGCAAATGCAAACAAAATGAAATACTTTTTTGCATACAGCTCTGATTTGTAGAGTACTCAAGATCTGTTGTTTTTGGTGAAGATCGGTTAACGGGACGGGGTAGTTTACCGGCAACGTTTTTCTTGGGAAGGGTAATTTTTACTTCCATATTCCTTAAGGAATGGAAGTATGGTGATGGCAAAAAAAATCGTGTTCGAGATTATTGCAGATTCTGATTGTACTACACTCAAAACATGAAAAAAAGTCGTTTTCCGAAAAGTGTCTGTGTGTCTGTGTGTAGATTTTGTTTCTATGGCAAACGATAACTGCCGCAAATTCAAACAGAATCAAATAATTTTTGCATACAGCCCTGATTTGTAGAGTGCTCACGACCTATTGTTTTTGGTGAAGATCGGTTGAGGGAAAGGGGTAGTTTACCTGCAACGGTTTTTTTTTGTCAAGGGAAATTTTTTTTGTTGGCAAACGATAACAGCCGCAAATTCAAACAGAATCAAATAATGTTTCGTATACAGCCCTGAATTGTAGAGTTCTCAAGACCTATTGTTTTTGGTGAAGATCGGTTAAGGGAAAGGGGTAGTTTACCAGTAACGTTTTATGTTTTAACAAGGGTATTTCCTATGGCAAACGATAACAGCCGCAAACTCAAACAGACTCAAAAATTATTTGCATACAGCCCTAAATTGTAGAGTTCTCAAGACCTATTGTTTTTGGTGAAGATCGGTTGAGGGGAAGGGGTAGTTTACCGGCAACGTTTTTTTAACAGGGGTATTTTCTATGGCAAACGATAACAGCCACAAATTCAAACAGAATCAAATAATGTTTTGCATACAGCCCTCATTTGTAGAGTACTCAAGACCTATTGTTTTTGGTGAAGATCGGTTAAGGGGAAGGGGTAGTTTACCAGCAACGTTGTTTTATCAAGCGTATTTTCTAAGCCAAACGATAACAGCCGCAAATTCAAACAGAATCACTTAATATTTTGCATACGTCCCTGAATTGTAGAGGTCTCAATGCCTTTCGATTTTGGTGAAGATCGGTTTAGGGGAAGGGGTAGTTTACCAGCAACCTTTTACGTTTTAACAAGAGTAAAGTACCTGAAATTTATTTAAACTTTTTGAAACAATGGTAATTGTTAAAAATAAAATAATTTTGTTGCCAGGCAATAAAATTATAATTTTTTCATTTTAATGTAAATCTGTACATAGTATAAAGTAAAGTCGGTCCGTTTTCTCTCTGTGTTTGAAATCGCTAAACTCAGGAAATACTGAACGGATTTTATTCATGTTTTCGCCAATAGATAGAGTGTCTATCAAGGAACATGTATGTGTATAATTAATACATATATGTTGTACATTAGCTTAGCTATCACGGTTTATGTCAAGTAAGTGGTATAGTTTACATCTTATATATAAAATATCGGTATGGAGAACCATACATGACTTCCATATTCTAAGATTTATATTTAAAATCATTTTCGAAATGAAATATTACCATAGAAACTACTTCTTTCTACTTACTGATTCAGCCTTAACCACAGTACTGTGGTCACTAACGTATACCACCTCACGTTATCGCACTCGATTTTCACTGATGATGGAAGTCGACGGCATTGCCGAAACGTCTGGTTTTGTAGAAAACATTGGACTACGGCCAAATATCCCGGGAAGCAATTTTAACAAAAACTACTTCTTTGTTGCCGATAACGTTGTACACATATATATAAAATATATGCATAAAATTAATGGCTTGTATAAGTTAGTGATTGATCTCCATTAAGTAGTGCTCAAGTTTCCAAAGTTTTAATATTATGATGTCCGTAATTAAAACATCAGAGCAGGTTTAGTGTGTATGAGGGTTCACCGTGGACAAAAATTTTCAACATTTCCTATTGAGCGTTGCTTAGAGTAAAGCTGCGAATCTACAGTGTATGTTTCACAGAACAAACACGCGAAAAAGAAGGAGCGCTCCGAAGTCACTCATGGACCCTCAGCATCTTGCAGAGGGTTCATTCCCTAAAGACGAAAAGTCTGTCTATGAATCGTTCCTCTGTAAACACGTGCAGTTACATTGCCCAGCGATCCACAGGAAGCAAATTGATGTCCATTTTTTCGGCTTGCACGCGTTATGTTGGTGTGGGTTTCGGCACTTTCCATTTAAAAAGCGTGCAAATGTAAGAAAATAAACATGAGTGAGGCCAGAAATAACGTGAATTGTGTGTGAGTGAGTGTGTGTGTGTGTGTGTGTGTGTGTGTGTGTGTGTGTGTGTGTGTGTGTGTGTGTGTGTGTGTGTGTGTGTGTCTTACCTGCCTTTTTATTGCTGTAGGCATAATAATAAAATGGAAACGTAAACATTACATAACTGAGATATGCTTACCTGCCACGAACGATATATTATTTTATACATGGAGGAGTTCAGTGACATACACACGTACAGAAGTCATCTTCAAAAATACTAGAAGTCGTCCACGCTTTTATGTTGGCAGTGTAACTTACAGGAAGTTTTTTGATGTTTTTAAAACATCTAGAATGCAAACTTTTCCCGATAACTAAAAGTTTCCTTTTTTCGGTTCCCGTCATGTTCCCACAAACAAAAACTGTAACTCTTTGTTTAGAGAGCTTCCCACCAACGCAGTTTTCATTTTCAAATTTGAAAGTCTTATCTGGAGTTAATTTATAAAAAATTCCAGCTTCATGTCCATTAAAGATGTCTTCATCTTTATATGATAGTCTAATTTCTGGCCAAGTGTTACGCACCCAATCGCCTGTAACGTTCAGATCTACGCATTTTGCCTCACCACAAATTTTTGCAAAGGAAATCGAGTGTCGGGCCTTAAATCGATCTAGCCATCCGTTGGAGCACGTAAAATGGCTGGCGCCGGCAGTCCTGTTACAGTGCTTATTGCTTGCATACAATGTATGTCTGTAGCCATGGGCTAGCGCGCGCGCGCACATATATACGTTTATATGAAATTTAGAGTAAAATATCTGAGAAATATTTGACGCTATAACAGAGAAGTACAATATTTAGTGACGTTAAAACCGGGAATTTTTACAATGTTAAAGATATCAGTTTGACCGGACGTATGACAAAATAACGCTACACCCGAGTTGACGTAACAGCCGAGGCCGTAATAACCAAGTTCCACTGTATATATAAAGATATTAACTCAAACATAATTTACATTAAAATGAAAAAATTATAATTTTATTGCCTGGCAACAAAATTATTTTATTTTTAACAATTACCATTGTTTCAAAAGTTTAAATAAAATTTTCAAGTACTTTACTCTTGTTAAAACGTAAAAGGTTGCGGGTAAACTACCCCTTCCCCTTAACCGATCTTCACCAAAATCGAAAGTCCTTGAGACCTCTACAATTCAGGGACGTATGCAAAAACTTATTTGATTCTGTTTGAATTTGCGGCTGTTATCGTTTGCCATAGAAAATACGCTTGTTAAAAAAACGTTGCAGGTAAACTACCCCTTTCCCTCAACCGATCTTCACCAAAAACAATAGGTCTTGAGACCTCTACAATTTAGGGCTGTATGCAAATAATCTTTTGAGTCTGTTTGAATTTGCGGCTGTTATCGTTTGCCATATATACCCTTGTTAAAACATAAAACGTTACAGGTAAACTACCCCTTTCCCTTAACCGATCTTCAACAAAATCAACAGACCTTGAGTTCTGTATAACTCAAAAAAATATGCAAAAAGTAGTTGATTCTGTTTGAATTTACGGCAGTTATCGTTCGTCATATAAAACATTACCCTTGATAAAACATAAAAGGTTGCCGGTAAACTACCCAAATCCCTTAACCGATCTTCAACAAAATCAACACACTTTGAGTTCGGTATAATTAAAAAAGGTATGGAAAGGACTAGTTGATTCTGTTTGAATTTGCTGCTGTTATCGTTTGCCATAGGAAAAAATTACCCTAGATAAAAACAAATGTTGCCGGTAAACTACCCCTTTCCCTTAACCGATCTTCACCAAAAACAATAGGTCTTGTGTACTCTACAAATCAATGCTGAATGCAAAAAATTGTTTGATTCTGTTTGAATTTGCGGCTATCGATTGCCATAGAAAAAATTGCCCTTGATAAGAAAAACGTTGCCAGTAAACTACCCCATCCCGTTAACAGAACTTCACCAAAAACAACAGATCTTGAGTACTCTACAAATCAGAGCTGTATGCAAAAAAGTATTTGATTTTGTTTGAATTTGCGACTCTTATCGTTTGCCACAGAAAATACCCTTTCAAAACATAAGTAATTTAATACCCTTTCAAATCAAATTCTGTTGATTTTGGTGAAGATCGGTTTAGAGGAAGGGGTAGTTCACCAGCAACGTTTTATGTTTTAACATGGGTAATTTTTTCTATGACGATCGATAACTGCCGTAAATTCAAAGAAAATCAAATATTTTTTTCATACCTTCCTAAATTGTAGAGAGCTCAAGGCCTGTTGATTTTGGTGAAGATCGGTAAAAGGAAAGGGGTAGTTTACCTGAAACATGTTATGTTGTAACAAGAGAAATGTTTGTATGACGAACGATAACTGCCGCAAATTGAAACAGAATCAAATATTTTTTTTGCATGCATCTCTGCATTGTAGAGGACTGAAGGTCTATTGATTTTGGTGAAGATCGGTTTAGAGAAACGGGTAGTTTACCTGCAACGTTTCATGTTTTAACAAGAGTAAAGTACTTAATTTTGATAAATAAAGTATCTTGATAAGAAGCTCATAATAATCAACTGTAGAAATGTAGATTAAATATCTATAAATGAAGAGGTTTGGTGAACGGGTGGGGGTAATTTTCTATAAATAAAAATTATAGTTGTAGGGGGAGGGGAGAATTTTGTATGTGTACTACGTTATTGGCAACAAAGAAGTAGTTCTTTGTTAAAATTCCTTCCCGTGCCGTTTAGCCGTAGTCCAATGTTTTCTGCAAAACCAGACTTTTCGGCAGTGCCATCCACTTCCATCTCAGTGAAAACCGAGTGGGAAAACGTGAAGTGGTATACGTTAGTGACCACAATACTGTGGTTTAAGGCTGAAGCAATAAGTAGAAAGAAGTAGTTTCTATGGAAATATTTCATTTCGAATATGATTTTAAATATATATTTTAGAGCATGGAAGTGCTGTATGGTTCTCCATACCGATATTTTACTTCCATGTTCCTTAAGGAAATGGAAGTATGGTGATGGCAAAAAAAAATCGTGGTCGGGATTATTGTAGATTCTGATTGTACTACACTCAAAACATGAAAAAAAGTCATTTTTCGAAAAGTGTCTCTGTGTGTGTCTGTCTGACTATGTGTCTCTGTGTCTATAGATTTTTTTTTCTATGGCAAACGATAACAGCCGCAAATTCATACAAAATCAAATAATTTATTGCATGCAGCCCTGATTTGTAGAGTACTCAAGACCTATTGTTTTTGGTGAAGATCGGTTAAGGGAAAGGGGTAGTTTACCAGCAACTTTTTTCTTTATCAAGGGTAATTATTTTCTATGGCAAACGATAACAGCCGCAAATTCAAACAAAATCAAATACTTTTTTGCATGCAACCCTGATTTGTAGAGTACTCAAGACCTATTGTTTTTAGTGAAGATCGGTTAAGGGAAAGGGATAGTTTACCAGCAACGTTTTATGTTTTAACAAAGGTATTGCCTATGGCAAACGATAACAGCCGCAAATTCAAACAGAGTCAAATAATTTTTGCATACAGCCCTGATTTGTAGAGTTCTCAAGACTTGTTGGTTTTGGTGAAGATCGGTTGAGGGAAAGGGGTAGTTCACCCGCAACGTTTTTTTATTAAGGGTAATTTGTTTCTATGGCAAACGATAACAGCCGCAAATTCAAACAGAATCATAAATGTTTTGCATACCTCTTTGAATTAAAGAGTACTCAAGGTCTGTTGATTTTGTTGAAGATCGGTTAAGGGAAAGGGGTAGTTTACCATCAACATTTTATGTTTTAACAAGGGTAATTTTTTTATATTACGAACGATAACTGCCATAAATTAACAGAATCAACTACGTTTTTGCATACCTTTATGAACTAAAGAGAACTCAAGGTTTGTTGATTTTGTTTAAGATCGGTTAAGGGGAAGGGTTAGTTTACCAGCAACATTCATGTTTTAAGAAGGGTAATTTTTTTGACGAAAGATAACTGCCGTAAGTTCAAAGATAATCAAATAATTTGTTGCATACTTTCCAGAATTTTATAGAACTCAAGGTCTACTGATTTTGGTGAAGACCGGTTAAGAGATAGGGGTACTTTACCTGCAACGTTTAATGTTTTAACAAGAGTAAAGTACTTAATTTTGATAAATAAAGTATCCTGATAAGAAGCTCATAATAATCCACTGTAGAAACGTAGATGAAATATCTATAAATGAAGAGGTTAGGTGAACGGGGTGGGGGTAATTTTCTATAAATGAAAATTATAGTTGATTTGAGAGGGGAGAATTTTGTATATGTGTACTACGTTATCCGCAACAAAGAAGTAGTTCTTTGTTAAAATTCCTTTCCGGGCTGTTTAGCTTTAATCCAATGTTTTCTGAAAAACCAGACTTTTCGGCAGTGCCATCGACTGCCATCATCAGTGAAAATCGAGTGCGAAAACGTGAGGTGGTATACGTTAGTGACCACAATAGTGTGGTTAAGGCTGGAGCAATAAGTAGAAAGAAGTAGTTTCTATGGAAATATTTCATTTCGAATATGATTTTAAATATAAATCTTAGAACATGGAAGTCATGTATGGTTCTCCATACCGATATTTACTTAATTTCGTCAAACTCATTAAATGAATACTAAACGTTAAAAAATTACCCCCTCCCATTCAACTACCCTTTTCATTTATAGATGTCTGCCTTTCTACAGTGGTTTATGATGACCTTCTTTTCAGGATATTTATTTATCAAAATTAAGTACTTCACTCTTGTTAAAACGTAAAACGTGCAGGTAAACTACCACTTTCCTTTAACAGATCTTCACCAAAAACAATAGGCCTTGAGTCCTCTACAACTCAGGTACACATACAACAAATTATTTGTTTCTGTTTGAATTTGCGGGAGTTATCGTTAGCCATAGAAAAATTCTATACAATGACACACAGACACACACATAGACACGTTTTCGGAAAATGACTTTTCTTCACGTTTTGAGGGTAGTACAATCAGAATCAGCCCTTATCTCGAACACGATTTTTTTCGCTATCGGCATACTTCAATTTCCTTACGGAACATGGAAGTAAAAATTAATGTATATGGCAAAAAAAAATGTAATACAAAAATTGAATACACTATCCATAATAATAATTTCAATTGATCATTGTTTATTTTTTATCGACAAAATCCGTGAAACACAGTTTTATAAACTGTTGTAGCCAAATAAGCTTCTAAGAGCTACAGATCAAGTAATCTTACAACTTTACTTATCAGGAACAAGTTAGTTGTGTATAAACAAAATTATGAAGGAAAGTTTGCTAATTATTCTTAAACCTAATTAGGACACAAGACGGCGACTACAAACGCGTTTAATGCATAGTGAATGCGGCGAGATAAGAAAACTTTGATTGCAGCTGCAAAAAGTTTAAAATTTCCTTAGTATTAACTGGATTTTATAAGCGAGAGATAAAACTGGGCTGCACACAAGATTAACGTAAAACTTGTGACTTAATTATTTTCTATAAATATGAAATTTGAGATAAACGACCCATATACGCGCGCGCGCGCGCGTGTGAGCGAGATCCAGTGTGTTTTTTTTCAAAAACATGTCACAATCAAAATAAGCTCCAATTATGCACACGTCTTTATTAAATCCATACAGGAGATTAAAGGAAATAATTATCTAAGTAAATATGTTGAAGACTGGTGAGCGGCCCATTTCCACTAACAACACTTACATCAAAACATTATGAAACAATCCGGTGTTTAATACAACTAAGCAATGGGTCTATCAGGTAAACCTTCTAGTCGGACTGCCTCCATCGTAATGTTTTTACACTCCACACCTCCATCCTGAGAATCTTGGATAGTCTTCTGAGGATTAAAAAGAAAAAAATTACAATAAAAAAATATAAAACAAAATGTAAATAATTAAGATTAAAATCATATCAGATCATGTCAATCTTAAAAAACAACGGGAATAACACATAAAAATAAACTACAAAATAATGTAATCTAAATTAAACAATTCTTACTTATGAAGGTATTCATGCTAATAAAGACGTCGAATGTAACAACATTACTATGAGGGCGGTCCGAGTAGAGGATTTACGTTAGCATTTGATAACGGTTCACAAGGCTTGTTCGTTATTATTCTGCCACGAAAACTACGTCACGCTCTCGACTTTTCGAGATCGTCATTCTACACGTTTCACGGCTAGCCGAGTGGGTGCAGCGTCTCGGTCAAGGCTGTGCACTGAAGTAGCCTCCGGACGATTCGAACACTTGCAACTACGGCATTATATTATGCCGGCACGCTGCCAAAAGAACGCAACATTATTGTGGAACTTCTGCGGGGTATATAAGGGTCTACACCCGGCTTAGAAGTTAGTTACAGTTGGCGATGTTGTAGAGTGCGTATCAAGTGATTGTTGCGGATTAGTGGACAGTGATTATTGTGTTACAATTAGTGCAGAAACCTAAGAGTTGAGATTGTTATTGCGTGTGGACAAATTTAACTTGAATTTTTGTATAAGACTACCTTGTTTATTTCAAATTGTTATTTGCGATTAATTAAAGCTGGTAGTTAGTGACTTCATCGGTGTCTGTATTTTGTTTCCACTGAACAATACGATGATCCGTGAGACCGTTGTAACAATGCAATCAGTCTGATGACTGTTTCAGTCGGACTTCTTTCAAAGAGTATAAAAAAGCCACTGAAGGTTTCACTAAAATTTTGTGGCCGCCTGCCTCGTATTACTGTGACCGTTTGAATATTATATAGGCGATATAAGCGATAATAGCACTAGACTACTAAGTTATTGCATTAGTCAGACGAGTGCGCGCGTGCGCGAGTATGCGTGCGTAAACACTGAAGTGGGTGACTGCGTGTTTGTTTTCCACTCGCTGCCGCGACATGAAGTGTTTAACTAAGGAAACCTCACACCGGAGACGTATCGAGAGGACGACGCAACAAGTGGCCCGTTGTTTACCAGACGGCGACGCCTGGACAGCTGTCCCTTGTTTCTCACAATACTTAATGGCAGACAACACTCGCTTCGTTCACCGTAAAAGTCAAGTATCATTATTTCTGTGACTACTATTAAAGGTTTTGTATATTGTAATACTAGTAAATTCCCTGAGCTCGCAGAAGTTGCTAATTTTTTGAACTCAGTACATTTATTATTAAATAAATTTTGATATTAGATAATTTTTTAATTACCATAAAAATTGCGAAAGTTCTGATTACCATACTGCTTTTTCACAATAAGAATTATCACTGTTGCATACCACTATAGAAAATTTATTCCGATTAGCGCTTTCAAGCTTCTCAGCTCATCGTCAGATCGTAAAATCTCATCGTCAGAGAGAGAGAGAGAGAGAGAGAGAGAGAGAGAGAGAGAGACAGACAGACAGACAGACAGATAGACAGACAGACAGATTCAATAATATTATGCGCGACGGTAACACCTAGTCTGTAGTACTGCACGTGTGTGCCAGGTTACAAAAGGAACATAGTGTTCTCCATTTCCGATATGATGATGAGCTGAGAAGCTTGAAAGCGCTAATCGGAATAATATTTCTACAGTGGAGTGCAACAGTGATAATTTTGTTTGTAATGTATTATAACCACTAACACTGCTTTCTTAATTAAAAATACTGCTTTTTGTTTAAAGTAAAAATTGTAGAATAATCATAGATAAATGCTAAAGATTTTAAACAATCGGATATCAGTTAAATTTCCCTTTAATGTGATCAAACAAGACATTTTTACAATGTTTCCAAAATTTGCATCCCTTCTTCTGCCAACTAGTAACTAAAAATTTTGATATTTTCATAACTGAACACTACATTTAGATTTCGATTAATATTCTCTTCCATTTAATATCCCACATGATATGCCATTTTATCAATATTCTCATCCACTTTTTGGCACCCGCGTCCAAAATTTAAAAATTTTCAAAACTAAGATTATTTCATATTGTTACGACATCACAGAACAACCTACGTGTTTATCGAATGTTTCAGAGGAATCCGGAATGTAATGCGTGTGGCGTACGTGATTCTCGACGCATTTGCTAGACTGTACCAGAATTCGCGTGGCCGCACGCACTGTGTCAAGGCCGCAATCAATTACGTCGTAGTGTAGAGCATCTTACGTAGTATGTGGAATAATCTAGATTTTCGGCGGGTATAAATACAGGTACGCAGGGACGCTCAGTTCAGTTTATTGTCGGGCGATTACAAGTGATTACTGTGTACGTTCAAGTGGTTATTAGTGAAGTCTTGTGTTTTATAATCGGGCGGTATAATTGTAATACAATTGTGTTTTATATTAGTTGACATTTTATTGCGTGTGAACAATTTTTATTTGATTTGTTGTAAGAGACAGTGTTCTTAATTACGAACTGTTTAACTGTGAAAATTAAAGCTGGTGATTAGTGACTTAATTGGTGTCTTGTACTTTGTTTTCCACTATACCTACGACGATCAAGTAGACCGTCGTAACAATATTTTGGTTAAAATTCCCTTTGATTTGCTACCCCACCCAGACTTTTGGGTTTTTTTTTCAAACTAAATAATTCCTGTCTGATACTTTTGTCTCAAGGCAATTCGTTGCTGACAGTCCTGTCCCGTCAGGTGTATGGCACAGGCCTAAAGAGAGAAAGAGGGTGAAAGCAGAGAGAACACGTAATGGAAGATGAAGAAAATAGTAGAGGAAGAGGTAAATATATAAGCAGAGATATATTGATAGAGAGGATTATGGACAGAAAGAGTGAGATCGAGAGAGAGACATCGACCGAGAGAGACAGAGTCAATAATATTATCCTCGCCGGTAACGCCTAGTATGTAGTACTGCACGTGTGTACCGGGTTACTAAAGGGAACAGAGTGTTCTCAATTGACGTACACGTGTGTATGAAAAGTCATCTGTGCTGCAGTTTTCACGTATGAAACACTATTTGCACCCGCCCGACACGGAGTAGTTGTTTGGTTTGGGTGAGCGCGCCCCTGTAGCACGGCACACGCTTCCAGGCTTATCTAATTTGTCCTCACACCCCACATTGGTTTACGTTGTGAGGCACAGTCAATGCGCACACACACCACACAAGTAGGAGGCTCTGAACTTTTGTACATAACGTATTCCCAAAAACCAGAACGAATTTCAGTTGTCAGAAAATCAAACCACTGTGCAGCACGTATTTTTATTTATTGTATTGTAGTACCAACTTCAGAATTATACGAGGGTCATCTCAAAAGTAAGTTTCGCTGTTTTAGGAAAAATAAAAACATGTAAAAATTAAAAGGAAAACAATACTTTTATTCAAAAGCATGTATTCATTTTTTTAGTATAATCTTCAGCCTTGTCAATATACCCTCTGTAGCGTAAAAACAGTTTTTCAATTCTTTCTTTGAACCACTGCGTGCCCAGATTTCGGAGCCAGACGTCAACCGTCTGTTTCACTTCCGTATCCGTTTTGAAACGTTGTCCTCCCAGGTGTTCTTTGAGATGGGGGAACAGATGGAAATCACTCGGAGTCGAATCGGATGAATATGAGGGATTGTCAAAAATCTCCCACCGAAAGGACTCCAAAAAAGTCTGCGTAACTTGCGAGGATCGACTTAACGGCGTCAACGAGACCTGGATCCTCAGTTAATGTTGAGGGTCTCGCACTACATGGTTTATCGTGTACATTTACCTTTCAAGAACGATGCGGACCATTTGAATGGGCATGCACCTAGGTCCTACACAAAAACTAAGTGACGATGAATTTCAGCCGCTGATTCATTTTTTGAAGCAAAAAACCGAATGTAGCACACTACGCACTTTGCAATCGGACACTGGTAAGTGGAACGTCCACAATAGAGGGAAAATGCCGATCCTGACCCACAAAGGAATGCCGCCTTTCCCACGGTCTAGATCAAAGAGATGCCGCCGTTCCCACGGTCCAAGATTTTTTCCCACGCTCTCCCCACCACCGCTGGACCACAGCATCCCAAAGGACCGCGAATTTCCGCGAATAAATTCTTTTATTTTTTTTTAATTTGATATTTTTATTTTTTTAATTAAATTGATTTGCATATCCGCGAATATATGCCGCCTTTCGCGAGCCTAAATCACTTTCACTTTCTAATTTCCGCGAATATAATTTTTTATATGCAGACTTTCGCGAGCCTAGATCACTTTCACTTTCTACTGGACCACAGCATCCGCGACTTTTTCGCTGATCTGTGTCAAGATCCGCGACTTTTTCGCGTATCTGGACCACAGCATCCGCGAATATAATTTTTTATTTTTTTATATGCCGCCTTTCGCGAGCTTAGATCACTTTCACTTTCTATCACTTGATGCATTATAGTGTATATATTAAATATATGATCAGGGTTACCAACCTTGCATGAGTTCAAATTTTTTATAATGTATATTAAATCTATATGATCAGGTTTACCAACCTATGGTGGGGGGGGGTTCCGACTTGATGCATTATAGTGTATATATTAAATATATGATTAGGGTTACCAACCTTGCATGAGTTCAAATTTGTTGTGTGTTATAATGTATATTAAATCTATATGATCAGGTTTACCAACCTATGTATGGATTCAAACTTGATATGTGTGTGTATTATAGTGTATATTAAAATATATGATCAGGGTTACAAATCCTGCATTATTGTGTGTGTGTATAGAACAGATCTGCCAACATTTTTCTTCGGTGGGAAATTCAAACTATATTATATTAAATTGTTGACGACGACTTCGATATCAACTCTCTCTCCCCTCCTCTCTCTTTGTCTCTAGACACAGTTGTCGATCACGATATAAACTCTCTCTCTCTTTATGTCATCAGTTTTACATAAGCGTCGTGCTACTTATGGATTATTGTAAGCAGCGATACTAAAATGTAATCACCAGGAAATATATATATTTATCACCTACCTCGTTGCATCCTTTTTTGACACATGACAGTTATTGACCACGATTTAGAAATTAATATATCCCTTATTCAAACGATTTGTATGTGTGTACACGAACTTAAATACAGACGATTGTAATTTTAAAAATTCATTTTTTGCATTAAATATATATCGTAAACAATGAAATAATAATATTTCGTCATTGTAAGATGTTAATAAAACAATTATCAGTTTAAATAATAATTTTCATGACTGTAAGATACAACCTACAAATTAGTAAAATGTCTCTCTCACACACATTTCTGATTACTATACAAATAATTGTATGCATATTCGGAGGTTTATAACGAAATAAATTAAAATAAACCATAATTTGTTTTAAATAATTAAATATATATATTTACTTATCACTGTTGTTACTCTCTCTCTCTCTCTCTCTCTCTCTCTCTCTCTCTCTCTCTCTCTCTCTCTCTCTCTCTCTCTCTCTCTCTCTCTCTCTCTCTCTCTCTCTCTCCTCTCTCTCTCTCTCTATCTATTTATCTCTCTGTCCGTCCGTCCGTCCGTCCGTCCATCCGTCCGACTGTCTATATCTGTCTGTCTGTCTGTCTCTGTCTGTCTGTCTGTCTGTCTGTCTGTCTCTCTCTCTCTCTCTCTCTCTCTCTCTCTCTCTCTCTCTCTCTCTCTCTCTCTCTCTCTCTCTTTCTCTCTCTCTCTCTCTCTCTCTCTCTCTCGTTGTCAAACGTTATGTTCAAACCGTTTCTCCTCTCTGTGATCATTACCGCGCATGTATATGATTTTAGAAAGTTTATATATTCGACAAATATTAACTGTGTACGTACTTACAACGCCCGCTCTCTCTCTCTCTCTCTCATCGTCAAAACGTTGACTTCATTTTTCATTGTATTAAATAATTAACAAATATTAACTATGTGTGCGTGTGTGTTGTCAACTACTTACATGCGCGTTCTCTCTCTCTCTTAACATAACGCTTCATGTGAAGCGTTTTGTAGAGCAGGTTTCAACTGTGGAAGGTTTCATACCGTTTCTCCTCTCTCTCTCTCTCTCGCTCGCAGACGTCGGAAGCAATTCCTAGTTTATAATGTAATTACCTGTGCGTGTATGTCTCTCTTTATTCGACAAATATTAACGCCCTCTCCCTCTCGCAGACGTCGGAAGCAATTCCTAGTTTATAATGTAATTACCTATGCGTGTATGTCTCTCTTTCACATAAAAAAATCTCCTTGAAATAAGGTATTTTCAAAAGTTTTGTGTACACATACAAATCGCTATCGGACGATGTACGTGCTGCTCACACACATTGTGTATGTCTCTCTCTCTCGATGCAAACGTTAACAAGAATTCCCTTATTCAAAGCGATTACGGTGTCACAAATTTAAATATGTCTTACGAACCATTGTAATTTTAAAAATTCATTTTTGCATTAATTAAATATATATATATCGTAAACAATGAAATAATAATAATATTTTTAATAAAACAATTATCAGTTTAAATAATAATTGTCATGATTGTAAGATACAATCTGCAAATTATTCAGCTTCAAATAAGTGATATTTACAATGAAACTATTTTCAAATAAAAATGATGTTGGTTCGACAACCTTTTGTTTTTAAGACTATAACAAGAATGAGACAAGGATCAGCTCTCTCTCCCCCTCTCACACACACACACACACACACACACACACACACACACACACACACACACACACACACACACACACACACATTTAGTATGAACAGACGTGTCTTTGTTAGTAAAATGTACAAATCACATGACTTTATGTGAACTTCAAAGGGTTCAATGTTTCAAAATAAAAATATATAAAACAAAAAAATACAGAATATATGAAATGTATATTACAAATAAAATATATATTACATCTTATGAATTTGTGAAGCAATCTTCTTCTTCTTCATTTGGTACTACATTAAGACAGTCCTTGGACTTCACTTTTATGGGGTTTTCATAAACATAAAGATCACTACCACCAATAATTTGTGGTACAATACTTCTGTTTAATGGTAAAACCTAAAACAAAGCATTAAATAAAACATGCAATCAGTATTAATAATACAAAATCACTGTTTTATTAATTTAAAATACTGTATAATGGCTTACGATTAACAAATAAGAGAAAGACATACATTACAATTCTTTTCATTCTTTTATTCAAATGTAACATTCAAATTTAAACGTTACAATCTGTATAACGTTCTGTTTCAGATAATAGTTTGAATATAAAATGAAATGGAATGCAGTATTTTGTTATGAGAAATTACATTTGTAAATTACAGAATTGTTCCAATTTGTTGACAGAAAACAATTATGTGATCAAATAAACATTACCAGAGCTCAAAACAGTACAAAGTCATACTTTTGGTGAAGAAAATCACGTCATCAACAACAAAAGTTGTTTGTGTTTAAACAGCTACAAACAATAATTAATTTTCTTACACTAGTAAACATTTTGCTGTAATTGTTTAAATTAAAGGAAACATATATATTCGTTGAGAAAATCTGTTGTGGCTGGACGAAACATGTGTCTGAATAAATTTTCTCTCTACATAGCAGTTGTAAAAGTAGTCATATACATTATGTGATATATATATACAAAAGGCTTTCAACGTGTTTGTCATTTCAACCAATTTGTACAGCGCTCTAATTATGTAAAAATAACTGTACCGCTCCATACAACTGAGAATAAATCCGCACAAACACACATACGCATACACACATACACATACACAACGATGTTTCTACTTATTTGAACAAGTCCTGTATTAAATGCACTTGTTAATGTTTTAATGTGAACAATTTTACGTTTAAATAAAATCTGTACATACAATAAAATTATGTTTCAGTATTAATGATATAAATATTACTGTTTTATTAATTTAAATTACCGTATAATTGCTTACGATTGACAAATAAGACATACTTTACGGAATTTCTTGAAATTTTTGCATTTAGTCTTCTGCTCATGTGTACTAGCAACCTGTTTGGTTACAGTTAACCATTTAAATTCAATGTTCTTGTTGTTGTTAACCTTCTGCTCGTCTCCCTTTCGTTTACTGACGGTATGTTTGGCTACAGTTAACCATTTAAGTTCAATGTTCTGAGAAGTATTCATCATCTTCTTGTTCCTATAATAACAGTACTTGCTTCAGTACTATATATATTATGTGCTATATATACATAAGGCTTTCAAATCTAATTGTGTAAGAATAACTGTACCGTCACATACAACTGAGAATAAATCCGTACAAACATACACACACACTTAGCGATGTTTTTACTTATTTGAACAAGTCATGTATTAAATTCAATAAATAATGCACTTGATAATGTTTTAATGTGAATAATTTTCCGTTTAAATAAAATCTGTACATACAATAAAATTATGTTCACTTTAAGAAATAAAAACTGTACAGTATGTTTCTTTGATTGCGAACGAAACATCAGACATCCCGTCTGTCTAAGCGTACATTTATTATGTAAATCATCTCTTTTTCAGTCATCTATGTATATGCATTTGAATTATTTGCGCACGCACATACAACCGAGAATAAATCCGTACAAACACACACACACTTAGCGACGTTGATATAAATATTACTGTTTTATTAATTTAAAATACCGTATAATTGCTTACGACGCGCACACTTAGCAACGTTTTTACTTATTTGAACAAGTCATGTATTAACTTCAATAAATAATGCACTTGATAATGTTTAAATATTTCCAACAACTATGTTGATTAGAAGTGCTGTAAGTTCAATAACAATGTTCGCTACGTAACGTATTCAAATCTGTTTACTCACCTCTTAAATGTTGATGCATGCAATTATCGATTTCACAATGAGGTATGAAGGCTAATTGCATTCTTCACGTATATATATTGATGTATCTTACAACGGAAGGGTAGGGGTAGCTTAGCGTGTTTGTTTTGAAAGTCATTGTCCGCCGTTGGAAACTTTCAGAAGTTAGCGATACTGAAAGTATTTTCGTGCATTAGTCAAAATTAGGAAAACAATGCAGAGAGAGAGCGAGTGGACACACATGTAAGTAGCTCGATACTCAGTGACAACACACACACACACACACACACACACACAGTTAATATTTGTCAAATATATAACAACGAGTGAGAGAGAGAGAGAGGAGGGGTCATCGACCGTGATGGAAAAGCTTTACCTCACTGCTTTAAGAAGTTAGCGATACTGAAAGTATTTTCGGTCAAGTTAACACGGCTCTTTTTAAGAAACATTCTATCATTTATTTGATGTCGATACCGGTATTAATTATAGATTACACTTAGTTCCATTCACTTCCATGTGCTTACAAATACTTGTAATTAGTTTCGTTAATAACTAGGCCAAAACATTGTCATTACATGTCAACTCTTCCGTCTGTCTCGTAAATTTTGCGCAGCACTGTTTGAGTCTTATCTTTGTAAATAAAGAGCAACAGCAACAGTGTCGTAATACTCTACTTATTTGAACAAGTCCTGTATTAAATGCACTTGTTAATGTTTTAATGTGAACAATTTTACGTTTAAATAAAATCTGTACATACAATAAAATTATGTTTCAGTATTAATGATATAAATATTACTGTTTTATTAATTGAAAATACCGTATATATATATATATATATACCTAGGAACTTCGCAGGTGAAGAAATTAATTTCTATTTTTCATCTGTAACGACATGCGTGTATAATTTTAATTTATTTCACTATACACCTCTGAACCTATGTGTAATTATTTTGTAAACTGCGTTATCTATGGAGGAACTGTTGCAGCAAACGTTAACACTAGAACGATTATATTATTATTATTTAGTGATCAGATAATTTCATAAAAAAATAAGAAACGTAAAAGATATACGCTGACTTTACCGCAACCACGTCTATTTAGATAAACGGCTCGGAAGAAAAAATAATTCTTCACAAAGCAGAACAACAACTACAGTCTCAAATAAATATATTTTAAAAAAGATAAATATACATTAGATGGAAATGTTTCCTCTGTTTTTCTCTGTGAAACACAAAAAGAACTTGGGAATCGTGTTTCTTCCCTAGATGCGGTCAACACGATTAAAAGTAAAATTTTAATAACAAAGTTTTCACTGTACTTTAACAAGGATGGTAATATATTTTTTTTTCTAGTGCCTAATCTTTTAAACTAAAAAGCGTATTACTTTTACAAATATAGCTTGAACGTAACACATACACACAGACGTTAGGGAGAGACTGCAATGTGTCAGTGTAAAGTCGTGTCAATGACCTCCTGTATTACAATGGTTTAGCATAGTTTCTTACTGAAGGCTTGTACGCTTTAAATTCAGCTATACCTAAAATATATCTTCAATTAGGGTCATTGTACACACACACAGTGGAATGCTTTCAGAAATTTGCGACACACACACACACACACACACACACACACACACACACACACACACGCACACACACACACACATACACAACGCTGTTTCTACTTATTTGAACAAGTCCTGTATTAAATGCAGTGGTATTTTCTGGATTTCTCTAAGTTTGCTCTTAAATTAGAGCGGGCTTTATTCCATATTCGCTTTATCTGCTTATCCGTTATTTGCGGAGGCAGCAGATCGTGTATATTCCATCTTGTGGACAAAGGGTGGTTTGGTCGGTATTTGTACAGTAACTCAAACGGGGTCGACTTGTGACCTTCGTGATAAGCTGAATTAAAAGCATATTGAATCCAGGATAGGTTTTGGTCCCACGACGTGTGATCGTTTGCATGATAGGCGATTAGCGCAGATTTGAGGTTTCGTAGATACCTTTCAGCAATATTGCCTTGCGGTCGATACTCTGTAGTGGTTATATGGTCTATCCCTAACTTGAAACACATATTCCTAAATTCTTTCGCTTTAAACTGTGGACTGTTATCAGATACTATACGTACTGGAGTACCGTAGTCTTTAAATAGTCTTTCCTGTAATATTTTTACAGTCGTCGACGCTAATGCTCGTCGCATGGGATACATCCAAACAAATTTAGTGAACGAATCTACACAGATGAGTAACATTGTATTGCCTGATTTGGATCGTGGATACGGACCTGAGAAATCTAGATAAAGTTTAGAAAAAGGGGTCTTAGGGATTTCTGAAATCATTTGGCTCACTTGATTATTTCGGGCCGGTTTACTGAGGGCACATAATGTACATTTCTTTACGAAGTTGCCTATTTCGCTGTTCATATTGTTCCAATGATATTCCTTTCGAACACGCTGTATTGTCTTATTGATTCCCATATGGGCTCCTATGGTAGATGAATGGAAGTATTCCATCAGCATGGGCTTAATTACATCCGGGGCTATTATTCTTAATTCCTTTCCGCTTCTTATCTTGTGACATAGTACATTTCTACTCAATACGTACTTCTCGGATTTAATACCTTGCGTAAGTTGTTCTATAATGGGCTTCAGTGAGGGGTCTTGTTGTTGATACAGGGCAATGTTTGTGAAGGCAAGGGGGAATTCAGTAATTACGGCGTTAGCATGTGCTATTTCCGGCTGATGCCTGAATTCAAAGCTTTCACTCGATCCCACGCCTTGCCGGCTAGCACACGATCCGCTACGCGTCTTCGTTCGTTGTCCTTGTACTTAGCGTAAGCGATATCGTGTTCGCGACAGGCTTCGTCCAACTCGTTGATTCCGCGCTCGCCACGCGCCAATCTCTCTTTGAGTTTTGTTCCAGGTCCACAGAATCGGTAGCCCGGTAGGTGTAATTCTACTGGTAATGCGTCCACCGCTCGATTAATCAAAGTAGGTACTGACGAAACGATAGCGGCACACTTCGCCACCGCTGCTACCACAGTCGTCAGTAATAAAAAAAGAAGAAAGATCAGTTAGGAAACGCATCAGTACTCGTTCGAAACGATTAACATCAGTCCCAATGGACCACAGCATCCGTGAATTTCCGCGAATAAAAAAAAAAAAACGTAAAACGTTCTACTTACGTTTCATGTTAGGTTAAAAAATACAGTCCACGTACGTTTCACGTTTACGTTAGGTTAAGATGCAGTCTACTTACGTTTCACTGTTAGGTTAAAAAATGCAGTCCACGTACGTTTCACGTTTACGTTAGGTTAAGATGCAGTCTACTTACGTTTCACGTTAGGTTAAAAAATGCAGTCCACGTAAGTTTTTCGTTTACGTTAGGTTAAAATACAGTCTACTTACGTTTCACGTTAGGTTAAAATGCAAACACACGCACACACACACACAAACACGTGTTAGGTTGCAACCTAACGCGTGTGTATGTTATTTAAATAATAATTTAAATAATATACACATGTGTGTGTGTGTGTGTGCGCGCGTGTGTTTGCATTTTAACCTAACGTGAAACGTAAGTAGACTGTATTTTAACCTAACGTAAACGAAAAACGTACGTGGACTGCATTTTTTAACCTAACGTGAAACGTAAGTAGACTGCATCTTAACCTAACGTAAACGTGAAACGTACGTGGACTGCATTTTTTAACCTAACAGTGAAACGTAAGTAGACTGCATCTTAACCTAACGTAAACGTGAAACGTACGTGGACTGTATTTTTTAACCTAACATGAAACGTAAGTAGAACGTTTTACGTTTTTTTTTTTTATTCGCGGAAATTCACGGATGCTGTGGTCCATTGGGACTGATGTTAATCGTTTCGAACGAGTACTGATGCGTTTCCTAACTGATCTTTCTTCTTTTTTTATTACTGACGACTGTGGTAGCAGCGGTGGCGAAGTGTGCCCGCTATCGTTTCGTCAGTACCTACTTTGATTAATCGAGCGGTGGACGCATTACCAGTAGAATTACACCTACCGGGCTACCGATTCTGTGGACCTGGAACAAAACTCAAAGAGAGATTGGCGCGTGGCGAGCGCGGAATCAACGAGTTGGACGAAGCCTGTCGCGAACACGATATCGCTTACGCTAAGTACAAGGACAACGAACGAAGACGCGTAGCGGATCGTGTGCTAGCCGGCAAGGCGTGGGATCGAGTGAAACTTTGAATTCAGGCATCAGCCGGAAATAGCACATGCTAACGCCGTAATTACTGAATTCCCCCTTGCCTTCACAAACATTGCCCTGTATCAACAACAAGACCCCTCACTGAAGCCTATTATAGAACAACTTACGCAAGGTATTAAATCCGAGAAGTACGTATTGAGTAGAAATGTACTATGTCACAAGATAAGAAGCGGAAAGGAATTAAGAATAATAGCCCCGGATGTAATTAAGCCCATGCTGATGGAATACTTCCATTCATCTACCATAGGAGCCCATATGGGAATCAATAAGACAATACATCGTGTTCGAAAGGAATATCATTGGAACAATATGAACAGCGAAATAGGCAACTTCGTAAAGAAATGTACATTATGTGCCCTCAGTAAACCGGCCCGAAATAATCAAGTGAGCCAAATGATTTCAGAAATCCCTAAGACCCCTTTTTCTAAACTTTATCTAGATTTCTCAGGTCCATATCCACGATCCAAATCAGGCAATACAATGTTACTCATCTGTGTAGATTCGTTCACTAAATTTATTTGGATGTATCCCATGCGACGAGCATTAGCGTCGACGACTGTAAAAATATTACAGGAAAGACTATTTAAAGACTACGGTACTCCAGTACGTATAGTATCTGATAACAGTCCACAGTTTAAAGCGAAAGAATTTAGGAATATGTGTTTCAAGTTAGGGATAGACCATATAACCACTACAGAGTATCGACCGCAAGGCAATATTGCTGAAAGGTATCTACGAAACCTCAAATCTGCGCTAATCGCCTATCATGCAAACGATCACACGTCGTGGGACCAAAACCTATCCTGGATTCAATATGCTTTTAATTCAGCTTATCACGAAGGTCACAAGTCGACCCCGTTTGAGTTACTGTACAAATACCGACCAAACCACCCTTTGTCCACAAGATGGAATATACACGATCTGCTGCCTCCGCAAATAACGGATAAGCAGATAAAGCGAATATGGAATAAAGCCCGCTCTAATTTAAGAGCAAACTTAGAGAAATCCAGAAAATACCACTGCATTTAATACAGGACTTGTTCAAATAAGTAGAAACAGCGTTGTGTATGTGTGTGTGTGTGTGTGCGTGTGTGTGTGTGTGTGTGTGTGTGTGTGTGTCGCAAATTTCTGAAAGCATTCCACTGTGTGTGTGTACAATGACCCTAATTGAAGATATATTTTAGGTATAGCTGAATTTAAAGCGTACAAGCCTTCAGTAAGAAACTATGCTAAACCATTGTAATACAGGAGGTCATTGACACGACTTTACACTGACACATTGCAGTCTCTCCCTAACGTCTGTGTGTATGTGTTACGTTCAAGCTATATTTGTAAAAGTAATACGTTTTTTAGTTTAAAAGATTAGGCACTAGAAAAAAAAATATATTACCATCCTTGTTAAAGTACAGTGAAAACTTTGTTATTAAAATTTTACTTTTAATCGTGTTGACCGCATCTAGGGAAGAAACACGATTCCCAAGTTCTTTTTGTGTTTCACAGAGAAAAAACAGAGGAAACATTTCCATCTAATGTATATTTATCTTTTTTAAAATATATTTATTTGAGACTGTAGTTGTTGTTCTGCTTTGTGAAGAATTATTTTTTCTTCCGAGCCGTTTATCTAAATAGACGTGGTTGCGGTAAAGTCAGCGTATATCTTTTACGTTTCTTATTTTTTTATGAAATTATCTGATCACTAAATAATAATAATATAATCGTTCTAGTGTTAACGTTTGCTGCAACAGTTCCTCCATAGATAACGCAGTTTACAAAATAATTACACATAGGTTCAGAGGTGTATAGTGAAATAAATTAAAATTATACACGCATGTCGTTACAGATGAAAAATAGAAATTAATTTCTTCACCTGCGAAGTTCCTAGGTTATATATATATATATATATATACGGTATTTTCAATTAATAAAACAGTAATATTTATATCATTAATACTGAAACATAATTTTATTGTATGTACAGATTTTATTTAAACGTAAAATTGTTCACATTAAAACATTAACAAGTGCATTTAATACAGGACTTGTTCAAATAAGTAGAGTATTACGACACTGTTGCTGTTGCTCTTTATTTACAAAGATAAGACTCAAACAGTGCTGCGCAAAATTTACGAGACAGACGGAAGAGTTGACATGTAATGACAATGTTTTGGCCTAGTTATTAACGAAACTAATTACAAGTATTTGTAAGCACATGGAAGTGAATGGAACTAAGTGTAATCTATAATTAATACCGGTATCGACATCAAATAAATGATAGAATGTTTCTTAAAAAGAGCCGTGTTAACTTGACCGAAAATACTTTCAGTATCGCTAACTTCTTAAAGCAGTGAGGTAAAGCTTTTCCATCACGGTCGATGACCCCTCCTCTCTCTCTCTCTCACTCGTTGTTATATATTTGACAAATATTAACTGTGTGTGTGTGTGTGTGTGTGTGTGTGTTGTCACTGAGTATCGAGCTACTTACATGTGTGTCCACTCGCTCTCTCTCTGCATTGTTTTCCTAATTTTGACTAATGCACGAAAATACTTTCAGTATCGCTAACTTCTGAAAGTTTCCAACGGCGGACAATGACTTTCAAAACAAACACGCTAAGCTACCCCTACCCTTCCGTTGTAAGATACATCAATATATATACGTGAAGAATGCAATTAGCCTTCATACCTCATTGTGAAATCGATAATTGCATGCATCAACATTTAAGAGGTGAGTAAACAGATTTGAATACGTTACGTAGCGAACATTGTTATTGAACTTACAGCACTTCTAATCACATAGTTGTTGGAAATATTTAAACATATCAAGTGCATTATTTATTGAAGTTAATACATGACTTGTTCAAATAAGTAAAAACGTTGCTAGTGTGCGCGTCGTAAGCAATTATACGGTATTTTAAATTAATAAAACAGTAATATTTATATCAACGTCGCTAAGTGTGTGTGTGTTTGTACGGATTTATTCTCGGTTGTATGTGCGTGCGCAAATAATTCAAATGCATATACATAGATGACTGAAAAAGAGATGATTTACATAATAAATGTACGCTTAGACAGACGGATGTCTGATGTTTCGTTCGCAATCAAAGAAACATACTGTACAGTTTTTATTTCTTAAAGTGAACATAATTTTATTGTATGTACAGATTTTATTTAAACGGAAAATTATTCACATTAAAACATTATCAAGTGCATTATTTATTGAATTTAATACATGACTTGTTCAAATAAGTAAAAACATCGCTAAGTGTGTGTGTATGTTTTGTACGGATTTATTCTCAGTTGTATGTGACGTACAGTTATTCTTACACAATTAGATTTGAAAGCCTTATGTATATATAGCACATAATATATATAGTACTGAAGCAAGTACTGTTATTATAGGAACAAGAAGATGATGAATACTTCTCAGAACATTGAACTTAAATGGTTAACTGTAGCCAAACATACCGTCAGTAAACGAAAGGGAGACGAGCAGAAGGTTAACAACAACAAGAACATTGAATTTAAATGGTTAACTGTAACCAAACAGGTTGCTAGTACACATGAGCAGAAGACTAAATGCAAAAATTTCAAGAAATTCGTAAAGTATGTCTTATTTGTCAATCGTAAGCAATTATACGGTAATTTAAATTAATAAAACAGTAATATTTATATCATTAATACTGAAACATAATTTTATTGTATGTACAGATTTTATTTAAACGTAAAATTGTTCACATTAAAACATTAACAAGTGCATTTAATACAGGACTTGTTCAAATAAGTAGAAACATCGTTGTGTATGTGTATGTGTGTATGCGTATGTGTGTTTGTGCGGATTTATTCTCAGTTGTATGGAGCAGTACAGTTATTTTACATAATTAGAGCGCTGTACAAATTGGTTGAAATGACAAACACGTTGAAAGCCTTTGTATATATATATCACATAATGTATATGACTACTTTTACAACTGCTATGTAGAGAGAAAATTTATTCAGACACATGTTTCGTCAGCCACAACAGATTTTCTCAACGAATATATATGTTTCCTTTAATTGAAACAATTACAGCAAAATGTTTACTAGTGTAAGAAAATTAATTATTGTTTGTAGCTGTTTAAACACAAACAACTTTTGTTGTTGATGACGTGATTTTCTTCACCAAAAGTATGATTTTGTACTGTTTTGAGCTCTGGTAATGTTTATTTGATCACATAATTGTTTTCTGTCAGCAAATGGAACAATTCTGTAATTTACAAATGTAATTTCTCATAACAAAATACTGCATTCCATTTCATTTTATATTCAAACTATTATCTGAAACAGAACGTTATACAGATTGTAACGTTTAAATTTGAATGTTACATTTGAATAAAAGAATGAAAAGAATTGTAATGTATGTCTTTCTCTTATTTGTTAATCGTAAGCCATTATACAGTATTTTAAATTAATAAAACAGTGATTTTGTATTATTAATACTGATTGCATGTTTTATTTAATGCTTTGTTTTAGGTTTTACCATTAAACAGAAGTATTGTACCACAAATTATTGGTGGTAGTGATCTTTATGTTTATGAAAACCCCATAAAAGTGAAGTCCAAGACTGTCTTAATGTAGTACCAAATGAAGAAGAAGAAGATTGCTTCACAAATTCATAATATGTAATATATATTTTATTTGTAATATACATTTCATATATTCTGTATTTTTTTGTTTTATATATTTTTATTTTGAAACATTGAACCCTTTGAAGTCACATAAAGTCATGTGATTTGTACATTTTACTAACAAAGACACGTCTGTTCATACTAAATGTGTGTGTGTGTGTGTGTGTGTGTGTGTGTGTGTGTGTGTGTGTGTGTGTGTGTGTGTGTGTGTGTGTGAGAGAGAGGGGAGAGAGAGCTGATCCTTGTCTCATTCTTGTTATAGTCTTAAAAACAAAAGGTTGTCGAACCAACATCATTTTTATTTGAAAATAGTTTCATTGTAAATATCACTTATTTGAAGCTGAATAATTTGCAGATTGTATCTTACAATCATGACAATTATTATTTAAACTGATAATTGTTTATTAAAAATATTATTATTATTTCATTGTTTACGATATATATATATTTAATTAATGCAAAAATGAATTTTTAAAATTACAATGGTTCGTAAGACATATTTAAATTTGTGACACCGTAATCGCTTTGAATAAGGGAATTCATTGTTAACGTTTGCATCGAGAGAGAGAGACATACACAATGTGTGTGAGCAGCACGTACATCGTCCGATAGCGATTTGTATGTGTACACAAAACTTTTGAAAATACCTTATTTCAAGGAGATTTTTTTATGTGAAAGAGAGACATACACGCATAGGTAATTACATTATAAACTAGGAATTGCTTCGACGTCTGCGAGGTCTGCGAGAGAGAGAGGGCGTTAATATTTGTCGAATAAAGAGAGACATACAAGCACAGGTAATTACATATAAACTAGGAATTGCTTCCGACGTCTGCGAGCGAGAGAGAGAGAGAGAGAGAGAGAGAGAGAGAGAGAGAGAGAGGAGAAACGGTATGAAACCTTCCACAGTTGAAACCTGCTCTACAAAACGCTTCACATGAAGCGTTATGTTAAGAGAGAGAGAGAGAACGCGCATGTAAGTAGTTGACAACACACACGCACACATAGTTAATATTTGTTAATTATTTAATACAATGAAAAATGAAGTCAACGTTTTGACGATGAGAGAGAGAGAGAGAGAGAGCGGGCGTTGTAAGTACGTACACAGTTAATATTTGTCGAATATATAAACTTTCTAAAATCATATACATGCGCGGTAATGATCACAGAGAGGAGAAACGGTTTGAACATAACGTTTGACAACGAGAGAGAGAGAGAGAGAGAGAGAGAGAGAGAGAGAGAGAGAGAGAGAGAGAGAGAGAGAGAGAGAGAGAGAGAGAGAGAGAGAGAGAGAGAGAGAGAGAGAGAGAGAGAGAGACAGACAGACAGACAGACAGACAGACAGACAGACAGACAGACAGACAGATATAGACAGTCGGACGGATGGACGGACGGACGGACGGACAGAGAGATAAATAGATAGAGAGAGAGAGAGGAGAGAGAGAGAGAGAGAGAGAGAGAGAGAGAGAGAGAGAGAGAGAGAGAGAGTAACAACAGTGTTGTAAATATATATATTTAATTATTTAAAACAAATTATGGTTTATTTTAATTTATTTCGTTATAAACCTCCGAATATGCATACAATTATTTGTATAGTAATCAGAAATGTGTGTGAGAGAGACATTTTACTAATTTGTAGGTTGTATCTTACAGTCATGAAAATTATTATTTAAACTGATAATTGTTTTATTAACATCTTACAATGACGAAATATTATTATTTCATTGTTTACGATATATATTTAATGCAAAAAATGAATTTTTAAAATTACAATCGTCTGTATTTAAGTTCGTGTACACACATACAAATCGTTTGAATAAGGGATATATTAATTTCTAAATCGTGGTCAATGACTGTCATGTGTCAAAAAAGGATGCAACGAGGTAGGTGATAAATATATATATTTCCTGGTGATTACATTTTAGTATCGCTACTTACAATAATCCATAAGTAGCACGACGCTTATGTAAAACTGATGACATAAAGAGGGAGAGAGTTTATATCGTGATCGACAACTGTGTCTAGAGACAAAGAGAGAGGAGGGGAGAGAGAGTTGATATCGAAGTCGTCGTCAACAATTTACTATAATATAGTTTGAATTTCCCACCGAAGAAATATGTTGGCAGATCTGTTCTATACACACACACAATTAATGCAGGATTTGTAACCCTGACATATATTTTAATATACACTATAATACACACACATATCAAGTTTGAACCCATACATAGGTTGGTAAACCTGATCATATAGATTTAATATACATTATAACACACAACAAATTTGAACTCATGCAAGGTTGGTAACCCTAATCATATATTTAATATATACACTATAATGCATCAAGTCGGAACCCCCCCCCACCATAGGTTGGTAAACCTGATCATATAGATTTAATATACATTATAAAAAATTTGAACTCATGCAAGGTTGGTAACCCTGATCATATATTTAATATATACACTATAATGCATCAAGTGATAGAAAGTGAAAGTGATCTAAGCTCGCGAAAGGCGGCATATAAAAAAATAAAAAATTATATTCGCGGATGCTGTGGTCCAGATACGCGAAAAAGTCGCGGATCTTGACACAGATCAGCGAAAAAGTCGCGGATGCTGTGGTCCAGTAGAAAGTGAAAGTGATCTAGGCTCGCGAAAGGCTGCATATAAAAAATTATATTCGCGGAAATTAGAAAGTGAAAGTGATTTAGGCTCGCGAAAGGCGGCATATATTCGCGGATATGCAAATCAATTTAATTAAAAAAATAAAAATATCAAATAAAAAAAAAAATAAAAAAATTTATTCCCGGAAATTCGCGGTCCTTTGGGATGCTGTGGTCCAGCGGTGGTGGGGAGAGCGTGGGAAAAAATCTTGGACCGTGGGAACGGCGGCATCTCTTTGATCTAGACCGTGGGAAAGGCGGGCATTCCTTTGTGGGTCAGGATCGGCATTTTCCCTCTACTGTCCACTATTTTAAATTTCGTGTTGTTGTTACGTTGCTATAGAAAGGATGAGATTTTAGCACTACTGCCACTACACACAAATAAAAATTCTCCAACCTTCGTCAGCCTGTTTGAAAGAAACAACAGAGAAACTTACTTTTGAGACGACCCTCGTATATGAATTAACAGGATTGGTTCTATAAACTATAATACAATATAGTGTATTATACTTAAATCGCCATATTATTTTAGCGTAAATTAACACTCATATGACCATCATTACTAAAAATATTATATAGTACAGTAATATGACAAATTTAATTATTTTTGTAAGTTAGTAAATCTTGTAAACATCACATGTCATTACTAAGTACATAAAAATGTCACGTAATAAATACTGCATTTATCATTGTCACTGACCTTTTCTAGCCAGAATAATAACGAATAGGTGCAAACGGATCAGACTTGGAAAAGTTAATAAATATTTTTAACTGATTAAAATTAAATTTAGTGCCCTCCAAAATTAACTGAGTTTTAGTTAAAGCTAATGTGTGCAAAAAGTAACTGATTTAAGTTAATATAAAATAAAGTTAATGTTAACTGATTACAAGTTAAAAGTTAAAAATTTATGTTTTCTTTTTCTGGTGTTTTATTAAGCATGCTGCTTTGGCTGCTGAAATAATTAAAATCATGTTAAATGAATCCACAAATTAAGCTTTTTCAACAAAATTAATTAAACTTTCTGATCCACAAAACTTACTTAAAATATTTAGCATTAAAAAATTTAATCATTAATAATTAAAAATCATAGATAATTTTACTTTAATCATTATATTATATTAACATTATTTTTTAATTGCAGCACGTAATTAAATATTATTTGTCTATCACATTTTTCAGTTCACAGTACTGTACTGACTACTGATTTTGTATTGTGCTTGCAGGGCAATATACGGTAAAATTGAAAGTTAAGGGCATTGCGCAGAAACCAATTTATGGATGGACGAGTCCACTTTGAAATTGTGAATGGCGGGAGGGTGACGGAGAATCAGCTGGTATGCAAGTGAAGGTGTTGCCAAGTTTGCGTGTGATGTTTTAGTTACCCGTACATTGTTAGTTACTGTGTGACGTACTATCTCAGTCTTGCATTTGTTATTATTATTACTTCAATTTATTATTAATTGTATCGTTGTTTTACAGTCCCTCATTTTTATTAGTTATTTAATTTTTTAGTTAACTTCTATTGGTAGTTTTTATTCTGTAATTACGTAATATCGTAATTATTTGTGTTATCATCCAGTAACAAGATTTGTTAAAATGGAACCTCTCCTTCAACTAGCAAAGACAGGAAGGCACGGGAAGTAATAATAAACAGTTTTTTGTTGTCCAGGATTAAAAATAATCTGGCAATTAAATTAAGACGAAGAACGCGTTCCTTTATTAATGATAAACTGTAGAGATATTAGAGCGTAATTAAGGAGTGGAAGTGTACAGTTTGCAAATTCCATTGCGATAAGAACGGTCGGAAAGACTAGTTTTTTACGTCTCAGCAGTACACAATGACAGAACCAAACAATACTCAGATATGTTTATAAAACATTCTGATATGTAACAGCAACAAATTCCGATACGTGTGAACAGTACATATCATTTGCTTGATTTGTATAGTAATACAATTGCAATATTATTATTATTTTATTTACGTCGGAAACAATAAACGTATAATTCTTTTTTAAAGCCGGCTGTGCGACTGTACACACACACACACACACACACACACACACACACACACACACACACACACACACACAGATTCGTGGTGACACATTTACAAACCTTAACAGTCGCGAGTTTTTGTTACTATTAGAATTGATATTCATAGGTTTGCTGCACCTTCGCTGATAACAACAATTCTCTTTTCACACCTCACAGCGACTCCCTCCACATCGCCTTTCTTCTCTGACCGTAAGCGTTTCGCGCATTTCAATGCCCTTAACTTTCAATTTTGCTATAGTATTAAATGACTTAATAGATAAGACAATAATTAGGCTACTCTATTGATTACTTTTATAATCTACTAATCTGCAATACATTTATGTGTGTCCTCAAATTAGACACTGAAGTCAGCGACGTTTTAATATGTTTGTTCTTGGGCACACACATCAAGCACTTAAAAGTTAACTTTAGACTTTCTCAGTATGTTCATAAAATCTAGAAATTGCGGCCAAGGTGACGATGCCATATTAACACAAAAATAATAATAATGATACGGACCAAAAACAAATTCGTGAAAAAAACAAAATCCTTAACAAAAACTACTCTATTTACAAAACAATCAACACAAAACTGTAGAAACACAACAATAACAATTACTACTACGCTGACTGCACTAATATAAAAATGACGACAAGCACATGAGAACGGACAATGGATGATAAATTTGTTAAATTGAAAATCAGTTTAAATTAATCTCCTTTGTGTTTCCTGTGATATTTTATCCTTGGGCATCCAGAAAAATTAACTCGTTAATTTTTTATTCGTTAACAAAAAAATTTAAGGAATAATGATTTAAGTTAATCTTTCTAAATTTTAACGATTAAGTTAGAAAGTTAACAATTTTTTAAAGGAAAAATTTAATCGTTAATCCCAAGTCTGAAACTGATGACATGCTTACCCAATTTTTTATCCTATTTCAATGCAGAACGAATACGATCGGAAGCTAAACTATGCTCTGTATGGCGGTGGTTGGCGTGTGGACCCTTGGCTTACCTGCTGCCTCTACCCCCTTGTAATACTTCTGCCCGGGCTCGACAGCAGTTAATTGCCGCGTGAGTCACCTCACTGTGCGTCCAGTATGAAATAATTTTTTTTTTTGCCTCGCCCAATACTGGTAAAATTTTGTTATATTTGAAATCAGCGAAATACTACGATGAAAATTACACCAAACACGACTAAGGAATATTAAAAATTGGGCGTTATAAAGCACTATGCACTGAAGATGTGTATTAAAGTAGTTGTTGAGCTTTTACCTTGAAACACCTTAACATTTAATATTTTGTAGTCGTGTTTGGTGTCATTTTCATCGTATTATTTCGCTGATTTCAAATATAACAAAATTTTACCAGTATTGGGCGAGGCAAACAAAAATTGTTTCATACTGGACGCACAGTGAGATGACTCACGCGGCAATTAGCTGCTGTCGAGCCCGGGCGGAAGTATTACAATGGGGCAGAGGCAGCAGGTAGGCCAAGGGTCCACACCCCAACCACCGTCATACAGAGCATACAAAGTTCAATCAATTTTTAATGTCCGAAATTAGAAGACCGTCTGTCCTCTCCCAAAAAAAATCATTTTAAAATTATTTTGAATGTTAATTGTTGTCCATGTTTACATCTCAACAATCTTCAATATTGACATATTTTCAATTTTTGGGAAATTTTCATATATCAATGTATATGATTCGTAGACATTTTCTCGAATCGGATCCCCCAAATGTAAAAATCGAATGAATTTTTTACCTAATGGTTGTTTAGACGAATCGGATACCCCGAATTACATGTTCCCGAATTAGTAACAATGGAAATGTTAAAATTCAAATTTCAAAAGTAAACATTGACAACATTTTGCTCACTCGTTGCACAAAACATACATTTTTTGTATCAGCCATCTAAAGACCACATACCAATTTCAATTTTTTATTCTTTGTTCTTTCGTTTTTCTCCAATATTCTTTCATTTTTTCACTGTGTCTTTTCTTCCTGTCTTCAGGCCACTTTGAACCTGCGTTTTTCTCTCTCCTACCCTGGACTCCTTCCATTTTTAACACATTTGCCCAAGAAACTTCTCTTTCAATTGCTTCTTCTGCGTGTATATTAATTTTTTCTAAATCCTTTTGGACTTCTTTAATCCAACTTGATGTTGACTTCTTCCCCCACAGATATTTGAAGATCTGCTTTGTTAACCTATAGTCGTCCATTCTATATAAATGTCTAAAAAATAATAGTCTCCTTTTTCTCATTGTTTCTGTTATATTTTCTATACTTTGATTTATTTCATCATTGCTTCTTAATTTCCAACCTTCTGAAGTTTTTCGTGGGCCAAATATTTCCCTAAAAATTCGTCTTTTCAATATTTCTAGTTTGTTTAAATTATAATTCAATGCTAGACATTCCATTCCATATAGGCATTCTGACTTCACTACTGTACTGTAATGCCTTATGTTCGCATTTTTAGATATGCACTTTTTATTGTAAATATCTTTAGTTATACCATATGCCCTTTCCACCTCATGAATCCTTTCTTCTATAGCAGACTTTTCTAAACCATTCTCTTGTATTATTTCTCCGAGATACTTAAATTTTCGAACCCTCTCTATTAGACCAATATCTGTTACCAGGAATTTTGGCGCATTTTTAATGTTTGTGAGAAATTTGTTTTTTCTACAGAAATTCTTATGCCTGTTCTACTCGCTATGTTCTCTAAAAATTTAACTTGTGTTACTGCAGACGTCAGATGTTCAGAAAGTATAGAACAAAGCATATTTATTATTAAATTGAATCAAATTAATAAAGTTAATGGTTTTTAAGGCTGTGATCAAAGAAAATTGTATCTATGATTCTTAGCGTTCGACGAGGAACACCATAGGGAAGTGACCATTAATAGTTACCACGGTTAACGGAAATTTGCGGTTCCTTAAAAATGATAAGAAAAATTATCGCAACCCCAACTACTCCAGTATTCATGCAGATTTTTTATTACTACGAATACAATAAACACGAAAAATCCTAAACACTGAACTGCTTATTTTTAGTTAAATTTATAAACGTAATATCTTAGTGACACGTAATTTATTCGATGCTTTCAAGTTTATTTTTTAATAGATATGTATGCATAGGCCTATATGGAATATTTTTCAAAAATATAGGTAACCGATAGCAATGTGTAAAGTTTTTGGACACGCAACTTACAAAAATGATAAAGGCAATCCAAAATTTGCAAGGATCCCCCCCCCCAAGATAGTTAAAGGGCGGGTATTAATTTTGTTCAAATTATTGAAGTTTTATTTTCTCATAATTATGTGTTGCACATAGATTTATTCATTTTTGTCAGAATTTTGTCCCGTAATGCCCATAAAGTTAACAAATATTCAGCATAAACAATACACTAGGAGTTGAGTTCTAATTTTCTTGAATATGAAACTCATTATGGATTTTTATAATATCGTTACGACGGTCTACTGATCATCGTATGGAACAGTGGAAAACAAAATACAAGACACCAATTAAGTCACTAATCACCAGCTTTAATAATCACAATTAAACAGTTTGTAATCAACAAGACAGTCCTTTACAACAAATCAAAAAAAATTGTTCACACGCAATAAAAATGTCAACTGATATAAAACACATTTGTATTAACACAATAATTCTTTGCTTCGACAAACACTCGATCCGCGCTAACAAAAACCGCTCATGTAACTGTGAACTATAATACTACGAACCGCATTCCAATAAATCGCAATTCAAACTAAACTGAACTATCTGAGTACTTATATTTATACCCCGCTAAGGTTCCAGAATATTCGCTAACTGCGCACCAAGAATGCTACTAGAAAACACCAGAACATAATTGGTTGCGGCCTTACACACAGCAGGCGCGGACCGGTGAGTCCGGAGCAATCTCCCAACGCATGTCGAGAATCACGTACGCACATAACATTACAGCCGTATTCCACGGGATCGTTCGAGAAACACGTAGATTCTTCTGTAATGCCGTAAACATATTTAACCGTGTAAAATTAGGACCATTATTATAACTTCATATTTTGCTCTCCCTCTATGAAATTTGAAATTTCCTAAACAAAATACTATTTTCGGATCTTCCTTAAAATTCTGTTTAATTTGATATCCAGCACGAGATTTTGCGATTTGTTTTTATAAACGTTGCTCCATATTTTTTGAGCCCTGGTTTCCCCAGTTTTGTAATTTCTAAAACTTGATACTCTATTCATATTGCAATTCAATTCTCTTTAACTTTATATCCCACATGGATATTTAAATACTTTTGAACGCTCACATATTTGCCCCATGCCCCATATTTTTTGAAGGATCAACCTTACTCTGCGGGAAAAGGCGTGCAAAGCTTCAAGAAAATCGATTGATGAATTCAAGAGTTGTCGTAAGAATTACCTCAAACATACAGACAGACAGACAAATGCCAAACAGTCGAGTTACAACTAAAAACTTGCTTCGCTCGTCAAAACGGAAGCAGATAATAGAACGCGTATATCCTAATAGTATTTTCGGTATTCTTCAATCGATTGGTAGGAATTACTGTTATAAAAGTTTTCGTTGTTCTAAACTTAACAACGACTGTTCATTTCTATCATTAACGTATTAATTTTAAAGTATTTTTCTGCACCTGCCTTACTCAATAGCCATTTTTGTTATACACGACCTCTTGTTCCGGTCTCAAATAGGCAGAGATTAGAGCTGGTCACTCTAGCGCTTCCTCGGACGTCCCATACCTCTCCGTCCCCTCGGCTTATAGTTCCAGAGTTGTTTGAGGATGCGGCAGCCATCCATTCGGCAAATATGTTCCCACCAATTCAACCGATACTGGGCGATCCTGTCGAGTATACTTATAATATTCAGTTCCTGCCGTATATCTGTGTTTCTTCTATAATCATGGAGAGTATACCCTGCACCGTGCCTGAGAAATATCATTTCAGCCGCTTGGATGCGACTGGCCTGGCCTTTCGTTAAAGTTCAGTTCTCAGACCCATAAAGAAGTGTGGGAATAGTCACCACCTTGTAGAATTTTAGGCGTTTTCCTTTACTTGCTGACTTAAGGGTTCGCCTGATGGTCCGGCACATAAGGTTGAACTTATGCAACTTATTCACAACGTCGTTGCATGCATTATAAGACACACTGCAGCCCAGGTATTTAAAATTTCTAACTTGTTCCAGGACAGTACCATCTATAACAACTTTTGCCCGTACGGGATCAGTTCCACGAAAAGCCATCACCTTGGTCTTACGTGTGGATATCTGCAATGCAGAGTCTTTGCAGATTCGATTTAACAAATGTATCTCCATCTGCAATCTGTTTTCCGAGAACGACAGAATAGCCTGTGTGTATTTATTTCACTGAAATTATTATGTCTCAAAATTAAAGCAGCCATAAACTAGTACGCGCGTGGGTTTGGAAAATTTGGTACAGCATACGTGGGACAAGCTTTACTGTATGTACTGAGGATTTAGTGAAACACATCCTGCTGCAGGCTTATTGCAACTGCAACTTTGTCTATGTAGTACGCATCACCGAGCTAATGCTGACTGACAGATACAATCTGGTAATTTGGCGTGAACCCCAAAGGCACCGTTCACACACACACAGAGATTAATTTGCAATGTTTAATAGGAACTATTCACTAATTAATGAGCACGGGATCTGCACGCATACACCAGCCTATTCATACGGGATCAACCTCACCCTATACCCATTTACTACATTGAGTCTAACAGTGTGGTTGGTATAAGCACTAGTGTGGAGAGTTTGGAGCGAAAGCTCGGAGTTCGGAGAGTTGCACAATATACATAATTGTAACCAAATTTAGCCTGTTCTATAATTATTAGAGACAATGCGTATTTGCATACCTTAAATGGAAAAATAACGCAGTTTGAAGTAGAGTCCTTTTGTACACTTCACTTGATAATAAATAAAAAGGCAAACCACAAGATCAACAGTTTGTTGACAGCCTACTATAACGTACATTTTGGAGATCGTACCGCGTATGTTTTTAGTCATAAGCGAAAGGGGGCAGTGTCCATGCAGGGCGGCCACGCGTTCACCGTTAGACAGCACACGCAGCTGCAAAATTACTATTGCGTAATCAGACAAAACATTATATTTCGTGATCAGACGTAAAATATGATTTTCAAAGGAAACAACCGTGGTTTTGCAAGAGGAGATATGATAAACTACTTCTTCTTCGGCACTACAGCCCAACGTAAGCCCAGGTGGCAAACGACACTAATCTTGTCCAAAGTCTTCAGTATATTGCCATCTTAGTGTAACCCCTCACATCCATTCTTCTGTGATCTTCTAGTACATCAACCAACCATCTTATCCCAGGTCGGCACCTCCTTCTCCTTTTATAGACTTGCGCCCTCACAATTTCTTTAGGCATACGCTGATCAGCCATCCGCTCTAGGTGACCTAGCTATTGTAATTCGTTGAGCCTTTATGAATCTTACAATGTCTTCGTGACTCAGTAGCTCATTTATCTTCTGGTTATTTCTCATTTTCCATTCGTCATCTTCTTTATCCGGGCCATAAACCCGTCTTACGATCTTTCTTTCAAACCTTAAATAGACTAATACTTGGATTTCAGATATTACAAAAACTATCCAGTTTGATTATATGAAGCACATTTTCTAGTATAATTATCTCAATGCTTACAATAGTAAGCTACCAGTTAGCATAGCTTACAGGCTACCTGCTCATGGATAGCTTAGTTAAGCTACTAGAGTTTTCTAGCTATCGTCTTTGCCACATATAAGCATTCTGGTTTAACTACAGTATAACTGGCAGTATTCAGTATCTGAATACTGCCTGACAGTACACTATGCTACCCCGTTTTAAAATTTTAAGTCTTCTGGCATAGTTTCAACGTTATTTCTATCTCCCTAACCCTTTTTTTAATTGATACATTCTCACTGATGTTTGGAGTCAGAGTCTCGCCCAAACTTCTGGACCCTTTTGGTATCACCACATTTGGTCCTTAATTATTGCCCAGGATGGATCTTTTGTGTCCAAGTTCATAAAATCTGTATTTTAAAACCTGTACTTTTAATGTTTTCTGTGTTTGTAAACCTGTATTCGCTACGGTTTATTTCAAGGCTATTACTTGGTTGGCCGCAATCACTAAATTTTCGACGAAGAACAGTGTGTCGTTTGCGAAGGCAAGACAGTAAAATTTACGCTTAACCATTTACGTATCATTCCGATACCGTTACACTCACTTCTTTCCGCCATTCTCAGACTAGCTTCTGTAAGACATAGGTGAGCAGGATTGGGAAGGGATCATCTTATTCTTACACCCATGTTTTCATTTTTGAAAAGGGTCTTGAGAATTTACCTTGCGATCGGATGTTCATTAACGTTTCCCGTATCAGTGTTATTGTTTTATCAAGTTGTGAAGCACGTTTATCAGTGTATCCCTAAGGAACTGTATATGCCTTCCTGAAGGAGAATATGAGCTCTTACTTATCTAACTCTCATATTTTTTGTACCACTCTAGACAGCATTATTACTCTTTCTAATTATTTCTGACATAGATTACATTTTATGCATGACTGTATGTAATAGTCATCATAAAAATTACACTGTAACAAATTACAAGCACATACAAGTTACAAAGTGTATTGGCTAAATATTTCACAATGTAACTACAAATCTCCTTTATATAAAAATAAATTTAACAATCTAAACAGTTTCTTTGTTAGGACTGCAAGCAAAACGCCTCTGCTCACGAAAATCCGCTATTTTTAATGCTACACCTGTATCGTTAGGTAATACTCATATTTGTTAAATCGAGTCTGCAAAGACTCTGGATTGCAGATATCCACACGTAAGACCAAGGTGATAGCTTTTCGTGGAACTGATCCCGTACGGCATATAGATGGTACTGTCCTGGAACAAGTTAGCAATTTTTAATACCTGAGCTACAGTGTGTCTTTAATGCACGCAAACGACGTTGTGAATAAGTTGCATAAGTTCAACCTTATGTGCGGGGACCATTAGGCACACCCTTATGTCAGCAAGTAAAGGGACACGCCTAAAATTCCACAAGGTGATGGCTCTTCACACACTTCTTTATGGGTCTGAGAATTGGACTTATACACAAGCCCAGCCCAGTTGCATCCAAGCGGCTGAAATGAGATTTCTCAGAACGTGGCAGGGTATACTCTCCATGATCATAGAAGAAACACAGATGTACGGGAGGAGCTGAATATTATGAGTATACTGGACAGAATCGCCCAGTATTGGCTTAATTGGTGGAAACATTTTTGCCGAATGGATGACTGCCGCATCCCCAAACAACTCTGAAATTATAAGCCGAGGGGACAGAGAGGTATGGGACGTCCGAGGAAGCGCTGGAGTGACCAGCTCTAATCTTTGATTATTTGAGACCGGAACAAACCATCCTTGGTTTAATCCGTAAAGATGATTATTATTATTATTATTATTGGTAACAGCCCTGAGCAAGCTCATGGCCAATGATAGCGTATCCAGATCTAGTAAGCGCGGTCCAGTCGATTATCTTCTATGAAGTGGAGGTGTGGACGGCTGTGGACGGACGGCTCAAGAAAGGCGAAGTCGGGGAAGAGCTTCGGAGAGGTACAGAAGAGCGCTGCACTGTGATTTGCCTCCGCATGTCGTACCGGTACTGATTTTGAACAGGCTGTCCTGGTAATTGCCAGGTTGATTCCTATATTTTTTCTCTCTAGCGAGCGCCAAGCAATCTATCGGAAGCGAGCTGAAGTCGGGAGGAAACAGCCAGTGAGGATAAAATCCGTGCACTTCCATACCGGCTCGGGAGCAAGGTGGACCGCGAGGTTGAATACAGACGTTCGATCGTTGACAGAAACGCAGTATAGCGAGGCAGACTACTACATGACCCAAGTTTTAAGTAGTCATAGGTCCTTTCTGGGCGCAATACAGAGAACAGCTGAAGACAGAGTTGGGTCACATCAGTCCGGACGCGATTGTAGATACTATGGTTCAGAGAGAAGTATGAACGGGTCTCACGATGCTTTTCAGGCACCCTTCAGAAGGAAAAGGGCGACTTTTGTCGTGGAGGGATAGAGACAATAGTAGTTTAAGCCTAGAAGTGAGCCTTGTGGGCGTAAAAAAGGCTTAGCTGAAGTAATGTGTGAAACGGTCACTGACTAGTGTCCTTTGGAGAACGGAGGGTGGGGTAGACGGAAATCCAGTAACGGGAGTTCGACACTGTGTGGGGTGTTTGCACGTGTTAGCAAATTCCATTTCATTTTCCAGCACCCAAAAAGTTACTATTATTTAATATTGTGGCGAAAACAGCACAGTATTGTTACGTAATAAGGAAAAAGTGTTACGTTATACGGAACGTTCTACAAGTATCTCGGCTATTCCAGCTGTAATTTGTGTGTGCGTACATATTGCTGCTACTTCGAGATGAAAGACAATTACGCGTCAACTATCGAGTCTATTCCAGACCGTACCGGTCAGCGCAGTGTGTTCAAGAACACCGTTTCCAATGGATCCTCGAGAGCGCCTGTTTGTTTAACATCTCATCCAAAGTGACAGATTATTCTAGCATATCAGCGGGGTATAAATATAGACATTCAGCGACGGTCAGTTAGTTTAAGTGGCGGTTTATTCAAGTGAGGTTCGAGTTTACTTCGGGCAATTATTCTGTGCGTTCAAGTGGTTATTAGTGAAAAGTGATTATTGTGCGCGACTCTATTAATTGACATTATTATTGGTGTGGACAAATTAACTTGAATTATTGTACAAGTATAATCTTGTTGAATACCATGTTGATTACAAACTGCTAATTGTGATAATTAAAGCTGGTTTTTTGTGACTTAATTGGTGTCTTGTATTTTGTTCTCCACTGTATCATATGACGATCATTTAGTTTGTCGTGACAATATTTAATGCAGTTCTGTAATTTGAAAATATATCCAGAGTATAAACCAATGTGAATAAATATGAATAATGAAATCACAGAGTAACAATTCTCTAATCTAATTACTGTAGTTATATATCCGATGTTGAGAATCTGTTACAAATTAACATTCTATTTTCATAATTATTGAGTCCGTATATTCCATTACTTACCCGTTCGTAGTATAATCTACATACACATAACATTATAAATTCTGACGGTAGAGACAAACTTTAAGTTGATAGTAAAGTTATGAATTATCTCTTTAAGTGTAGATGGTACTTGAGTAGAAGTTTTATTTCTGACGTTATCCGTTTCAGTACACTGTTAAAGTGAACACAAGAAACGGCGTTCAAAGTATGCAATTTCAGTACACAGGTGTACACAATTTGTATCATCGCTGTGGTTACCGACTACCGTTAAGTTTACTTCTCGCATTTTACTCAGCACCTGTTTGTTATCACCACCGTCAACTGTTGTTACATTTACTTCGCAAAACAGGTTTCTGCGGAATGGTTTCACGGCAGAGCCAGTTGTTTTGATACATATTGTTTTGATACGTTTAAAACTAATGCATGCAATGTTAGCTCGCATTTACTGGAAATGAATATCTTTACACATCAATACGATGTTTTAGGGAAATCTATATATACAAAACTCAAAGTCTGAGGATTTATGGGTACTGAATACAAATCAACACCGTTACACCGATTGCCACCAAATGTTGCACAGGTAACCTTTGACACAAGGCGAAAAACACTGTCTAACTTGGAGTTTGATATTTTGCCCCGTTCGCACGATTAGGCCCTTTTTATTATACCTTTTTGTTGAAGCGTATAAAGATGTCAAAAACACCATGGAGACCAGAATTAATTACTATTCTAACAAGTAAATAAACAAATGATATTTAGAGGCAACGAAACTGTACCTTTATCCGTTCCTGCAATTTTTAATGTTTTTAGTATGTGATTGTATCGATATATATTGTAATTTTGTTACAGATACGTCTATATATTTTGTAATAGTCTTAAACGATCATAACATTTATGTTTATACGTATTTCTGATGATGCAATTAAATAAGTAATGAAATATATTAAATACTATTACTAAAGATCTCAACGACACCATGGAGACCAAAATTAATTACCATAATAACAAGTAAATAAACAACAGCTATTTAGCGGCATCGGAACTGTACATTTACCCATTCCTGCAGTACATTTTCGATGTTTTATATAATATGCGATTGTATCGATATGTGGAAAAGAAGAAGTGTACTAATTGTAAATTGTTTTATTATTTAATGCAAAGCGAAAATACGCGTTGTTTTCATTTGTGAGTTTAGGTGACAACGGTTTTTGGTTTCTAGTTTACTGCTGAAATAAATAAAACCCATGGTTGAGGAAAACATAACGTTTAATGTTTTATACAATGCTTCTAACACAGTAACACTTAAAATAAAGAATTTATCGTTTTTTATTTAACAAGAACTTTATAAATGTCTCCAAAGGCTTTATAAACGGGTACTTTTAAATCTCCAAAGGCTGTTGCACCAACATAATAATTTAGTACAAGTTGAAACAGTACAAGTGTTGAAAACACCTTCGGAGAGAATTTGACTAATACGAGCTGGCAGAGCGCTATATAGACAAAGACAATAAAAATTATATTTAAATACTTATTAAAAGTCAAATATTCGCGTGCGAAGCCGCGGGTACAACTAGTGCAATAATAAATGTAAAGCATCTACATTATCAATGTGCAGAGATATGGGTTAATATGCTCATAAAAACCAATAAAATTGATTTTACATGTGTATTTACCTTACCATATTTTTCCTATTATAATTTATATACTTAGATATTTATATTTTTACACTAATATAATTAACTTAGTGCAGATGATGTGAACTCACTTAAACGAGTTACAAATACACACATACTAGCATGTATTATCTAGTAACTAGTAGCATGTAAAATACAAGACAACAACTAGCATTTATTATCTTTTACGTACAACACATAATATAATTGTCAAGTGAAAGGTTAACGCCTTGCTCATTATTCTTTAATAAATACAGATGGACCAGGTATTGTGCGGGACGAAGGGCATGCCCATCGCCTGTTATTGTGCCACGTCCCGTGCTTTCCACCGCGGACTCTATAACCACGATACTCTGGATTTCTAGGTGTGGCCTGCTACCGGTCGTAGGGTATCAATTAGATAAGTCTAATTGAGCGTGTGTGTTCGCCGAGGCCGGGTCCAAGATTCACCTACCACAGAAGGGTTGATACCAAGGGCTCAAATTAGGGGTTGCCGTCAAAGAGGGCACTGCGGAGGTACAACTTTCTGCAAAAGATCCTTATAGTGTCGTTCAGGGAACGGACACGAAGGGATTATCTGGTTAGACGTCAGATAATCGACTTTACATGCCTAGCGCAGACCTCGGTTAAGGAGGAGCTTACGCTTATGCGGTTCGCCAAGTAGGTACAGGGATCCCGTAGGAAACCATCGGCGGGATGAGTGGCGAGGGTGGTGACGATACCTTTTTTGGTGACGATACGGGTTTTAGGTCTACCTGTAGACGTTCCATCCTCGAAAACGCGTTCATCAACAGATAATTGAGCATTATTTTTTCTACGGCCTCAGGTTCATAGCCTATAGGTCTATCCTAACTTCTGACAATTGCAGCTTGTAGATTACAACGAGACGAGGCGAACGGTACCTTTTTTGCGCTTCTAGGTCTATCCGCAGACATTCTATGCTCGAAAACGCGTTCATAGATCTGCTGCAAAGTAGGCGCCGGAGTTTGTAAAAAAGTAGCAGATTTTGTGGGCTACTTGCTCAGAAAGTGTCCGCCAGGTGAGAAGACGATCCAGGTGAACCCCGAGGTACTTGACACCGGGAGACCAGGGAATTGGAGTACCACCAACATAGAGTCTGCCGAGGAGTCTTCTGCCTCTGGATAACAATTATTGTCCACCAACAAAAACCGCTTATTCAATCAACGTCTACTACGTAAAAATAATTGAGTGAAAACTACCAATGATAAAATATATTGTAAAGTGAGTGCTAATTTGATCTGAAGTCAGTTAACGCTGTATGTATTCCTGTAACTGCTGTAGACAACATACAAAATTGTAATATTACAACCTGAAATATAATAATGACTACATTTTTATAAATATAAATTTAACAAAATTTTTTCATTTACTTTAACCTGTATTAAAAATGCAACAAACCTAAATTTTATGAATTTTATGTTACAGGTACAGTAAATCGAATTTTATGTCTGGCAACTGGAAATGAAATATTTCCATAGAAACTATTTCTTTGTTGCCGATAACGTATTACACATATAAAATATCGGTATGGAGAACCATACATGACTTCCATATTCTAAGATTTATATTTAAAATCATTTTCGAAATGAAATATTACCATAGAAACTACTTCTTTCTACTTACTGCTTCAGCCTTAACCACAGTACTGTGGTCACTAATGTATACCACCTCACGTTATCGCACTCGATTTTCACTGATGATGGAAGTCGATGGCATTGCCGAAATGTCTGGTTTTGTAGAAAACATTGGACTACGGCCAAATATCCCGGGAAGGAATTTTAACAAAAACTACTTCTTTGTTGCCGATAACGTTGTACACATATATATCAGTGGCGAAGTTACATGGAGGCAATTAAGGCAATGCCTACCCTAAAAAATTCTGTAGAATAAAAATTATAAATACGTATGAACTACATAACGTAAAGATTATACATTGTTACTGCGACTGTCAAATTTATTAAACCGAAACGTGCTTTATTGAGCGACCGCTAGATGGTGACAGGTGAGATTCGGCATAGTTCGTTTAAAGCGAATGAGGCAATCTGAACTTGCCTCAGCGTTTTTTGTATACATCGTATGTAAGCAATGTAGTGGTGTGATAGGGAAGTGTAGGGAGGGGGGATTGTCCCGCGCTGTACACATAGAGCGTTGAGGCATGCCTCACTTCTGTGGTCCAAACAGTTAAGTTAAAGCGCCTGTGTTGTTTCTAAGTGTTTATTTTATGCGGTTATTAAAAGTGTCACTGTTATTCCGCTGAACTAACAGATGATCAAGATTGTTATTTGAATTATTTGTAACATTAAACATATATATAGAAACTAATCAAGTTTAAAAATTTGAAGTTCAATCAGTTGTATTATTGTGTATGACTAATACAAGGATTGTTCAATAGACACACGTATAGAGCTGTAAAGCATTTTTTATTCAACGATTTTAAAAGAAGTCTCCAATAACATTAAGACATGAGTTCCACTGTTGCGCTAACCTGTAGATTACCTGCTAGTAAAATTCTTACGGCTGTTTGTGGAACCATTCGGTTACAGCAAACTCTACCTCAGCGTCCGATTTGACCCACCGTCCTTTTAGTGATTCCTTAAAAAAAATTTAAGATAAGATTTTTGCCTACCCATTCATTAACTACTAGCTTCGCCAGTAAGCAAATTGATGTCCATTTTTTCGGCTTGCACGCGTTATGTTGGTGTGGGTTTCGGCACTTTCCATTTAAAAAGCATGCAAACGTAAGAAAATAAACATGAGTGAGGCCAGAAATAACGTGAATTGGGTGTGTGTGTGTGTTTGTGTCTTACCTGCCTTTTTATTGCCGTATTAAATGAAAAATATTATATTACATTAAAATGAGAAAATTTTAATTTTATTGCCTGGCAACAAAATTATTTTATTTTTAACAATTACCATTGTTTCAAAAAGTTTAAATAAATTTTCAAGTGCTTTACTCTTGTTAAAACGAAAAAGGTTGCAGGTAAACTATCCCTTCCCCTTACCCGATCTTCACCAAAATCGAAAGTCAAGTCCTTGAGACCTCTACAATTCAGGGACGTATGCAAAAAATTATTTGATTCTGTTTGAATTTGCGGCTGTTATCGTTTGCCATAGAAAATACGCTTGATAAAAAAACGTTGCAGGTAAACTACCCCTTCCCCTTAACCGATCTTCACCAAAAACGATAGGTCTTGAGTACTCTACAAATGAGAGCTGTATGCAAAACACTATTTGATTCTGTTTGCATTTGCGGCTGTTATCGTTTGCCATAAAAAATACCCTTGTTAAAAAAAACGTTGCTAGTAACCTATCCCTTTCCCTCAACCGATCTTCACCAAAAACAATAGATATTGAAAACTCTACAATTGAGGGCTATATACGAAACATTATTTAATTCTGTTTGAATTTGCGGCTGTTATCGTTTGCCATAAAAAATACCCTTGTTAAAAAAACGTTGCTGGTAAACTATCCCTTTCCCTCAACCGATCTTCACCAAAAACAATAAGTATTGAAAACTCTACAATTGAGGGCTGTATACGAAACATTATTTAATTCTGTTTGAATTTGCGGCTGTTATCGTTTGCCAAAAAAAAAATTTTCCCTTGATAAAAAAAAACCGTTGCAGGTGAACTACCCCTTTCCCTCAACCGATCTTCACCAAAAAAAATACGTCGTGAGTACTCTACAAATCAGGGCTATATGCAAAAAATTTTTTGATTCTGTTTGAATTTGCGGCAGTTATCGTTTGCCATAGAAAAAAAATCTACAGACACACAGACAGACAGACACACACACAGACACTTTTCGGAAAACGACTTTTTTTCATGTTTTGAGTGTAGTACAATCAGAATCTGCAATAATCTCGAACACGATTTTTTTTGCCATCACCATACTTCCATTCCTTAAGGAATATGGAAGTAAAATTATCCCCTCCCCGTTCAATTATCATTTTTATTTACAAAAGATGCCCCCTCATCCTTCAACTACCCTTTTCATTTATAGATATTTCATCTACCTTTATACAGTGATCTTCTTTTCATGATACTTCATTTATCAAAATTAAGTACTTTACTCTTGTTAAAACGTAAAACGCTGCAGGATAACTACCCATTTCCCGTAACCGATCTTCACCAAAATCAATAGAATCACATATGCAAAAAATTATTTGATTCTGTTTGAATTTGCGGCAGTTATCGTTTGCCATAGAAAAAATTCTACACACAGACACACGCTCAGCCACTTTTCGGAAAATGACATTTCTTCATGTTTTGAGGGTAGTACAATCATAATCAGCCCTTATCTCGAACACCATTTTTTTTGCGATCACCTACTTCCATTTCCTTACGGAACATGGAAGTAAAAATAGCAGTATAAATTCGATGTGTTGCATTTCTTTTCGTCAGGTTCAATCTCAAGCAGTGAGTAACCCATTAATTCAGCCAGGTCGTAGCCCGTAGTTGGTTTTTACGGATAGATGATAAAACATTGAAGTAAAAAACAACGGATCACTTAAAGACGAATAAAATTAAGATTGGTTTTCAACGGCTAAAGCTAGAAATAATATGAATATCTTCCACTCATGATAAACTTCTCAGCCTTAGAATGAACGGAGAGAATAGTTTACGCAGAGCTCTGGATTTCTTCCTGGCATGTAACTTCATTTAAAAGAATCTATTAATTCAGTCCTTGGAAAAGAAATACACAATGATTTACAAACAAAAACGGTCCCAAAAAGACTGATACCAATTATCAAAAGCTTGTAAAATAAGCCAGAGAGAAATGTAAGATTTTGAAATATAGAAAGGTACCAAACATAGTAGAGATACTCTGAACCATTTGCTATTCATAATCATAATAGACGAAATGAATAAAATATGTGTAAAAAACTGATAGAAACGGCTATTAAAGATTGTAATCAATTAATTATGGCTCAGGCGTGCTGTTAGCTCAGGGCTCATTCAAGCTCAAGGCATAAACTTTAAACAGTGGTTTTCTTAAAAAAGCAGAATCCATAAGCTTTTACAATACACTACAGTCTTCTAAGAAAAAAAGAAGTACGCAAAAAAATAGAACTTGAGATAATAAAGTCTTATATCTACACACAGTAAGGAAGCAGAAAGTGTGATACACTAGCAGATAAACACACTAGCAGGATAACGTCAGGATAGATGCAATTTCTCATAAGAATAATAGGGAAAGCGAGGAGTAAACATATTAGAAACAAGATGACCTGATGGGAACTGGGTGTTGCATATGATGGGTTTGTTGGAAACAAAGCTATCATAGTGGGTCAGAAAGAAAAACAAAACAGATACAGGAAGTAAAGCCGACGGTCAGAGGGACGCTAGAATCACGTAATTCTATATAAAGAGAGTGGAGTAGGACTGTGGAAAAGTGTATATTATTTCCGTTCTTAGTTTAATCCCGACGTAAACAAACGGGGATGGCACATCTGAAACGCTATTTGCTCCTTGAATTAGAGGCGTGTCACTTTGACAGAAGGAGTACAGTCAGGGTATATATAATATTGGTACTGTATAAACTCACGTAAATTGTAATAATTTGTAATGACCAAAGTAAAATTTGTGCGACAGTGTCAGCCCGACAATGAGATATTTTATAACACCAGTTAATGGCTTTTTTTATTAACTTTTAAAATCGCAACAAAACAAAAAAGTAATGTTTATTTAGAACAAAAATAGAAGCCTTGATAATTTCCAGTGTACTGTACATTATCAGTTGCTGTCAGAGAGTAGTTCAATGTCGTCCGTATATGTGTCGAAACTTGTATCATCAAGCGAGTCAGTAATCATCAAGCAACGTCGGTAATGTGGGCCAGTTGCCAGAGCTTGACTTCTTCCTTGATTATATGGTGGTCACAATGACACCACTTGTCCGAAGTTTTTCATTTACCGCCTTCTCTGTTTTAAATCAGACAGCTTATATGTTTTTGTAACGGGAAACATAATTTTTCAACTGGCTCCATAATAATTCATTAGAAATCAGAATACAGTGATAAGCAGGAAGTCTTAAGACGAGTGCCCCGATTTAAATGGTAAGATATCTTTTACATGACTATACAGACTTTCTGCATATGCGCGTAACACATTACTGTGTGAACAATGACAACCCCCCTGACTAATTGTGTTTCAGATTTTCCACGTGGGTTTGTTTATATCAGGATTGAACTAAGAACGGAAACAGTACAGAAGGGGTTAATAAAGAAGAAGAATATATATATCTTGGAGGAAGGGGCAGAAGGTGGCAGGCAAAACTGCGTTGGTACGAAGGCCTAGTCAGACGCTACAGAAAAGAAAGAAATTAATTGCACGATATGACTCGGCATGATGGTTCAAGCGTTAAAGTTTAGTTGGAGAATCCAACGTGTTCACTGGTTGCTCTTACAAGGATGAAACAGCCACTAAATAAGCCCTGTCGCAGACGTAATCAAAATATCTGCCTGTAGAAACCAACTTACGGGCTACGACCTGACTGAATGGGTCACTCACTGCTTCAAATTGAACCAGATTAAACTGATTAAAAGAAATTCAATATATTGAAATGCAGCTCATTTATATTGAAATTTTTTCGCACCTCAAAATTAAACATTTCGAAGGACGTGGAAATGATTTCGTGTGCACATAGTGGGGTCTTGCTTCACTGTACGCATTGAGGATTACCCCACCGTGAAACACACCCTGCAGGGTTATCGCAACAGCAACTTTGTGTATATACGCCTCGCCGAGCATAATCTTGACTGGCAGCTACAATCTGCTAATTCACCTTACTGTTCGAGCAAACGCGCGGGCGAGCACACATAAAAAACACACACACACACACACATACTCACACGTTTATCTGGTTAACCGGTCAATCGATTCCCTTGTAGTTATAAGTCAGTCTGTTTTAAATTATTTGAAAATGTTACATTACAATAGAAATCGTCAGCTTTGCTCAAAGATTTACGTAAAGGATTTTCTATAAAATGATAATTCCATTGTGAGTTCAATAAGTCACTGTTTCAGTTACACGGTTGTAGTACTTTGAAGTATACTATAAGTTGTCAAATTCTTTATAATATTTACCTTATTTCTTCCGTCGTGTGACTTCGTTTTGCGTTTTGATTTGATTTACACGTTTCGAGACATATGTCTCGTCATCAGAAATAAATAAAATAAAAATTCACTCTTAGCGAGGTCGTTACATATTAAAATACAAATATTCAAAAACGATTACACACATACCCGCTTTACTTGAGTGCGCACTCGAGTCGGACCGATCGGACACTGATTATATCAATAGCTACCGTGTAAACAGGTTTATTGCGGTATCGTAGAGCGGGTTTCATTTAAAATTTAAACGATCGTTTAGCACGAAGTCACGACTGTGTACGTTATTGTACGCCCTATATGTCTCAAATTCTTCCAAGGCGTTTTATTACAAAAATGCATGGGTTTCAATTTGGAAACAAAGCTTGTATATTTATGATTTTCGTTTATCAAGTGACGTGCATAGTTGGATTTTATGTTTGATAGTGTTGTCTGACCATTCAGATTGTACTTAGGCGTATGTTCAATAAAACGTTTTTGGAAACCCCTTCCCGTCTGGCCGATATAGAAGCATGCACAATCGTCGCACGATAATTTATACACCCCCGTTTTCTTTTCTAAAGGAATAGTTATTTTATTACGGAGTATGTTCATAAGATTATTGTTAGTTTTAAATATTACGGTTCTATTGTTATTATTTAACACACTAGTTAAAATTTTTGGCATTATGTTGGTGTACGTCGTTGAAATAAAAATGATTTTAGTGTCTTTTTCTATACGAGGTTTAGATAGCTTGTGCTTTTGTTTCCTGAGGAGGTTGTCAATCAAGGAACTATTGTAGCCATTGGCTTGAGCTATGTATTTTATTGTGTTTAGTTTGTCATTAAAATCCTCGTCGTCAAGAGGTACTGTTAAAAGTCTGTGTATAAAGTAGTTAAAGGCAGCCTTTTTTTTTTTTTTTGCGAAAAGGGGTGATGTGAGTCGACAGGTATGGTTACATCGGTGGTGGTTGGTTTCCTATAGATATTGAATTTCAGTTTATCAATGTGTTTAGTAACTGTTAAGTCCAAAAAGTTTAATTTATTATTTGTTTCAGTCTCAAGAGTGAACTGAATGTTTTTATTTATATTATTCATAAAGTTTTTAAAATTTTCGATCTGTCGTAAAGTAACTTTATATATTATAAATGTGTCATCAACATAACGTGCATTAAATATGATGTTATTTTTGTGAATATTGTTAGAAAACATAAATGTGTTTTCATAGAAATTCAAATAAATGTCAGCAAGCAAACCAGACAGCGGCGAGCCCATTGCTAAACCATCACGTTGACTGTAAAATTGGTCATCAAAAGTAAAATAATTTTGACCCAAAATGAATTCAAGTAAGCTCATTAGCTCTTCTATCATCTGGGCGTTTAATTTGTTACTTTCAAACAAGTTATTCTTTAGAATCTGCAGCGTTTCCCTAACTGGTATGTTAGTATACAAGTTGATAATGTCAAAGGAGGCCAATCTATAATTAGGGAGTAACTTAACATTTTTAACCTTATTTATAAAGTCAGTGAGATTTGCAATAGTGTGGTTGTTTTTTATATCTATACTGTCCCTAATGACTTTTACAAGTTTTTTGGCTGCATGAAATCCTGGTGCTGTAGTAAAATTAACAAGGGGTCTAATTGGTAGGCCTACGTTGGATTTATGAATTTTGGGTAGACCTGTAAGCACATCGGTGCTTTAGCATTGCAGGGTTTTAGGTAGCGACGTGTACGTTCATTGAATAAATTTATGCATTTATTAATTTCATTGTTTAAATTTTTTAACGTAAATATGTGTAGGATCAGACTTCATAGTTATTATATTGTTATTTGAGATAAAGTCGTTAACCTTCATTGTATACGATTCACTGTCCATGATAACAAGGGTTTGACCTTTGTCCGCTTTTGTGGTAAGTGCATTATTCTCGGTTAACTTTGTTTTTATCTGTTTCAATATCTTGAATTCCTTGGAACTGTTTGTGTATTTATTTGACATATGATGCAGGCGATCATGTGAAGTACGCGCTTTCATAACTTTTTTAAACTTATTACTTATTAAGTAACGTGCCTCGTTTTGTAGATTTGGATCTGGGATTGCTTTGGTCGCCGTTTCGGCACTAATGATTTCAAAAGTTAGGAGGAATACAATAATTTATGCCCTTATTTAAAATATTAAGTTCATCGGCATTGAAAGTTATTGATGTTAAATTCGACACACGTGGATATAAGTTGTGTTTACAATGGACGTTCGTGTCTCGACTATGTTTATCTTTTAAATTTTGCAACTTGCGTGTCTGTTTTATATATTTATTGAGAATCACATCAGTCACGTATTTATAAAAAGAATCAAGGACATTGTTTATGATTGCAGGATGAATGCAGTTAAGCATTTGCAAATGCAATTTGAGTAACTGTTCATTAAGAATAAATTTTTTGGCGTATAACGATTTAATTTCTTCTTTGATATAGAAAGTTTGGGCATGTTTAATTGTCACTTTTGCTGATTTTGAAGATGATCTAATATTTATGATAGAGTACTTTGGTGTTAAATTATGAAACAGACAAAATTTATTAAATTTTATGTGTAGGTTAGTCTTCAATAATTGCATTTTAACGTTTCGATTTTTAAATACCATAGTAGCTTGACTGGCTTCCAAATTCAAAGACATGTTTGAAATGGTATCCAAGTCACTTACTGACAAAATCTGTATAATATTTACCTTATTTCTTCCGTCGTGTGACTTCGTTTTGCGTTTAGATTTGATTTACGCGTTTCGAGACATATGTCTCGTCATCAAAAATAAATAAAATAAAAATTCACTATTAGCGAGGTCGTTACATGTTAAAGTACAAATATTCGAAAACGATTACAAACATTACTTGAGTGCGGACTCGAGTCGGACCGATCGGACACTGATTATCAATAGCTACCGTGTAGACAGGATTATTGGGGTATCGTAATAATCAATGCCGATGAACTTAATATTTTAAATAAGGGCATAAATTATTGTATTCCTCCTAACTTTTGAAATCATTAGTGCCGAAACGGCGACCAAAGCAATCCCAGATCCAAATCTACAAAACGAGGCACGTTACTTAATAAGTAATAAGTTTAAAAAAGTTATGAAAGCGCGTACTTCACATGATCGCCTGCATCATATGTCAAATAAATACACAAACAGTTCCAAGGAATTCAAGATATTGAAACAGATAAAAACAAAGTTAACCGAGAATAATGCACTTACCACAAAAGCGGACAAAGGTCAAACCCTTGTTATCATGGACAGTGAATCGTATACAATGAAGGTTAACGACTTTATCTCAAATAACAATATAATAACTATGAAGTCTGATCCTACACACATTTACGTTAAAAAATTTAAACAATGAAATTAATAAATGCATAAATTTATTCAATGAACGTACACGTCGCTACCTAAAACCCTGCAATGCTAAAGCACCGATGTGCTTACAGGTCTACCCAAAATTCATAAATCCAACGTAGGCCTACCAATTAGACCCCTTGTTAATTTTACTACAGCACCAGGATTTCATGCAGCCAAAAAACTTGTAAAAGTCATTAGGGACAGTATAGATATAAAAAACAACCACACTATTGCAAATCTCACTGACTTTATAAATAAGGTTAAAAATGTTAAGTTACTCCCTAATTATAGATTGGCCTCCTTTGACATTATCAACTTGTATACTAACATACCAGTTAGGGAAACGCTGCAGATTCTAAAGAATAACTTGTTTGAAAGTAACAAATTAAACGCCCAGATGATAGAAGAGCTAATGAGCTTACTTGAATTCATTTTGGGTCAAAATTATTTTACTTTTGATGACCAATTTTACAGTCAACGTGATGGTTTAGCAATGGGCTCGCCGCTGTCTGGTTTTCTTGCTGACATTTATTTGAATTTCTATGAAAACACATTTATGTTTTCTAACAACATTCACAAAAATAACATCATATTTAATGCACGTTATGTTGATGACACATTTATAATATATAAAGTTACTTTACGACAGATCGAAAATTTTAAAAACTTTATGAATAATATAAATAAAAACATTCAGTTCACTCTTGAGACTGAAACAAATAATAAATTAAACTTTTTGGACTTAACAGTTACTAAACACATTGATAAACTGAAATTCAATATCTATAGGAAACCAACCGCCACCGATGTAACCATACCTGTCGACTCACATCACCCCTTTTCGCAAAAAAAAAAATGGCTGCCTTTAATTACTTTATATACAGACTTTTAACAGTACCTCTTGACGACGAGGATTTTAATGACAAACTAAACACAATAAAATACATAGCTCAAGCCAATGGCTACAATAGTTCCTTGATTGACAACCTCCTCAGGAAACAAAAGCACAAGCTATCTACCTCTTATAGAAAAAGACACAAAAATCATTTTTATTTCAACGACGTACACCAACATAATGCCAAAAATTTTAACTAGTGTGTTAAATAATAACAATAGAACCGTAATATTTAAAACTAACAATAATCTTATGAACATACTCCGTAATAAAATAACTATTCCTTTAGAAAAGAAAACGGGGGTGTATAAATTATCGTGCGACGATTGTGCATGCTTCTATATCGGCCAGACGGGAAGGGGTTTCCAAAAACGTTTTATTGAACATACGCCTAAGTACAATCTGAATGGTCAGACAACACTATCAAACATAAAATCCAACTATGCACGTCACTTGATAAACGAAAATCATAAATATACAAGCTTTGTTTCCAAATTGAAACCCATGCATTTTTGAAATAAAACGCCTTGGAAGAATTTGAGATATATAGGGCGTACAATGACGTACACAGTCGTGACTTCGTGCTAAACGATCGTTTAAATTTTAAATGAAACCCGCTCTACGATACCGCAATAAACCTGTCTACACGGTAGCTATTGATATAATCAGTGTCCGATCGGTCCGACTCGAGTGCGCACTCAAGTAAAGCGGGTATGTGTGTAATCGTTTTCGAATATTTGTATTTTAATATGTAATGACCTCGCTAAGAGTGAATTTTTATTTTATTTATTTCTGATGACGAGACATATGTCTCGAAACGCGTAAATCAAATCAAAACGCAAAACGTAGTCACACGACTGAAGAAATAAGGTAAATATTATAAAGATTTTGTCAATAAGTGACTTGGACACCATTTCAAACATGTCTATAAGTTGTGTTAACCTCTAGCATTAAGCTAAAATTATCACACACAGTGTTGTCTCCACTGCTCTCGCAAGCAATAGAAGAAAACTATATAAAATACTTTAATGTGTTATTATGGTAAAAAAATAAGTTCACTTTGATATCACACATAAGACCGTAATATGTAATTGATATCGTATTCATATTTCAAAATTGTTAAATAATCGTCAAAACTATCGTTGACTTGAAATTTTTTATATTGTATTTTCGGCGCTGATAATATGAAAATATTTTCAAACAAACTACGTCTTTACTGAACTATTTTCAAAACGATTAATCGTAATTCCTTCATTTTACTACTTTTATGTAAAATAGTTTATTAGAAATTCTAACTGTTTTATTAGGAACTGTAAGTTAATTTACCATGTGTAATTACTTTATAATGATGCTGATGATTTTCATTAGTGGGTATACCATTGCAATAGAGATATAATAAAAAAATATTTTGAGGTAGTGTCTGAAAAGACTCTGAGACACATTCTAAAGATAGACTACTTAATAACTTGAGTCAGATTCTGAAAATAGACACTGTTTCAGAAAATAACCTCTGAGGCGGATTCTGAAAGACAAATTTGAAAGTAAACCCTGAAGTACACCGAGTGAGTTTTACAGACAGCTACTTGAAAGTGCCCTTTAAGAAGTGTTTATAAAAAATATTGTGGATATATTTAGAAGTCAGATTCCTTTGTATTATGAGCAAGTGAGGACATTCTCTAGTAACTTGACAGAATTTGTGAGACACATTCTGAAATACCAAAGAAAACTCACAAGTAATGTTACTGCAATTTTCAAATGTCGCCCCTAGTAACCTTTACGAGTTTCTACAAAAGTAGATTTTCTTTTGTTCTGAGTGATTATCTAACACAGACTCTGAGACAATCTATGAGACACAATATCCATGCGACAAACCGTGAGGCACGCACTGGAACAGACTGTGAAGACAGATACGGAAGTCAGTCTCGTAGTAATGTGAGTTTTTGACTGGAATCTGAAAATAGAACCTCCAGTGATCTAAGTTAATTTCTAATTCTAGATTCTATAATACACAGTAAGCCTCTGAGACATACTGTATACTGTAGACTATTTAATAGGAGTGCGATTTCTAAGACTGCGAGACGGATTCTGAAGATGGCCCGTATTCAAGTGAGCGAGATTCCAAAACATGTTTAGTGTATTATTTCAAAACTACTTTAAGGGCGCCTTAGAATGCATTCTAAAAGTGTTCTAGTGATACTCTGAAAGAATATTTAGCAAAACGTCTTAGATAAACTGATACTTTCAAGGAGCGTCTCGGAACGGTCTTTAATAATTTTTTGTTTAATATTCTCACCTAACTTGTCTTTAATGAGTACTCTCGTTAGAGTTTAATATAAAAACTATTCTCTGTCTCCAAAGTAGAATCTGGAGAGAATGAAAGCAGACTATTTTTACATCCTCAATTCGGTCTGAGTGACAGTTACAGCTAATGTTCATTATTTTCGTTAGGTTCACACGTATCCAAAAATAAGTATCCTCATGCGCAACACACACACAAAGATAGTATTTAACAAAATTCCTAAAAGTGTGTGTGTGTCTGTGTGTAGAATTCTTTCTATGGCGAACGATAACTGCCGTAAATTCACGCAGAATCAAATAATCAAATAATTTTTTGCACATGTGCCCAAGTTGTAGAGGACTCAAGTACTATTTATTTTGGTGAAGATCGGTTAAGGGGAAGGGGTAGTTTACCTGCAACGTTTTACATTTAACAAGAGTAAAGTACTTAATTTTGAAAAATAAATTATCCTGAAAAGAAAATCATAATAATCCATTTCAGATAAAATATCTATAAATAAAAAGGGTAGTTAAAGAGGGAGGGGGTAAATTTTATACGTATACTATGTTATCGGCAACAAAGAAGTAGTTTCTATAGAAATATTTCACTTCAATTTGTCAAACATAAAACTCGATTTACAAGGTGAGGGATATTTTTTTTGTTTGAAATTATCAAACCGAATTCAAGTAAGTGATTTTAAATACAAATCTTAGAACATGGAAGTCATGTATGTTTCTACATACCGAAATTCTAAATACCAGAATAAATCAAAATTTCAAAATTGCATTACCATTTCTGTTGTACTGAGTCAATAAAATATATTTATTATAAACTAAGCAAGGGAATTTACGTGTCACAGTTATAAGGAAATTTGCCTACGTTTGTATAAATGGATTCTTCTATGCAAATGTTATCTTGTAAACATCAAACAGTCGCAGAGCCATCTCGAAGTATAGACAACGACAAATGATATACCAATGTCAAAATAGCAATGACTCTAGAAATGGAAAAACACTAGTGTTTAATATACTTGGTAGACTTACACGGCCGTAGTCAGTGTTGTTAAAATTCATTGACAGGCTGTTTGGTCGTCGTCCACTAAAACAGACGTTTCGAGACAGTACCATACCCTACGCTAGTAAAGCTCGAATTTTACACTGATACTGACAGTTGAGAGTACTGTCGAAACGTCTGTTTTAGTTAGAAACAATGGACCACGACCAAACAGGGCGCGAATGAATTTTAACAACATGTGTTTAAATTTTACAATGGTAGTTTCTAAAATTTTGAGGTAACACTGGTTGATATTAAATGTGACGAAAATACGTTAAATCTATACGAGTTTTTTTGGATTACTGCATCAGACAATTAAACCTTTACCATCGATATGTGAATAATTATGTACATACACAATTGGGTACTGCATACGTGGGATAAGGATTACCCAGCAGCAGCGTGTATACTTAGTGAAACACATCCTGCTGCAGGCTTATCACAACAGCAACTTTGTGCCGAGCTAATCCAGACTGACAGATACGATCTGGTAATTTGCCTTATACCACACACACGCACGTCATTATGCAAGCATCGCTCATCTACCAATTAGGTTTATATGATAGTATACGAGAACTAATTTCTTTACGATGATTTTGGTAACAATTGCTGACTGTTTGCGACAATATGAACGTTAATACAACCGGTAGTAAAACCCACGTTACTAAACGTCCAACTGTATCGGCCATCTAAGGACCACATGCCAATTTCAATTCTATATTTTTTCTTTCTACAATATTCTTTCATCTTTTCACTGTCTCTTCTTCCTGTCTTCAGTCCACTTTGAACATGCGTTTTTCTCTCTCCTACCCTGGACTCCTTCCATTTTTAACACTTTTGACCGAAAAACTTCTCTTTCTATTGGTTCTTCTGCGTTTATATTATTTTCTTCTAAATCCTTTTGGACTTCTTTAATCTAACTTGATGTTGACTTTTCTTCCCCGGCTGTTATATTTTTATTTTTTTTAAGTGTAATGTTTATCCAGTTTTCAAAAGAAAATGTTTCGTTTATCCAAATATAAAATACAATAATAATAAAAATAATACAACATTCATACAAAATTACTTTAGCACAGGGACGTATTTACAGGGGAGGATGAACGGGACCGGACCCCCCCCCCCAAAGGATCTCAAACAAATGTCAAACAAGTGACGAATTTTGTCAGTCTCTTAATTTTTTAGCTGTTTTATTATTTTTTATTTGTGTATACTAATATATTAATACTCTTTTAGAATATACAAACAGGTTTGAAAAATTAAATATAGGAAAATCAGTTCAGTCAATCTTTCTAATCAATCTTCTAAACAATATTTCAAAAACGTGTATTTTTATTGTTATTACAATTTACTTTAATCGAATTGATTTCTGGATGTTATTACACATTTTTCAACCTCTTTAAACAGAGTAAAATTGATTAGCCTTACCTTGTTTTCGTTTTGTATGAAGCAGACTTGACGGCCGCCCCCAAGATAAAATTCTAGATATTCCATTGCTTTAGCATACTATAAAAACCTAAATAATAACGTTAAATATTAACATAAACACCACAGTAGTACTGTTATGACGATCGCACGAATAATAATTTTGAAATAGTAGAATAAATAATCAAACACAAGAGAAATCGTTACTCACAACTTTAGTATAGGTTTAATAATAAAGTGTACACATTTCTTCGGATTAAACGCTCGTTCAGTGCACACTGTCACATAAACAATAAGGGCTCTATTACACTAGGCAACTAATTGCAAGAAAGTGTTGTAGTGCATTGGTTTAAATGAAACTTATTACACATACTGCAAACAGTTGCACGGTCTGCAATCGATTGCAAGACAGTTGGAAGCCGTGCAACTATTAGTTTCACGGAATCGTTATGAGGCATTGATTCAAGTGTAGCCTTTTACACTATTCAACTGATTTCACGCAATTCCTGTGCGCGCGAATTCTGTAAACAACGAAGTAATTTCATGACATGGGACTGTTTTAAAGATCTGTTCTTGCATATTATTAAAGTTATTAATTCAAATTTATACTAAAAACATTATTAAACTTCAAGGAACACGGTGGTAAAAGAATTTGTTTATTGGATTAGTAGTTTTTTATGCGCCACACTGGACAACGAAACAAACAAACTTTACGTCTTTATAATACTGTATTAGTATAGACGACAGGCTTACTCTGTAACTGATTGCAGAGCAGTTGCAGCCTATTTTTACTATCCTACAACTAGTTTCACGTAGCCTTGAAATCAATTGCATGCAATCAGTTGGTAGTGTAATACAGGTCTAACTGTTTGACCCATTTAGAAATGTCCGAAGACAATAATAATAAATAATTAGCGCTTTACACTGAATTACAGCTATTTACTCAAACAAGGTCTCCGGTGTAGCGAGATGGTTCTAGGATCTTCTCAGTCGATGGCATCATGAAACTGCGACGTTTTGCAACCTTTCATAACGTGATTATGACGTACAAAGCAAGTTGTCTATATCACAGAAAGTTGTGTAAGAACACTCCAGAATCCCGTTGGCGATTTTCAACTTACTGACTCCAGTAAACGTAATATCCTTTCTACATGATACTCGAAAGTTTCTTCAATAAATAATTCGTTTCTTTTAAATACCAACGAAAGTATGTTACACAATTCAAATACGGTCATGATTTGTAATTCTTTGAAAAACCATGTTCTTCATTTATTCAATCTGTCTTAATGAAATAATAACTTTCATCTTTTAACTTTTTATTTTTAGTTTTTTTTGTAATTCAACAAATAAATATGATTATAAAAGTTTTTAAGGTTTTTAAAACTTCGAATTTTTAATTTATGACTTATGCGATATCACTGCATTATATAACATAATCGTATTTCGTAAAGTTTTCGTATCGTAACAAAAAACTAAATGTATTTAAGGATATCATTAATTGAAAAATAAATAAAAATTCTTCATAAAAAAATTTAATGTAACAGCTACTATAAAAATACTATATTCCTTTCTTATAACATAAAAATTTGTAAAAATGATCGAAACGTATATAAAGTAGTTATGTTATTTAGTACATAGTAAAAATTGTTCCACAAAACAATACCTAAACTTTGTTAATAATACAAACTATTGTTACGACAATTACGTAATGCTCTCTAAAATTCTAAACGTTTTTCGACTAGTCCAGTGAGTGCAGAACTGACACGCCGCCAGGAGCATGGAAAGTTATTGTCGAACATCTGCAGGATCTATATAGAAGTTAATATTGTAGAGTGCCGAACAAGCGATTGTTGCTCATTAGTGGAAAGTGATTATTGTGTTAACTTCAACGGCCTCATTCAACGTTAGTAAAATTATTTTCCGGGCTGTTGTCCCGTTGTTCTCTTCGTGTAAAAAGAACTTATTCAAAGCCACCTTATACAGTCACTTTATAAGAAGACGACTACGCCCTAACACTCCCGGAAAATAAGGAAAATAATCTTACTGAAGATGTTTTTTAACGTTTTGCATAGTTTGTTTCTGTTTGCGTATATTTAGTTGTGATTTAAATTTTACGTAAGGATCACCATCCGTATAACACGCGTAGTAAGTTTTAACGTAAAGGCCTAATAACCAAGATACAGCCATAGTAACAGTGAATCTAGTGTAATTTCAAATTACAGTACATGAGAAACTTTTGATTGAACACTTAACGCCTCGCCGACGTAGAAGTACATAACTCCAGTCTAAAATCTGTTAGTCCAAAAGTTTTGCGCCGCCATTTAATGCAAAAGCTCTTAACGTTAATGTTTCACTTAACTGGCTTTTCCCCAAACGTTTTACTTAGTCTGTCCTTCATTGCGCAGATTTACTGTTGTCGCGCTCTTTCAAATATCGTCCCATCATTGTTGTTTCTCTTCACTATCACTTTTTTTCTACAGTTAGCCACTCTTCAGAACGCTCTTTCATCTTTTGATCATTAAGATCTAAATGCTTACGTATACACAGTGGAGTACACTTTCATATACAGTAATTTTAATTTTAAAATGCGGAATACAAAATTCACTATTATTTTATTTTACTATATTTAAAACAACTTCAGAGTTTCAAGAAATGTGAATACAAATTTACTTTCAGACTGAGGAGTGTAACAAAAGTTATTGACTGCATAAGATTTCTACAAACAGGAGAAAAGGAGAACAGAATAAGGAAATGTCTTTACAGAGATATTTTCTCATTGCAAAAGATGGCTTGAAATTACGAACAAGTGATATCGTCTAATCCACGGAAACAGGACGAGAAGAGTACATACTAGAGGTGTGCTAAACTAGTATTTGAAAATAACATGTACAAACGAAAATAACACGAAAATAACACGTACAAATACCTACTATTATATGCGTACTATACATATACCTGTATTATATAATTTGTTATAAGAAATAAATTGAAACTAAAAGAATTAACAGTGTTACTTTACACCGTGACTTTATTAAGCTGTTACTGTTTAAAAGAAAATAAGAAAAAGAGAATTCATAGGCCTATCTCCCTTTGGGAATACTAACTTAAGTTTTTACTAGGAATAAACAAATTGACATCGATTTAACGTTAAATTATTGATTCCATTTTGGTTAGACAAACCAGTTGCAAAACTCAGGCATTGAAATTTAGAGTGTACGTAATAGCACAACAAATATTGTCAAAAACATTTACGTGAGATGTGCAATGAAGTTAAAACCATCTCCGAAATCACGTTAACAAAAAGTACCATGTACATTTGCCACTCTGTAGGTTATAACACAATATAATTCGCTTTTTCAAAATTTACCAAGCTGGTAACTAGTATAATATATAATTTGTTATAATAATCTGCATTATATCTGCATAACACATGAAAATAAATGTAACATCAGTATGAATTTTTTTCATTTATTAAAAACAGCTTCGTCCCTTTGGCATAGAGATATTCTGAACCTCGCTGTTTTGCTTCGTTTCGTACTTGTATGGGAATCGGCACATGCGCAGAATGAAGTATTCAGCACCAAAAAGTGGCTTTGTACTCGTGCACTCGTAATACTCGTAGTACATGTTTACTTGTTTATTTGTTAGTTGCGTGCGATAACATGAGATTTTAAATTAATTGTATAAACAGATTATATGGAGCAATCTTAAATATATCATTTTTTCTGTGGCCAACCTTTAAGTTAGTGTCATTCCCAACCCAGGAGCAGTTCCTAGTTACACCAGTGGATGTAATTACTGTATTACAATATGGGACACACGCCGTACGCAATACAGAAGAAGCACTACAGTTATAATAAGTATTAATATTTTTAGGAATATTATAACTAAATCTTATTAATATAAGAATAATATGACGTGAATAGCTGTGTCTATTTTTTTTAACTTCACTTTACGCAACATACAATACACAAATACTGACACAAAAAAATACCCTCACTTTATGTGTGGCCTATTAATTATTTCTGTTAAACCCGCGTATATAATATTTTTTGTAAAATGTCAACACAGATGTTTTAAAATCATCAATAATTAATAATCTAGCATTACAAGCCCTTTATCATTTCTTAAATTTTCATTATTGCTACTAAATTAGTGTACTCCCTAAACTTCAAAACTCGCTGACTACTGTATTTTGAACAAACATTTATTACTATATAAATTTTGAATTAGACAATTTTTCAATTATCAGAAAGATTATGCAAATCCCGATTACCAAACTATTATTTGTTTAGTACAGTAACAACTCTAGAGCAATCATACAATAAACGTTATAGTAAAGTAACAACTGTAGAACAATCATACAATAAACGTTATAGTAAAGTAACAACTATAGAGCAATCATACAATAAACGTTATAGTAAAGTAACAACTGTAGAGCAATCATACAATAAACGTTATAGTAAAGTAACAACTGTAGAGGAATCATACAATAAACGTTATAGTAAAGTAACAACTATAGAGCAATCATACAATAAACGTTATAGTAAAGTAACAACTGTAGAGCAATCATACAATAAACGTTAAAAATGCCAAACAGTCGTATTTGTGCTAAAATTCCATTTAGCTGTCATCCGCCTAGATTTTTGCAACTTTCTTAAATAGTGATTCCACTTTTTGGTCCTGGGATCAAAATATTCAAATTTCTAAAACTGTACACTATATTCATATTCTGGTTAAAATTCTCTTTAACTTAAAATCCCACATGGAATTTGCAATTTTATCAAACTTTCGCCCCATGTTTTGGCCTCCGGCTTCCCACAAGCTTCCACATTTTTAAAAATAAACACTAAATTCATATTTTGGGTTACATTACGTGATATCTGATATCCCATATGGACCTTTGCGATTTTTTTTCAAAACGTTTTGCCTCTTACATTTTTGCCTCCCGCCGAATTAGTTTTCCCTTCCAAAGGTCTGTAATGACAGTAGTGATGTAGAAATCTGTGTTTTTCACGAAAGAAAAGTATACATGTTAATAAAATATTTATGAACATTAACACAATTCAATGAAGTCAATGGTTAATTAAAAATTAAGGTGTAAGGTTAGCTGACAGATTTGAACGGAAACTGTACTTATTATTTTGTGTTAAGAGCAGTATACGGGAATTCGGACACCCCTATCTAACAAAAATGTTAAATCAGTGATTTTTGTGTACCTTTTCCTCAGGTTTAAGGTCTAATGTGTAGCTAACTGATTTGAACGAAAACTTGCTGAAGAATATGATGATTCTAATAACTCCCAAAAAATAAGAAATCAATTTCAATTCAATTTAAAGAAATTATTCTCCTCATAGTGAGATATTTCAGGTTGCAGTCAGGTTAGTTGAACGACAACAACACTTGATTTCTTTAAAAATCAGTTAGTCGATTACTCGTGTCCTATTAATCTGTCAGAAATATATAGGTCTACTTTTCTAAATTTTAAGGTTTTTATCATTGTATTCATACAGTAAGAGATCAGTAACATTAAACTTGGCTGTAGATAATAATTCTCTTTCCTTCGTTTAAAGGGGATTCCACACCAGGGAATTCATAGAACACATTCATAACAGAAAATAATGATTCACCAAAAAATGTTCTATTAATGACAGTTATTAATTGCGGATATGAGTCAAGGTTAAGTTTTATTTCCGTTTGTCCCTTCATTGTTAAGAAAAATTCTTGACATTTACTAACAACATATTTTAATACTGTGATAACAGAAAGCGTTATATCCCACGTGCTGGTAACACTGACAAAATTAGCCTTCCCCACGACCGTAAAGTGTTGTCGTCATTCCGTTTGAATACTATTAATATTAGTATTACTATTATTTGGATAGACTAATTAGTATAAATATAAAATAAACATACTTTTAAATCTATAACATCGTAGCCCAAATCAGTTATTTGTATCGTAAAAATCCGATTATCTCTTTTAAGTATATCAAAAAAGAGAAAAATATAATATATTTCGGATCTGATGATGACCTGTGAAGCTTGAAAGCCCTAATCGGAAAAAATGTTTCTGTTTGTGATTATGACTACTAACACAAATTTATTAATGAAATATTCTGAAAAACATAAGGTAATACTTTATGTTACCGGCCTAACTCATTAGATAATCTACGTACATCTTTAATATAAACAATGAACACGGAATACATGCGTCCTTAAAAAACACGAATGTTTATTATGGGCTAGTAAGTGAGTTGTATCAACTTGATGAAATTTCCCCTGTTACAGCAGACTTTTATTTATTAAGAAAGTTAATTTTTGTAATAACGCAATCAGTTGTCTGTTTCTAATTTAACTTTTTATGATGATGGACTCCCTATAAGTGATTATAAGCGTTGAACAAATTATAATCAGAAATGTTTTCAGTTAAAAAGAATTAAAAGTTTGCCACATTATACAATCAAGAAAAGCGACTGACAGCAAAACACTTTGTTAATTCTAAAACTTTTTATAAGAAATTTAATTAAACATTCAATTTAACGTTTTTCCCAACAAGTAAAATATCGGAGAGTATTTATGTATGGTGTGTGGTGTATAATTTTTCCGGATTGAGTACCACTTTTTATTAATGTATGTGTTCGCGCGCGCGCGCGCGCGTGTGTGAGTGTGTGTGTGTGTGAAGAATATTTACGTTACGTTTAGAAGTACTACGAAAAGATTGTTCACCTTCCCAAACAGGTACTTTAGTAAATAAATAAAATGTCTTTTACTAAAACGCTGATCAACATGTGTCTGTTTTGTTTGCAATGCACACTAACAAAAGTATTTTCTAAAGATTTAATTCAATCGATTCTGATAATTTCATTTACTTACACTACATATGTACCTCTAACAAGAAAAATAGTTTCTCACAGATAATTTTTTTTTTTACGTTGTAATCCGAAAAAATCGTAACAAAGTCTGAAGCGTAAAGAAAAATGTTAAGTATTCTGTCGCTTTACTGACATACTAAACCACAAATTGAAGTAAAACCATCAATTTTCTTCTGGCTTCTTATGTTTATACCCCGGCGAGGTTCGAGAAGAATGTACAGTTTTTGGAGGGATGCGTCGAGAATAATTGCATAGTTAAATCCGCTCTGGTACTCCCTACAAGCTATGTCAACGCCCGACTTTGTACACATCCCGCATACCGAATGTCGCCACGTCACAAAGGTTGCCTGTCCATTCATGGGCGAAGAATATAATGGTGGCTATCTCATGGCCACTGCCTCTTGGTGAAAGTACTTTTAATCACAGACTGTTCAGAACTATAACACTAATTTCTGTCTGTGTGGTGTGCTCGCGCTCGTGCAAGTATTTATGTGCGTATGTACCTGTGTGTTTGTATCAGCTTAATTTTTTTAAATTTACAACATAATTTGACGATTGCTCTATGAATACCTTTTTTACAATATACATATCAATTTATAATGTAAAATACTATTAAATGGTCAACTATCCATTTTACTACAAACCTAAAGAAAACACCTAATTCAAATTTTATTTTTTGTTTGCAAGAGCCCATTGAATTAGTAATGTGATTGTTGAGCACATCACTTCAAAACGAACAAAGTTCATAGCGTAACTAACTAAGTCTGTAATAGATTCGATAACAGCTTACTAATACAACTTTACGATTCAGGTCGTAAAACGGCAAGTGAACACAATCATCTATGAAATTTAGACCATGAACTTAATTTTTTACGTTCATGGTGATTTCGCTTTTTCTCAGGTATTATTATAAAGTTATATAATTTAATGTTTAATATCCTTCGTTAGTATAACACATGCACATTAAAACAATGAGTTTTTAGATTTTTTTACAAATTATTTATTTTTTCAAAATTCTTTCCTACTACAGAAAAGTTATATTACATTGTCACTTTATGTTCTATTTTTAATTTTGCTTCACAACTTTGTTAAAACCACTTAATTCTCAAGATTAATGTAAATACACAGTTTCTCAAGGAAAAAATAAAATAATTTCAGGATATATTTCCTGGTAAAAATAAACAAAAGTTCTACAGGGCCAAAAGCGGCCTACAAAACATAAATCAATACCTAAGGAAAAATGAGGCTACAATGATTTCCTTCCCTCACAGATTGTAGGGTAATTTAGTTTATTTATATTTTTTACGGTGAAAAAAGAGAAAGTGCTAGCCTGTCCTGTATCACCAGTACTCTAAGAAGAAATGGCTACAAAGACCAAACGCTTAGAGACGAAAATAAATTTTTACGGCATTTACTGAAATTTTTGTTGTTTTATTGTCTATAAACAAGTGAATCTTTGGATAAAAAAGTATAAAATATGTAATTATAATAAAAATTGTACAAGTAAAGGGAACGAAAAACAAATAAAGGTTTAATAAATTTTACTTTTAATTACAACAAAACATAAGAGAGAAATACCATAATTTTAAACCAAGAGTGTACCATAATTTTACACTGCATAAATTAGTGTGGTATAACTACTTTCAGCGGTGGGAGTTGAATCAAATTGTAGTTTTGAAATACTGTTACCGGGTAAATGAAATCCCCTTCTACCGTGCATAATTATAATGTCTACTGGCATTGAACAATTTCTTTGTCTGCTTAAATTACATATTTTATTCGACGTAACTGAAATACTTTACTTAGCCAATATTTAATAAATTTTACACAATTTTTTTCCATGTCGTGATTTTGTTTTAGGTCTGACTTAAATATTTTACAGATAAATATTAAAAATTGAAATCTTTATTGGCCATGCTGTTAGGTCATTATTGGTCATTATTATCATCAGTGTCGGTAACAATTGGCACGTTGTCCGCCAATTAAATTGTTACAGTGCCAGTTGTTACCGACACTGACGATGCCCTCCGACTGTCAGCACAGCCTCTAGACCTCGGCCTAACAGCCCGGTCAATAGTTTTTCCAACTATGTGGTCCCCAGCCGTGAAAGTCTTAAGAACCCTATCAAAAATTGAGTTAATGAAACTTGTATGAGCGAACATTTTAGAGTTGTTTATAAATAGGCCTAATTGTACCAATTATGTTTGACGCTACTTTCGGATGACGTGACATGTTTTACGGCTAACGTAATAACCGTTACTTCACGTGGGAAACGTTATTACAGCTGACGGAAACGGAATTATCCCAAGAACTTTAATCAAAATGTCTGTTTTATAAAAAAGAATATGGCCAAGTCCAATTAATTCAATGACTGTCCCTCGTATTTTAGTCAAATTATTATGTCTCCAAATTAAAGCAGCCATAAACTAGTACGCGCGTGGGTTTGGACAATTTGGTACAGGATACGTGGGACAAGCTTTACTGTACGTACTGAGGATTTAGTGAAACACATCCTGCTGCAGGCTTATCGCAACAGCAACTTTGTCTATGTAGTACGCAATCCTACCGAGCTAATCCTGACTGACAGATACAATCTGGTAATTTGTCGTGAGCCCCAACGGCACTGTTGCACAAACACACTCACTCAATAATATGCAAGGTTCACTACGGATCACTACGAACACGAACTATTTACTAATCAATTATCACGGGACCGATATACCTCACCTATACTCATTCACAAATACTAAACGGTTTGAACTGAACTGAGAACTCTCTTCGCTTGTCAGAAAGAAAACAGACAGTCCAGTATATCCTACTTCTGGTATTCTTTCAATCGGTCCGTTGGATGCTCTACATCAGATCAAATGATCATTTCTATCACGGGAGTATTAAGTTTTCAAAAGTTCTTTTGCACCGGCGTTACCCGCTAACCAGTTGGACACGATCTGTCATGCCAAATAATATATCACGTCGTTCTTCTTATACATTTAATAAGGAGGAACTGAAGTAGTTCTTTCGAAACCATCTGTCAACTACACATTGTAGAAGAAAAACGCTAGCAAAGCAGCTATCTTAACAGTTGATTTGTACGCTTAAAAAAGCCTAAACCAAAAAACAAAAATTTCGTAGTCCTACATGGGCGTTTGAAATCTCTGGTCTAATGAAGATCAGACCGTCATGGACACAGTGGAAACGTTTGGTAATATTTATATACATTCTAGATCACGGTCTAACAGCCCGGAAAATGTTTATAAATATTGATTTATCTTTTCAAAATTTTGAAAACTTTGTTTTCTTTATCAACGTGAAGTCAGCTTATATTTATAAGCTTACATATGATATAAGATTATGTATATTCTTAACAGATTTTATACATTTTCATTTTCGCCCAACTCAACAGTTTAAGAACCCAATATATCGGCTTGTAACAATGCGTCGAAGTTTAAGAAAAATATTACAAGAAATAAAACCCGTGACAGCTTTAAAGAAAACATTAAAGAACAACTTTAAAGAAGACAACTCTACCCACATTCCTGTTCATGCAAGTGAAACAATGCACTACAATTCTATTAATTCAATTCTATCACAATTCTGTTATATAACACATTACACGCCGTTATCTGTATTTGTTTCAGTTAAATTATTACGTCTCCAAATTAAATCATGCACAAACAAGTACGCACTGGGTGCACACAGTTTGGTACAGCGTACGTACTGAGGATTACCCAGCAACAGCGTATAGATATAGTGAAACACATCCTGCTGCAGGCTTATCGCTGTGCCGAGCTAATCCTGACTGACAGATATGATCTGGTAATTTCCCCGTCAGCGCTAACGGTACTGTTCGCACACACGCACTCAATAATTTGCAGGACTTAATAAAATAGATTCTAATTTTACCATTAGTTGAAGGGTTTTTACCTAATGTCAACTGCGTTTATTTCTATGTTGATGTTCATAATAATGTACTGATTACAACACCATCGTTCCATTTCATTTGGTGCGTTTGACCCCATTTTGATTTCTCTAATTAATCGACTTCATATTATTCATATTAGTATCAAGTATTAGTGTCAGAATACAATCTGTTGAAGATTATTTTTTTATAACATGAAGTTTACATTCGAAATTGAAATGGCACTTCGTTTAAGGCAACCAAATGCTGAAAAACAGTGCAATCAAAAGAATTATTCTGGACCTGAAAAACTGAAAAAAAAACTGTATCGAGAGCTACATCAAAGATAAGTACTGTTGAAGAGATCTCAACCAGAATTGTCCGTGTAAATAAAGACAAAGATGTTGTATTACTGAAAGGCGAAGGCAAAGGCCGAGGAAGATGTTACTCTGTAATTCTGTGTAAATAAGGATGTGAGGGTCCAAGCGTCGAAAAAGACGCCAACCTTCAGACAGCCGAAAGCGAGTGTGACCCACCAGAGTTCAAAGGATCACAAGTCCACATCAGAACTCCCAGATTAATTTTAGGGGAAAATCTACGATGTCAGGGTCAACCACAGCCACCATGAAACCTTTCCTCAACTCGTGAGCACCGGGAGAACAGGACTCCTGCTGGGCTGGTTCATGATCCCGTGGTACCATTTTTGAGCGCGTCGCTGATAAACACGACGACGCCTGAACCCCAGAATAGTCGTGGGCCTGACGTCCGGGGTCGATCTACAGGATCTTCCTCGGAGATCTACGGCATTTCCTCCACCTTCTGGCGGCGGCAGGGGAACACTACCCCACCATGCCAGTGGGAAGGCAGGTTGTCGTCTCTCCCCCCTTTCGATTGGTCCAACTTAAGACTCCGTCGACTCAACAGTCATTAGTCCAACGATGAAGGGAGAAAAACCGGCCCGAGCCCGACGCTACAGTGTTCGTCTGTGTACTTAATGGATATGTAAATAAGGATGTATCTGACAAAATAAGGAACTTCTCAATTCCTTTAAACCAAACGAGTCATTTAAAACTTCAAATCTAGTACCAATATTGTTCAGCTAATCGCAGTTCCTACCAGACAATTAAGACTAATTACCACTAATCAGATATATCTACGATAAACAGAATCTGTTTTATCAATACAGTCAGTTAAGGCATGTCCGTTATTCAGAACGAAAAGTCAGAATGAAACAGTTATTGTAACAAATAAAATAATAATAAATTAATAGAACCTAAAAAGTATTCGGATGTGTAAACCATTTCTTACCGTTTAATGGTATTCCTATGCAGAGAGTGTCAGGCTGCCGTCCGATGTACAAATGTTATGTAACCAACTACTCGTCGCAAAATCGAATGTTCTCGCTACGTGTGGCAGAAACAAAACGAAACTTATCTCAGAGAGGCATAACCATAAATATTTTCAATAACCATAGGTGTTCGTAGATCGATGACGCAATCAGCGTTAAGACTTCCTGTCAGTGAGAAGAAATCATCTCGTACAGGTTAAATTAACTAACAAACACGTTGCTAAAACCAATACAAGACAGATGGGTAACTCAATACTAGACGCAGAACAATAATTATCTGCTTTGTATAACGTACAATATAATTGATTATTATCCTATATCTTGGAGCAGTAGCAAATTACATGTTGCCGATTAGCTCGGACCTCTTCTAGTAGTTGTTATATGTCAGAGTTACTACAGTGCAACTTATATGAGTACATATAAAGTACCTCCCGTAGGATATAATGAAAAAAATTCAGTCTTACAAATACAAGCACAAAAAAATTATTTGCAAGTTCGGATAGAACACTAAATTAAACGTCCATAATTTGCAACACCAAAGAAAATTACACTTTATTTCAGCGTTTTCCAACTGTCTGAGTAGGGGGAAAATGGGGTTCCTGACTCACAAAGGAATGCCGCCTTTCTTAAAAAACATAAAAAACGATAAAAAACAAGATCAAAGAGATGCCGCCGTTCCCGCGGTCCAAGATTTTTTCCCACGCTCTCCCCACCACCCTGGACCCGCAGTATCCGCGAATTTCCGCGAAAATAATTTTTTATATGCAGCCTTTCGCGAGCCTAAATCACTTTCACTTTCTAATTTCCGCGAATATAATTTTTTATATGCCGCCTTTCGCGAGCCTAGATCACTTTCACTTTCTACTGGACCACAGCATCCGCGACTTTTTCGCTGATCTGTGTGAAGATCCGCGACTTTTTCGCGTATCTGGACCACAGCATCCGCGAATATAATTTTTTATTTTTTTATATGCCGCCTTTCGCGAGCTTAGATCACTTTCACTTTCTATCACTTGATGCAATATTAAATATATGATCGGGGAGTACCAACCTTGCATGAGTTCAAATTTGTTATAATGTATATTAAATCTATATGATCAGGTTTACCAACCTATGGTGGGGGGGTTCCGACTTGATGAATTATAGTGTATATATTAAATATATGATTAGGGTTACCAACCTTGCATGAGTTCAAATTTGTTATAATGTATATTAAATCTATATGATCAGGTTTACCAACCTATGTATGGGTTCAAACTTGATATGTGTGTGTATTATAGTGTATATTAAAATATATGATCAGGGTTACCAATCCTGCATTATTGTGTGTGTGTATAGAACAGATCTGCCAACATTTTTCTTCGGTGGGAAATTCAAACTATATTATAGTAAATTGTTGACGACGACTTCGATATCAACTCTCTCTCCCCTCCTCTCTCTTTGTCTCTAGACACAGTTGTCATCAGTTTTACATAAGCGTCGTGCTACTTATGGATTATTGTAATTAGCGATACTAAAATGTAATCACCAGGAAATATATATTTATCACCTATCTCGTGGCGTCCTTTTTTGACACATGACAGTCATTGACTACGATTTAGAAATTAATATACTACCAAGTCTGTGTGTGTGTGTGTGTGTGTGTGTGTGTGGTAAAGTGTTACGCATAAAAAAATCTCCTTGAAATAAGGTATTTTCAAAAGTTTTGTGTACACACACATTGTATAATAATTTTCGTAATTGTAAGATACAACCTGCAAATTATTAAAATGTCTCTCTCACACATTTCTGATTACTATACAAATAATTGGATGCATATTCGAAGATTTCCCTCATTCAAACGATTTGTATGTGTGTACACGAACTTAAATACAGACGATTGTAATTTTAAAAATTCATTTTTTGCATTAAATATATATCGTAAACAATGAAATAATAATATTTCGTCATTGTAAGATTTTAATAAAACAATTATCAGTTTAAATAATAATTTTCATGATTGTAAGATACAACCTACAAATTATTAAAATGTCTCTCTCACACACACATTTCTGATTACTATACAAATAATTGCATGCATATTCGGAGTACGTTGACAGCGAAACAAGTCTATGCACACACACACACACACACACACACACACACACACATACACACAACGATACTGAATTAGATATAGTTATTATTCACTAAATTAAACCAGAGGTCATTAACCTTCAGAGGACGTCCTACATTCTAATTTCACACCTGCTAGTCATTAGCAGTGATTAGGATTATAAAGTATTTACTCTAAAAACGGACAACTCTACTTTCTAATTTGACACCTGTCAAGCATTAACACCGCTTACAGTAATTACTCTAAAAACGGACACACACACACACACACGTGCTTTCCCCACTACAGTGTACACTATATATACGCTAAGTAAGTTAGCGGCAATTTCTTATTTGTCGACTTGTACTGCACGTAGTACGTGTCTTCCAGTATACACATCTTCTTTTTAAAGACTGTTTGTACGTCTTCAGTGTAGACAACGCACATACTAGTTTGGCTGATACTGTACGTGTCTTCCAGTATACACATCTTCTTTTGGTAAGTGTATAGATTTTATTTAAACGTAAAAATTATCAAGTGCATTATTTATTGAATTTAATACATGTGTGTGTGTACGCGTGTGTATGATCAAATTACAATTTCTGAAAATATATTCTTACAGTATTTTTATAGTGGCAATTTCTCACCAACGTGTGCTGATACATCTTTTTTTTAATAGTTGAAAGACTGTTTGTACGCCTTCAGTGTTGACAACGCACATGTACAGATTTTATTTAATTTTAATTTTAATGTATGTGCAGATTTTTATTTAAACGTAAAAATTATTTGCATTATCAAGCGTGTTATTGAATTTAATACATGTGTGTGTGTGTGTGTATATGATCAAATTATTATGTCTGTTACAAATTTTCTGAAAAATTGCTTTAAACAAACGTTTTTAATGTAAAAAATTTAGAAAGTAGGTCACAGCGTATGATGACATTTATATCTCTCTCTAATTCTGTTGTGGACATACATAGCTGTAAGCAGTGACTATCTCCTTATGAATGCGGAATGTAGACTTTCCTAAAATTATTTGCATTAAAACATTATCGAACGCATTATTGAATTTAATACATGTGTGTGTGCGCGTGTATGTGTATGATCAAATTATTATGGAGTGGGTTATACAAATAATAGTAAAGTGTGTGTAATATATATATATACATTTATTAAAATACATACACACAGCTCCAAGATTATATTAAACAGTTTTACAATTAAAAATACACACACAGCTCGAAGATTATATTGTTACAAGTATGAAAATATATCTAAACTAATATTTACAATTTAAAAAAAAAACATACACAGTTCCAAGATTATATTGTTACAAGTATTAAAATATATCTAAACTAGTTTTACAATTAAAAATACATACACACACACACATAGCTCCAATATTATAACGTTACAAATATGATGAAAATATATATATATTTAAAACTAGTATTTACAAAATATGTATAAAATAAGACTTAAACACGTCTATGTACTGTGTTGGACAATGGTGTATATTCTACAAGCGAATCATGTAGTATCATACAGTAGGCGGTTGTCTGTCTAGGAAAATTCATTGACGATTCAATGTGTGTGTGTGTGTATGTGTGTGTATGATCAAATTACAATTGTCTGAAATATATTCTTACCGTATTTATTCTTTTTTATAGTGGCAATTTCGCATTTGACTGCCTGCGTGAAAGCTATCACTGCATATTTTTTTTAAATAGTTGAAAGACTGTTGTAGTATACACACACAACTTTCATCATTAAGGGTGTATAGACAACACTAGTTGGTGAGTGTACAGATTTATTTAAACGTAAAAACATTATCAAGCACATTATTTATTGAATTTAATACATGTGTGTGTGTGTGTGTGTGTGTGTGTGTGTGTGTATGATCACTTATTATTATGTCTGTTACAATTCTCTGAAATATTGCTTTAAACAAACATTTTTAATGTAACAAATTTAGAAAGTAGGTCCCAGCGTATGATGACATTTATATCTCTCTACTTCTGTTGTGGACATACATACATAGCTGTAAGCAGTGACTATTTCCTTATGAAAGCGGAATGTAGACTTTCCTAAAATTATTTGCATTAAAACATTATCAAGCGCATTATTGATTTTAATACATGTGTGTGTGTGTGTGTGTGTGTATGATCAAATTATTATGTCTGGTACAATTGTCTGAAATATATTCTTACCGTATTTGTTTTTTTTTATAGTGGCAATTTCGCATTTGACTGCCTGCGTGAAAGCTATCACTGCATTTTTTTAAATAGTTGAAAGACTGTTGTAGTATACACACACAACTTTCATCATTAAGGGTGTATAGACAACACACATACTATTTGGTGAGTGTACAGATTTATTTAAACGTAAAAACATTATCAAGCGCATTATTTATTGAATTTAATACATGTGTGTGTGTATGATCAAATTATTATTATGTCTGTTACAATTCTCTGAAATATTGCTTTAAACAAACATTTTTAATGTAAAAAATTTAGAAAGTAGGTCCCAGCGTATGATGACATTTATATCTCTCTAATTCTGTTGTGGACATACATAGCTGTAAGCAGTGACTATTTCCTTATGAAAGCGGAATGTAGACTTTCCTAAAATTATTTGCATTAAAACATTATCAAACGCATTATTGAATTTAATACATGTGTGTGTGCGCGTGTATATGTATGATCAAATTATTATGGAGTGGGTTATACAAATAATAATAAAGTGTGTGTAATATATATATACATTTATTAAAATACATACATACATACACACAGCTCCAAGATTATACGAACTTTGAAAACTGGTGTACATATTGTACAATAATGCAAAACGGTCTTTCCCAATATCCAAGTTTAAATTATCGTAAGGATAATACTTGTCGTTTAGAAACAGTCTCGCATTGATCACGTTACAGTGATCAAATTCATCAGCGCGTGCTGGCAGTACATTTTTTCTTGCTGTCTGAAACGCTAACACAGCAAAGCGTGGTTTTTCTAGCTGATTTCTTTCAATAATCAGAAAGAATATCGGTATTACCACACCTACATTTTAACATTAAATTTCGAGTTTCATTATTTAATTTGTCGTCAGCAGGTAATTTGTAATATTCTTGAAATATAAGGAGGGCATTGGAAACATCTGAATCATTTACTAATTGCAATGACGTTTTATCTTTCGTATAAAGATATCCATATTCATATAAGTAACGTTTAACTTGATCCAATTGAAACTGTGTTGTGTTATCCGTTAAACATTTTGTCCATAATGTTAAAAAAAAATATTACCGATTTAAGTGGCGTCATGGTTTCCGATTGTACTTTACAATGACAAATACCAAACAACGTTGTTAATAATTATAAAAGAATATGTTATTATCCCTTCTCCTCAATATTTATAAAAAAGATTTTTAACAAAATATGAATTAACAGGAATCGAACCTACATACTTACCTTCTTACCTTCACATTTACCATTACTAGTCTACCATTTAATCGATTAAGCTAATTCATATCTTATTAACGAACGATTACTCACGAAAGGAAAAACAGTTTACGTGTCAACGAACTCGGAATGTTTATGTTTACATTTTAAGTGTGCAATGTTTACGTGTCAACAAACACCGTCTGTTTATGTTTACATTTTTATGTGAGAGTCATTACATCGGCGGAGATGTCAACTAGAGAGAGCTCCCCCCTTTCAAATAGTATTCATCAAAACTTTGTAAATTAGAATCTGCACTACAGTCAAACATACGCACACACAAATAAATTAAAAATAGAAATTAATTTCATCATATGTCTGTTGGTTGCTAGTAGTATGGGCCTGTATTTCCTCATATCGTTCTTATTGTATTTTTTCGATAGTTTCATAAACAAAAGTTCATACAGACCAGGTGTACCCTCGTAAATTTTTCCTACACACACATCAACGCATGCACTATATATTGTCACCGGACAATATAGATAGAATGTGTCCACACCGCTATGTCTCCCCATAGCAAAATACTTTCGAATATTGTTTTGTCTTTCACACGATACATCATCGAATACGATAACAGAGTCGAGACCAGTGATTTCACTCGGTAGCGGGACTTCTTCGTTCTCGCTGTATGCATGCACTATCCTGCATTGCAACATCCAGTGAGCGTTACGTGTCGTTCTCTCTGGGTCCCTTGCGTTTCGTAGACTCTTTTCAATTTCTTAATCGCTCTCTGGACACACTCGTTACGTCCGTCCGTCCGACTGTCTATATCTGTCTGTCTGTCTGTCTGTCTGTCTGTCTGTCTGTCTATCTGTCTCTCTCTCTCTCTCGTTGTCAAACGTTATGTTCAAACCGTTTCTCCTCTCTGTGATCATTACCGCGCATGTATATGATTTTAGAAAGTTTATATATATTCGACAAATATTAACTGTGTACGTACTTACAACGCCCGCTCTCTCTCTCTCTCACTCATCGTCAAAACGTTGACTTCATTTTTCATTGTATTAAATAATTAACAAATATTAACTATGTGTGCGTGTGTGTTGTCAACTACTTACATGCGCGTTCTCTCTCTCTCTTAACATAACGCTTCGTGTGAAGCGTTTTGTAGAGCAGGTTTCAACTGTGGAAGGTTTCATCGGACAAAAGGCTTGCCGCATGACAACTGGCACCAATCGTACACTCTAGTGTTTTTGGTGGTCCTAAAAAGGACCGAGTTGTGAGAACGGCGATGTTGGTAGTGCCGCGCTGAGATGTTCGGCGGCTGCGCCTACTGTTCTCGGCGTACTGCAGTCCTCCTCTTCTTCCGACACTGGTTGTAGAGTCAGCTGCCGACCCAGCGAAATCCATCGCTGACGCGGAACTTTCAAAATTTTCTGTCGGCTCAGGTTTTATTAACTAACTGGCATCGCTGATTGGCTAGCTCCGAACACGAAGTTGGTTACGTCTCGGTGGCTGCTGATGTCTGATTGGCTCGCTGTGTCCACCGCTGGTACCGGAGAGCAGATGTTCGCATACCGCTGCCATCACAATATATAACCGGTGAACTTCACAATCGTTCGTGTTGCTGAACACTACTGTGCTACAAATTGTATGTTACAAATTGATATTCTAATTTACTTTGTGAGATATAAAGCGTTTAAGATACACTAACATAATACCAGCGTTATAACAGTTTCTTTGTTTTTCAGTATTCACTCTCACGTCTGAATATTACCATGTCTGACCTTCAGCAGAATCCAGAACATCAGCAGGAACAGGGACATCCTCAACAAGGTAAAAATTTTTTTAAATACCAATTGTATCTCTCTATAATTATGCAGCAAACCAAATTTGTTTGATATGAATTAACATGTATAAGATAGTCTCTTGACGTTGTTTAGAAATTGATATGACGGAGAAAATTTTTTATGTTCTGACATAGGTTTGTCACCTTCTCCCCCATGTATTGTCTCTTGACATCGTTTAGAAATTGACATGACGGAGAAAATTTTTCATGTTCCACCATAGGTATGTCACCTTCTCTCCAATGAACTAATTCAATTCCGCAACAAAAGCATTTAACTCTATCGTCTATGAATGACATACTATGTCCACAAACATCATAATTTAGCGGATAGTAGTAAAACCCGGCAAACGCTAACTCGTCGGGACTGACAAACGTCACTTCCCAATACTTGAACGATTTTCTTCTTTCACTTTCAATGCTAAAATCAGGAGTAGCTGCCATCTTCACAGTTTGCAATAAACTAACGTATTACTAACGTGTACTATCTATTTATTTACCATAAACATGAATGTGTGTTATTCATCATTCCTATTAGCTAATACATGTGTTTCTATTGTTTCAGATATGACACGATTTTATATTGTGCGAAACAGTAGTATTAGAGGATGTCTCACAACTTTTAATTACCTGCCTGTGTACACAGAAGAAGAAGATCAAGATATAGTACCGATAATGACCGAGGTGCGACCTTTATTGTGCAAGGATATTCTGGCAGAACAAGCACGTTTACGCAGTATCAAATGGCATATTGCGTGCAGGATGCGTTTCACTAAAACTGCGTTAGATGGTGACAGCGGCGAAGAAAAAGAGGTAACCAAAGACGCCGTCTTCCACGGACGTTGTCGTACGTTGCTCACGGACGACAACGACGAGTTGAACTGTCTACTCGATGAATCCTATGATAAAATCATGAATAGCATATCCAATTTTACCCGTGACGGGAGCGGATGGTCGGTGGATGCTGTACTGAAGCTGGAACTAGTTGTTGGACGGTACCGACCTCTAGCAGCATCCTCCTACCTTCCAACCCCGCGAAAACTTGCACTCACCAAGGCAGTAGTCAACATCAAGAACTCCCAAGATGAAATGTGTTTTCTATGGTCCGTACTAGCTCACATACACCCTCAAGAACGTAATAAAGAACGTGTTTCAAAGTACCTCTTATTCAAAAACACAATAAATATGACCGGTATCGAGTACCCTGTTTCTATAAACTCACTTTCTAAATTTGAAACACAGAATCCCAACATTTCTATAAACGTTTTCGGCTATGATATAGAAGACAATATCAGAAACGAATCAAAAAATGAGGTTTATCCATTAAGAATTACCCCCAATAAGGACAGATTACATCACGTTAATCTTTTACTTCTGTCCGATACAAATAGCCGAAAACGCTACTGTCTTATCAGTAGCATTAATAAATTGTTATCATCCCTTACAAAACACAAAGAAAAATCATTTTACTGTGACTACTGCCTGCATCGTTTCACCACAGAACATGGTCTGTCCGATCATCTCCCCTACTGCACACCTCACGGCGAGCAGAAAACCAAAATGCCCACAGAGGAGGAGAAGTTTATGTCATTTAAAAATTACGCGCACTGTCTTAAAGTACCCTTTACCGTCTACGCCGACTTCGAGTCCCTCATCACTCCGCTTCAATCGTGTTCACCTGGTAACAACGTCCCGACGACAGTGCACGAGTTAGGCGAATTCTACTCAGTTGATAGCAACGGTGCCCGTCAGAAAATAACTTCTCCTCCTGTATCGTCCACATCATAGAAGCGATGCATATTCCGTCAGGTTTCTCCTATGCTATCGTGGATCATACACACAGACTCTGGAGAGAGGCTAAAGTTTATCGAGGTGAAAACGTTGTAGACACTTTATTCTCGTGGTTGATGAAAGACGCCGAGGATATGATGAAGGTAGTACGACATAACGTACAAATAATTATGTCCGATGATGACAATGTTGCGTTCACTAACGCCACCGTTTGTCATTTGTGTGAGCGCCCTTTGACAGACGATGACAAGGTACGCAATCATTGTCATCTTACGGGGAAATTCTTGGAAGCAGCCCACAATAGCTGTAATCTAAGCTACAAGATGCCTCGTCATATCCCCGTCTTCTTTCACAACCTTCGTGGCTACGACTGTCACCATTTAATGCTGGGTTTAGGAAAATATAAGGACCAACACGTATCCTGCATTGCAACATCCAGTGAGCGTTACGTGTCGTTCTCCCTGGGTCCCTTGCGTTTCGTAGACTCTTTTCAATTTCTTAATCGCTCTCTGGACACACTCGTTACCAATCTGTCCACGTCCGGGAGCCAATTTCCTTTGCTCAGAGAGGAAATGCTTAGACGGGGTTTCGACGAACAGACCAATCTGCTCGTACGCAAGGGAGTATACCCTTACGAGTACGTTGACAGCATTGATCGATTCAACGAAACAAGTCTACCCGCTCGTGAACACTTTGATAACCGGTTGTTGGAATCGGCTATTTCGGACGCAGATTACGAGCATGCACAAAACGTGTGGAGTGCATTCAATCTGCGTACGTTTGGCGATTACCACGATTTGTATTTGTTGACAGACGTAATGCTGCTGGCCGATGTCTTTGAAAGTTTCCGAGACATGGCCTTACGCGATTACTGCTTGGACCCGTGTCATTTTTACTCGCTTCCCGGACTCGCTTGGAACGCGATGCTAAAAATGACAGGGGTCGAATTAGAGCTGTTAACAGAGATAAATCTGCATCTGTTCCTTGAGTCTGGGGTCCGCGGAGGCTGCGCGATGATATCCAACCGTCACGCAGTCGCTAACAATCCTCTGATTCCAGATCAGTACGATGTATCGAAACCGACCTCCTTCATTTTGTATACAGACTGTAATAATTTATACGGTGCAGCCATGTCGCAACCACTCCCTTACGCAGACTTCCGATGGCTCGATCGTAACGAAATCGAGTCCTTGGACGTACGTAATGTGAGTGATGATTCCGACATCGGGTACATCCTCGAAGTCGACCTACACTATCCCGATACCTTACACGACCTGCATTCCGACTACCCACTTGCACCTGTGCGCCAGCGCGTAACACCCGATATACTTTCTCCCTTTTCCAAACGTTTACACGAGAGTATATACAGATCATCGTATAACGAATCAGGGTCATCCTTAGAGAAGTTGTTAACAACTTTGGAGGACAAACAAAATTACGTTCTCCATTATCGAAATTAGAAATTGTATTTAAGTCTTGGCTTAGAGCTGAAAGCGACTCATAGGGTGTTGTGTTTTAAGCAAAGCGCTTGGTTGAAACCGTTTATCGATTTCAACACCCGCAAGAGGCAAACAGCCGTCAACAGCTTTGAAAAAGACCTTTTCAAACTGATGAACAACGCCGTATACGGTAAGTCGCTGGAGAACGTACGGAAACATATAGACTTTGAACTAGTCTCGAATGAACGACGGCTTCAAAAACTAGTTTCCACACCTAGGCTAAAACGTATGATTCGTTATACGAACGATCTGGTGGGGCTCTCACTCCGTAAAAAATCCATTGTTCTTTCCCGTCCCGTGTATGTCGGCTTCACGGTGCTTGACGTTAGCAAAACGATAATGTACGACTTTCATTATCGTTATGCTGTCGCCAAGTACGGCCGCAACGTTAAATTATTAATGACAGATACAGACAGTCTGATGTATAGCATTCAAACATCAGACTTGTATGCAGACATGAAGAAGGACCTACACGTTTTTGACACATCGGATTACCCTACGTCTCATCCTTGTTATAGCCTTAAGAACAAAAAGGTTGTCGGACTGTTCAAGGATGAAACGTGTGGTCGTCCTATTAGAGAATTCGTGGGTCTCCGTGCGAAATGTTATTCGTTCCTTGTGGCCCACGAAGATCCCACCCAAGAGTGTCAAAAACGTGTATGTAAAGGTGTGCTTCGAGTTGCAATTAAGAGGAGTCTGCGACACGATATGTATCGCAAGTGTCTCACTGATCATTGTCAGTTTTCTACCAGTGCGCTTTGTTTACGTAGCGATCATCATACGCTGTACACGATGCGTGTAAATAAGCAAGCGTTGTCACCGTATGATGATAAGCGTTATATATTAGACAATGGTCATGATACGCTTGCATACGGTCATTATCGGATACGATAACGCATCAACATGGAGAACGACGACGACGACACCTCCCCACCTACTAAAAAAATTCGTCTCCATGTATAGTAACCCTCCTCAACACTTGTTTCTTTCGTCAGTTGATGTCTCTCGGTGCTTCAGTCCAGACGTCTGTAAACGTAAGTTCACATGTTAATATTTCAACGATATTTGTATGTTTAAACATAATATATATAGAGTTTGTAATGTGTGTGGTTTTTTTGTCTTACAGTATTATGGATAACACTGCGGTTATAATCGACTTCCAGTGCTTTTTCGACGACAACGGAAAATATATTGTGAAGGAACTGTCAATCATGGACGTTCTGAGATTTGCTGGTAGACATTGGATTTTGACACCGCCTGCTACATCCGTTACGAATCCCAAATACGTTAGGACAAACCACTGGTTAACAACAAATTATCATAGACTTAGATGGAGCGAAGGAGAGACACCATACGACAATCTTGTTTCATTGTTAACATCACATACACGTATATATAAATATGTGTTTGTGAAGGGTTTTGAGAAAAAACGTTTTTTGCAATCAAAGATAATACACAATAATATCATCAATCTCGATTACTTTGGTTGTCCTAAAAACATACCGTATATAATTCATGGAACAGAATGTCTTAGACATTTCAATTCTTCTGACCGTTGTGCCAACTATAAGGTGCACGCTATTCGGGAATGGATGATTCATGATTTTTGCTTTAAACAAACATTTTTAATGTAACAAATTTAGAAAGTAGGTCACCGCGAATGATGACATTTATATCTCTCTCTCTCATTCTGTTGTGGACATGTACATACATGCATAGCTGTAAGCAGTGACTATTTTCTTATGAAAATGGACTTTCCTAATGACATTGTTATATTTTGGTGTCTCTAATTTCGTCTGTGGGACATGTTCATACATGCAAATGAAAGTGGGACACCGACGTTACCACCACCACCACTATCACATTGTACTGTCCTTTTGTGTCGAATATTCTGTCATTGTTTGGTTCTCTCTGGTTTGATACAGACGTGTTCACTAGTGTCTTCTAATAATGTCGTTTCTTGTAAAGTTTAATGCTGTAAGTGCTATCGAGTACAAACGATGTTCAGAATTGATAGTGAATAAAAAATATCCCATCATGGTCTTAACAAATGTGGACACAAACTATGGGAACTCTGTGCTTGCTACGTTGGAGGATGGCGACCGTCACTATCGTGTCTATCTTCCCAAGAGGTATGCAGGTGTCTTCACGAATGAGGAGCTCAGACATATCAAACCTAAAGAACTACATTTAGTGTATCGAGGGACGAGAAATCAAACAACACAAGTAGAGATTGAGTCCTAACGTCGTAAGTAGCAATCGTGTTAACAAACAATTTATTGATGTGTGTGCGTGTGTGTAGTTTCAACTCTCTGTACTTAACACTTTAATAATTGAATTTGTATGTACATGATAAATGTATCATTGATTCTACAAGTTTCGTTGAATAATAGTTGGTTCGATTAGAAATTATTTGAAAGTACATTAACTTATGCGATAAATGTATCATTGATTCTAAGTAGTATTTACAAATTTCCAGTGAATAATATTTGGTTTGGTTTGATTAGAAATTATTTGAAAGTACATTAACTTATGAAAAATGACATATACTTGAAAAAGTTTACTTACTTAACGCATTTGATTCTTTCCACTAACTGTGTGTGTGTGCATGTGATAATTGAATATTATCGTATCAGTGATTCTAATATCGACTGTATTGTTATGTTACAGATAAACTTCCTTGTGAACTGTATCTACAGCCGTGAAATTATTATTTTAAAATCTTACAATGTCAAAAAATTATTATTAATATTTATTTTATATAACAATGTTTGTTTGTGATATATGTATATTTAATCAATGTAAAATGTATTTTGAATAATTGTATTATAACGGTTTGTAAACTATATTTTAAGTTTGTGTACAGTGCTGTAAATATATATTTAATCAGTTAAAACAATATTATTATTAATATTTTATATATATAACAATGTTTGTGATATATATATTTAATCAATAATTGTATTATAGCGGTTTGTAAACTATATATTTTATGTTTGTGTACAGTGTTGTAAATATATTTAATTATTTAAAACAAATTATGGTTTATTTTAATTTATTTCGTTATAAACCTTCGAATATGCATGCAATTATTTGTATAGTAATCAGAAATGTGTGTGAGAGAGACATTTTAATAATTTGTAGGTTGTATCTTACAATCGTGAAAATTATTATTTAAACTGATAATTGTTTTATTAAAATCTTACAATGACGAAATATTATTATTTCATTGTTTACGATATATATTTAATGCAAAAAATGAATTTTTAAAATTACAATCGTCTGTATTTAAGTTCGTGTACACACATACAAATCGTTTGAATAAGGGAAATCTTCGAATATGCATCCAATTATTTGTATAGTAATCAGAAATGTGTGAGAGAGACATTTTAATAATTTGCAGGTTGTATCTTACAATTACGAAAATTATTATACAATGTGTGTGTACACAAAACTTTTGAAAATACCTTATTTCAAGGAGATTTTTTTATGCGTAACACTTTACCACACACACACACACACACACACACACACAGACTTGGTAGTATATTAATTTCTAAATCGTAGTCAATGACTGTCATGTGTCAAAAAAGGACGCCACGAGATAGGTGATAAATATATATTTCCTGGTGATTACATTTTAGTATCGCTAATTACAATAATCCATAAGTAGCACGACGCTTATGTAAAACTGATGACAACTGTGTCTAGAGACAAAGAGAGAGGAGGGGAGAGAGAGTTGATATCGAAGTCGTCGTCAACAATTTACTATAATATAGTTTGAATTTCCCACCGAAGAAAAATGTTGGCAGATCTGTTCTATACACACACACAATAATGCAGGATTGGTAACCCTGATCATATATTTTAATATACACTATAATACACACACATATCAAGTTTGAACCCATACATAGGTTGGTAAACCTGATCATATAGATTTAATATACATTATAACAAATTTGAACTCATGCAAGGTTGGTAACCCTAATCATATATTTAATATATACACTATAATTCATCAAGTCGGAACCCCCCCACCATAGGTTGGTAAACCTGATCATATAGATTTAATATACATTATAACAAATTTGAACTCATGCAAGGTTGGTACTCCCCGATCATATATTTAATATTGCATCAAGTGATAGAAAGTGAAAGTGATCTAAGCTCGCGAAAGGCGGCATATAAAAAAATAAAAAATTATATTCGCGGATGCTGTGGTCCAGATACGCGAAAAAGTCGCGGATCTTCACACAGATCAGCGAAAAAGTCGCGGATGCTGTGGTCCAGTAGAAAGTGAAAGTGATCTAGGCTCGCGAAAGGCGGCATATAAAAAATTATATTCGCGGAAATTAGAAAGTGAAAGTGATTTAGGCTCGCGAAAGGCTGCATATAAAAAATTATTTTCGCGGAAATTCGCGGATACTGCGGGTCCAGGGTGGTGGGGAGAGCGTGGGAAAAAATCTTGGACCGCGGGAACGGCGGCATCTCTTTGATCTTGTTTTTTATCGTTTTTTATGTTTTTTAAGAAAGGCGGCATTCCTTTGTGAGTCAGGAACCCCATTTTCCCCCTACTTGTCTGTCTCGAAATTTTGGAAAAATAATAACAATATAAAATAAAATAAAGTGTCTAACTCGGCAAAAAAAGGAATTCAAAAAGTTGTTTGCTTAGTTAGTTAATAGGTCTGTCTTGAACAGTAAATGTAGTCCTGATAAATTTGCATTACAGATGAAAAAGTGCTCTGATATAACTGGGAAACCACAAGTAGCACTGAGGTAAGTAACATTCATCATTATGATATATTACGCTGCAGTGTGATTTTAAAGACATTGCGGAAGGTAATGACGGTGAGGAGGAGGTCGGTATTTAGAGACGACAGTATGACGCGGCTTCTGACTATTTATGTGTACTGTGCTGTCGGCTAAAAAAGTTTGGAAAACGCTATTTTATTTGTTTGTTTTAAATTATTTGCAACCTTTATTTTAAATTAATATAACAATTTTAATATCTTTAAGCATTTTTTGTTATAAACAATACGATTATTGCCGAGCAACAGGAATCGACTGAATGAATTTTTAAATATCGGTATGGAGAACCATACATGACTTCCATATTCTAAGATTTATTTTTAAAATCATTTTCGAAATGAAATATTACCATAGAAACTACTTCTTTCTACTTACTGCTTCAGCCTTAACTACAGTACTGTGGTCACTAACATATACCACCTCACGTTATCGCACTCGATTTTCACTGATGATGGAAGTCAATGGCATTGCCGAAACGTCTGGTTTTGTAGAAAACATTGGACTACGGCCAAATATCCCGGGAAGGAATTTTAACAAAAACTACTTCTTTGTTGCCGATAACGTTGTACACATATATATAAAAAATATGCATAAAATTAATGGCTTGTATAAGTTAATGATTGATCTCCATTAAGTAGTGCTTAAGTTTCCAAAGTTTTAATATTATGATGTCCGTAATTAAAACATCAGAGCAGGTTTCGTGTGTATGAGGGTTCACCGTGGACAAAAATTTTCAACATTTCCTATTGATCGTTGCTTAGAATAAATCTGCGAATCTACAGTGTACGTTACACAGAACAAACACGCGGAAAAGAAGGAGCGCTCCGAAGTCACTCATGGACCCTCAGCATCTTGCAGAGGGTTCATTCCCTAAAGACGAAAAGTCTGTCTATGAATCGTTCCTCTGTAAACACGTGCAGTTACACTGCCCAGCGATCCACAGGAAGCAAATCGCTATCCACGCTGGACACTTTTTCGGCTTGCATGCGTTATGTTGGTATGGGTTCGGCACTTTCCATTTAAAAACCGTGCAAATGTAAGAAAATAAACATGAATGAGGCCAGAAATAACGCGAATTGTGTGTGTGTGTGTGTGTGTGTGTGTGTGTGTGTGTGTGTGTGTGTGTGTGTGTGTGTGTGTGTGTGTGTGTGTGTGTGTGTGTGTGTGTGTGTGTGTGTGTGTGTGTGTGTGTGTGTGTGTGTGTGTGTGTGTGTGTGTGTGTGTGTGTGTGTGTGTGTGTGTGTGTGTGTGTTCCCTGCCTTTTTATTGCGGTAGTGATAATAATAAAATGGAAACGTAAACAGTACATAACTGAGATATGCTTGCCTGCCACGCACGATATATTTTCTCTTATACATGACTAGCAGAATACCCGTGCTTCGCTACGGAGTTTCACGTTGTACGTAATGAAAATGTTAGTTTAATTAATAAAGTTTAATTAAAGTAGGCTTCTTAAAAATAAATAGCTGTTGCCCACAACTTCGTTCGCGTGGTCTTCAATTTAATGCGATAATATATTTAGAACAGAATCTATTCTATTGGGTTGCCATAGTAACCAGATATAATAGTTTTTTAAGACCGCAAAGAACCCCCCCAGAGGATCGTATCGAAAAAAACACCTCCCCTATGTTGGTTCTCCCGTTGCGTAAAATATTTGTGCCAAGTTTGGTTGAAATCGGTCCAATGGTTTAGGTGGAGACGTGGAAGACCCCAAAGGACCCCCCAAAGGATCGTATCAAAAAAACACTTGTCCTATGTTGGTTCTTCCTTTGCGTAAAATATTTGTGCCAAGTTTGGTTGAAATCGGTCCAGTGGTTTAGGAGGCGATGTGGAAGACCCCAAAGAACCCCCAAAAGGACCCCATCGAAAAAACACCTATCCTATGTTGGTTCTCCCGTTGCGTAAATTATTTGTGCCAAGTTTGGTTGAAATCGGTACAGTGGTTTAGGAGGAGATGTGGAAGAAACCTTCGCGGACGTGCGCACAACAACTCACCGAAGTTTCATCGCAATCGGATGAATGGTATAGGAACGCATACGGGACAAACAAAGAAACATTCATTTTTATATATAAGATGTAAACTATACCACTTACTTGACATAAACCGTGATAGCTAAGCTAATGTACAACATATATGTATTAATTATACACATAAATGTTCCTCGATAGACACTCTATCTATTGGCGAAAACTTGAATAAAATCCGTTCAGTACTTCCTGAGATTAGCGATTTCAAACACAGAGAGAAAACGGACCGACTTTACTTTATACTATGTACAGATTTACATTAAAATGAAAAAATTATAATTTTATTGCCTGGCAACAAAATTATTTTATTTTTAACAATTACCATTGTTTGAAAAAGTTTAAATGAATTTTCAAGTACTTTACTCTTGTTAAAACGTAAAAGGTTACAGGTAAACTACCCCTTCCCCTCAACCGATCTTCACCAAAAACAATAGGTTTTGAGTACTCTACAAATCACGGCTGTATGCAAAACATTCTTTGATTCTGTTTGAATTTGCGGCTGTTATCGTTTGCCATAGAAAATACCCTTGATAAAAAAACGCTGCAGGTAACCTACCCCTTTCCCTTAACCGATCTTCACCAAAAACAATAGGTCTTGAGAACTCTGCAATTTAGAGCTGTATGCAAATAATCTTTTGATTCTGTTTGAATTTGCGGCTGTTATCGTTTGCCATAAGAAATACCCTTCTTAAAACATAAAACGTTACCGGTAAACTACCCCTTTCCCTTAACCGATCTTCACCAAAAACAATAGGTCTTGAGAACTCTATAAATCAGGGTTGTATGCAAAACATTGTTTGATTCTGTTTGAATTTGCGGCAGTTATCGTTTGCCAAAAAAAAAATTTCCCTTGATAAAAAAAACCGTTGCAGGTAAACTACCCCTTTCCCTCAACCGATCTTCACCAAAAACAATGTGTCGTGAGTACTCTACAAATCAGGGCTGTATGCAAAAAATTATTTGATTCTGTTTGAATTTGCGGCAGTTATCGTTTGCCATAGAAAAAAAATCTACACACAGACAGACACACAGACACACAGACACACAGACACTTTCCGGAAAACGACTTTTTTTCATGTTTTGAGTGTAGTACAATCAGAATCTGCAATAATCACGAACACGATTTTTTTTGCCATCACCATACTTCCATTCCTTAAGGAATATGGAAGTTAAAAAATTTACACAAAGAGAGTTGTCATACACTTAGATTATTTAACCTTTTAAACAACTTTGAAAGTATGTATACATCGACACCTTAGAAAAAATGCGCCATATATTTGAGGCATTGTGACTCCACTATGAGCTATACGGAATTCCCACGCATACAGGTATTCCTTTTCCTTTTTAATTTATTCAAACACGGTCAGCTGTCCTAACGGATTGTGAATCCCATCGTAATCATAACTCTTGATACTATCTTTTTAAATACACTGTAGGTAGTGTCACTCTAAACATTCTTACTGCAAATTATGTGGCAACAATAATGAGAAACCATGCTACCGCAAATCAGTCAATCATCAACAGTGGGTCTACAACCCTTGGTGGGTCTTGGCTTGCTCCTAGAGTCGAGTCCATTTCTCCCTATTGCATGCCCTGGCTTTCAAGTTTCTTTTCTTATGTTCAGCTTTCCGAGGTCCTCCTCTATCTGGTCTTTGAATCTACTTCGGGGTGGTCCCCTTTTTCTACTACCCATTAGTTTCTGGTAGAAAATATGTTTCGTAGGCTGTCCTTCCTCCATTCTCTCTGTGTGCCCAACTCACCTTAGCCTGTGTATTTTGATTATCCTGACAATCTCCGGCTTTTTGTAAACATGGTATAGTTCATAAGTATAGCTCCTGCGCCACATTCCATTTTCTTGTACTCCCCTAAATATCGTTCTTAGAATCTGTCTTTCACAGCAACGTAGAAGTCTCTCTCTATTTTTTTGTCATTGTCCAGGTTTCTGAAGCATATGTCAGCACTGGCCTGATAAGTGTTTTGTAGATTTGCATTTCGTGCTTTTTGAGATGAAGCTACGTGTCAGGTACTGTTTTAATCCATAAAATGTTTTATTTTCGAGATATATTCTTAGTCTTGTTTCTGTGTTGATGTCATTAGTGCTGTTTACCGTGCTACCGCAAATATTGCGAAAAATTACGCTTTGCACTTAGTGTACTTGTGTGTTAAAAGTTTGTATAAAATACTTTTTCCCCGTAAAGTGTGATTAAAAGTTTTTATCAGCTATTTTATCTGTGTTAGCAGTCTTCGTAACAACTTTGTCGTATTTTGTTGCTTCTCTGCAATGTACAATTTTCCCTCGAACTGCTATGTGTTCGAACTGCTATGTGTTCGAGGGAAAATTGTACATAGCAGAGAAGCAACAAAATACGACAAAGTTAAAAGTTTTTACGATTGTATGAAACGTCTTGTTAACGTCTTATCAAACTACACAATCTATGCATTACGCTAGGGATAATTTGAGATAATTCTACCTCATTTATAATTTGAGATAATCGGCATACGTTAACAAAAATTTTATTAGGTTATTTTTTGGAGAGGATTTGGTGTTTGAAGATTTAATGTTACATACGAAATTAAGGCAGTACAAAATATTTGTAATACTCGTATACACTTCATATATATTACTTACAACATGATTAAGTATGCAAGTAGAAATCCACTACCTTTTTAGTAGACAAACAAACACAATTTTTTAGTTGCTAAATGCCTATTTTATGCAAGAGCTGTAGATTACATAAGACCTCTCGTAAGAGCTGTTCTTCGGTAGTAGAAACAGCTTTTTGATACAGACATTTTATTGGAAAATTATTTTAGTTTTAAAATATTTAATTCAAGCACATAACTGTAGCCGTTTATAACAATATTGATATTGCTACGAAAATTACGTAACGCTCTCGAAAATTCTTCCAGTGCGTCATACTACACGTTTCTCGACTAGCCCAGCTCGTGTAGCGTTTTTGTCAAGGTCGTGAACGAACGTGGCCTCCAGACCGTTCGAGCACTTGTAACTACGCAAATTAGCAAATTGTGCCGGTTAGTCGCCAGGAGAATGGAAAACTATTCTGGAAATTCTGCGGGGTATATATAAGCGTCAACGACCGGCTTAGAAGTCAGTTACAGTCGGCGATTTATTTAATGCGGATTTAGTGACTGTTGCGGATTAGTGGAAAGTTATTGTCGTGTTAATTATTGCGGTACTGTAATAAGGTGACATTATTATTGCATGTGCACAAACTTAACTTGAATTATTGTTGACTTCAAATTGTTGTTTGTGACTAATTAAAGCTAGTAATTAGTGATTCCACTGTTGTCTGATATTTTGTTTCCAGTGCACAGTACGATGATCGGTGTGATAGTCAATCCCGGTCGGTGTCGGACGGTCGGTGTGTGTAAGTCGGTTATCTTAGGTCAATGATTTCCAACCGATGGCCCGCCACACCTTTTAATGGGGCGTGAAATTTATTTTGAAAGACCAATTTAATATTTAGTCTATTTACTTTAATTTGTAAATAAATAAAAGAATATTGTTTTATCTGAGAATGATGTTGAACTAGAAACCTATTTAAAATTGTCTCACTGATTCACTAATAAATGCACAACAGATTTCACTTTATCTGTTTAACGGAATGTGTATTTGCTCTAGTTCACTTTAATTTTTATCATATTATAAGATATCTTTCCTTCCATCCCTCGGCTAGACAAAACAGACACGTCTGTCCGATGATTAGTCTTTTATTCGTTTCCAGTCGTTTCTGTTTCTCAAAGTTATGTTAAGCGTTTTCAAATTTCAACTCGATATGCAAGAAAGACACGTGTTTTTAGTACAGCTGTAGCAGATAGACTTTAGTTTTCACATCAAAGATTAAATGTCAGTATAAGGCGTTTAATACCTTCCTTATATCTTCAATATTATACTGGAGTAATAAATATGGTACCTTTAAAGATATATCAAATCTGTAAATTACCTTGTTAAAATTCAATACTGCCTTTTTTATTTTTACGTTATTTCTAAAAAATTATCGCTTATAATTCGACCAATCGGTATATTTCTGAGATTAATTGTACGCCTCAAGGACATTTAAGTCGGAAACCAACGACCTAGATTCAAATTAAATTTTACATCATTTTATTTGATATGATTATGTATCAACTCTTTAATCATTGTCAGCATTAATATAGTTACCCGTGTTACAGATGTATTAACAAATGTACAGTTCAATTGTTGTTCAAAGTTATCGGATACTTAAATTAGCCACTTTTAGTTAGATTTTGGAGACTGAGATACAACAACGAACTATATCAAATATATAAAGAGATACCAGTCTCAAAATTTATAAGAATACAAAGATTGCGTTGGGCCGGACATGTTATGAGAATGGAGGATGGCAGGAACCCCAACTGGGTAAATAGGAGGGAACGAGACCTAGAGGTAGACCGAGGAAGAGGTGGGAAGATGGCGTTGCAGAGGACGCGAGAGACATGGGGATAAGAAACTGGAGGAGGGTTGCAGTGGATAGAGTGGATTGGAGGCGGAGATTGGTGGAGACCAGAGCCCGACTTGGGCTGTAGCGCCATAGGAGGAGGAGGAGGAGTTAGTTGTGCAAAAACCGTGACAATAGTTGTGCATAAACCGTTTTATATGTGTTTAATGTTTGTTGATATTACTTCTCAGTGATTTCGATCATCTGTCAAGTTGCAAGTTTGAATGTTCGGTTTACAAAAAAAAAAAATATCGTTATGGTGAACCATACGTGACTTTCATGTTCTAATATTTATATTTAAAGTCATTTACTTGAATTCGGTTTGATAATTTCTAAAAAAATTATTTTCAAATTATTTTCAAACTATTTTCACTATTTAAAGATATTTTTACTTCCATATTCCTTAAGGAATGGAAGTATGGTGATGGCAAAAAAAATCGTGTTCGAGATTATTGCAGATTCTGATTCTACTACACTCAAAACATGAAAAAAAGTCGTTTTCCGAAAAGTGTCTGTGTGTCTGTCTGTCTGTCTGTGTGTCTTTCTGTAGATTTTTTTTCTATGGCAAACGATAACTGCCGCAAATTCAAACAGAATCAAATAATTTTTTGCATACAGCCCTGATTTATAGAGTACTCATGACCTATTGTTTTTGGTGAAGATCGGTTGAGGGAAAGGGGTAGTTTACCTGCAACGGTTTTTTTTATCAAGGGAAATTTTTTTTTTGCCAAACGATAACAGCCGCAAATTCAAACAGAATTAAATAATGTTTCGTATACAGCCCTGAATTGTAGAGTTTTCAAGACCTATTGTTTTTGGTGAATATCGGTTAAGGGAAAGGGTAGTTTACCTGTAACGTTTTATGTTTTAACAAGGGTATTTCTTATGGCAAACGATAACAGCCGCAAATTCAAACAGAATCAAACGATTATTTGCATACAGCCCTAAATTGTAGAGTTCTCAAGACCTATTGTTTTTTGTGAAGATCAGTTGAGGAAAAGGGGTAGTTTACCTGCAACATTTTTTTAACAAGGGTATTTTCTATGGCAAACGAAAACAGCCGCAAATTCAAACAGAATCAAATAATGTTTTGCATACAACCCTGATTTGTAGAGTACTCAAGACCTATTGTTTTTGGTGAAGATCGGTTAAGGGGAAGGGGTAGTTTACCAGCAACGTTTTTTTATCAAGCGTATTTTCTATGGCAAACGATAACAGCCGCAAATTCAAACAGAATCAAATAATTTTTTGCATACATCCCTGAATTGTAGAGGTCTCAAGGACTTTCGATTTTGGTGAAGATCGGTTAAGGGGAAGGGGTAGTTTACCAGCAACCTTTTACGTTTTAACAAGAGTAAAGTACTTGAAAATTTATTTAAACTTTTTGAAACAATGGTAATTGTTAAAAATAAAATAATTTTGTTGCCAGGCAATAAAATTAAAAATTTTTCATTTTAATGTAATATAATATTTTTCATTTAATACGGCAATAAAAAGGCAGGTAAGACACAAACACACACACACACACACACACACACACACACACACACACACACACACACACACACACACACACACACACACACACATACACACACACACACACACAATTCACGTTATTTCTGGCCTCACTCATGTTTATTTTCTTACGTTTGCATGCTTTTTAAATGGAAAGTGCCGAAACCCACACCAACATAACGCGTGCAAGCCGAAAAAATGGACATCAATTTGCTTACTGGCGAAGCTAGTAGTTAATGAATGGGTAGGCAAAAATCTTATCTTAAATTTTTTTTAAGGAATCACTAAAAGGACGGTGGGTCAAATCGGACGCTGAGGTAGAGTTTGCTGTAACCGAATGGTTCCACAAACAGCCGTAAGGATTTTACTAGCAGGTAATCTACAGGTTAGCGCAACAGTGGAACTCATGTCTTAATGTTATTGGAGACTTCTTTTAAAATCGTTGAATAAAAAATGCTTTACAGCTCTATACGTGTGTCTATTGAACAATCCTTGTATTAGTCATACACAATAATACAACTGATTGAACTTCAAATTTTTAAACTTGATTAGTTTCTATATATATGTTTAATGTTACAAATAATTCAAATAACAATCTTGATCATCTGTTAGTTCAGCGGAATAACAGTGACACTTTTAATAACCGCATAAAATAAACACTTAGAAACAACACAGGCGCTTTAACTTAACTGTTTGGACCACAGAAGTGAGGCATGCCTCAACGCTCTATGTGTACAGCGGGGGACAATCCCCCCTCCCTACACTTCCCTATCACACCACTACATTGCTTACATACGATGTATACAAAAAACGCTGAGGCAAGTTCAGGTTGCCTCATTCGCTTTAAACGAACTATGCCGAATCTCACCTGTCACCATCTAGCGGTCGCTCAATAAAGCACGTTCCGGTTTAATAAATTTGACAGTCGCAGTAACAATGTATAATCTTTACGTTATGTAGTTCATACGTATTTATAATTTTTAATCTACAGAATTTTTTAGGGTAGGCATTGCCTCAATTGCCTCCATGTAACTTCGCCACTGATATATATGTGTACAACGTTATCGGCAATAAAGAAGTAGTTTTTGTTAAAATTCCTTCCCGGGATATTTGGCCGTAGTCCAATGTTTTCTACAAAACCAGACATTTCGGCAATGCCATCGACTTCCATCATCAGTGAAAATCGAGTGCGATAACGTGAGGTGGTATACGTTAGTGACCACAGTACTGTGGTTAAGGCTGAAGCAGTAAGTAGAAAGAAGTAGTTTCTATGGTAATATTTCATTTCGAAAATGATTTTAAATATAAATCTTAGAATATGGAAGTCATGTATGGTTCTCCATACCGATATTTGTTATTATGGTGTGGTCGTTTAATATAATGTTGTTTTCGAGTCATTTTATCTACAAAAATTAGGTACTTTTTTCTTATAAAGAAACTGAACTACGCAGATAATCATCCCTCCTCCTCAACCGTCCCCACCATTAATGATATTTACACTTTCATAGAGTCACTCTATGACTCTATTACTTTCAGAGGGTAATAGTTTTATCATATGTATTTACTAAGGTATCTTATCCTTCAAAATTAAATAGTCGTACTTTACTTGATATCAGCTGAAGAATTTTCGAAAAATGACCCCCTCCCCCTTCATCTATCATTTTCATTTATAGAAATTACCCTTTCCCGTTCAAATACCCTTTTTATTTAAAAGATTATTTATCTACGTTTCTACAGTGGGTTATTATGACCTTATTTACAGGTTAGGTTATTTATCAAAATTAAGTACCGTACTTTACTAATGTTAAAACGTTAAACTTTGCAGGTAAACTACCCTTCCCTCTTAACCGATCTTCATCAAAACCAGTTGGCCTTGAGTACTCTACAATTCTGGTACATATGCAAAATAGTATTTGATTCTGTTTGAATTTGCGGCAGTTATCGTTCGCCATAGAAAAAATCTAAATACAGACTGACAAACACACACACAGTACACGGACACACATTTTTTTCGGAAAATGACTTTTCTTCATGTTTTGAGGGTATGACAATCAGAATCAGCTCTCATCTCGAACACGATTTTTTTTTTGCGATCACCACACTTCCATTTCCTTACGGAACATGGAAGTAAAAAACAAAGGTTTCTGCGGCAGTCGATATTGTCATGACATTACAAACGAGGATAAAATATCATTTAAGACGCATTCAGATGGAAAGATGACAAATTCGCTTAAATTTAAACTACGTAAACATTTAAACTGAACACTAAGTTTTAGTCGTCATAACCAATAGCAGAGCCTCAACTGGAACTTTTGACAGCAGAGCACTTAAAGTCTTAGTGCACGCACAACTCCAGAGTACGTAAAACCTTGTTACGCCAAAGTTCGGTGCCGGCGTTCAACCAAAAAGCTTTTGACGTTATTGACTTACTTAGTCAAGTGGCTTTTGGCAAACGTTTCAATTATTCTGTCTCTCATCGCACAGAATTACTGACTGATGTCGCGATGCTTAAAGTCTCTTTCTTTTCTTTAACTCATTCACTTACGTGCTTTTTATTGCCATTCACGTAACGTTCTAGTCACGCATACGATTAATAACTAAAGTTTGGGCGAGACAGAAATTTATAATTTGCTTAACATAAACACAATTTTTGTTAACTTCCAGTAGTAAATGGTAGTTTTAAACTTCAGTCATTGAATACACAGAATTTTAAACATTCGTTTCAACGTTGCAGTCATCATCATAACTTAATCTTCTTCTTCTTTAACTTCGTAGTTAGGGGTCTGTCCTGTACTATAAAAACGGTCTACATGCTCTTCAAACTGTCACTCCACCTCTTCCTTAGCCGGCCAGTGCTCCTCTTCGTGTTCGGTTGGCTATCTCTTGCCTTTTTCACTAACCTTGTGTCGTCCATTCTTGATATGTGTTCATTCCATATCCTTCTTCTTTCCACGATTCAATAATTAATATTTGTTACATTACACGTTTCTCTTATACTCTTGTTTGACTACCTATCGTACCTTGTCTTTCCTAGTACCATCCGTAATATACCTAGTCATTTTTATAGTTTGCCGTTTTCTTCGAGTTGTTGCTGTATACATAGTGGCTTGGCGTCTGATGCATAGAATATCATTGGACGTATCGTGCTTTTGCAATTCCTAGTTTTTTCTTCTTGCGTGAGGTATATCATCATGACTTACAAACGAAAAATACAGAATTAATTAATTCACACGTAATGAATATTAAAATAATGAATTTGTAACAGTTATGTACTTCCACGTAATCTACACACACCCATACCCACACATACACACACACACGCATACAAAGACACACACATGTTTAACACGTTATTTCTGTTCCGTATGAACGATATTCAAGTTTTGATGACTATATGTTTTCTCAAAATGTCAACACAAATGATTGAAATTGTGACTAGTCAACTGCCAAACCTTATAAAAACCATTCAACAGTTCTTAGCTTACGGTCATTAGACAACTCAGGGTAACTGCTAGCGTCAAAATATTTGGGGCCCACTCACCATTCTGAAATGCAGATTCTTCATGACATCTAGCGAACTATAAATATGATAAAACTGTAAACACTATTAATTATCTGTTTTCATCTTATGTTACCGCTTTTCGGTATATCTATAACCTATCTATAAACTTAACAACGAGAGCAAAATTTCAAATAAGACTGACTTATTTTTGGCACTAAAAAAACTTGGAATTTAACAGAGAATACCACAACCTAGTTTTGTAATTTCGTCTGTACAACCAGAGAAAGTAAAAGATATACAAGTAAAAGATATACAAGTAAAGATATACAAGTAAATTTAGTATATATGTGTTCCATAAAAAGGGATTTGTAAAGCAAAACGTTCGTTGCCTTTGTCGTGGAGAAGAGCGCTGAATAATATTTCAACATTTTTCTGTGCAAGTTAAAATATATTTTAAAAGGATGAAGGAAAAGATTGCTTTACGTAAAGGGTTTATATTTTCTAGACGCACAATAAGGTTAAAGGTCACTACGGGAATTGGATCGATAAACAATTATTCATTGAGTATCAAATACTATAATTCCAAATTCAAAGAATAAATACTCATGTAACTCGACTGTACATAAGGGTTAGACCGTACTTTGTTACTTTTTTGATATTATTTATAATTGGGAATATACAGTACTTCAAATAAAATTCGATGTTACGATATATGAATCTTAATTTTCATTAAAGTCACATGTAGGATTTCTATTAGTGTAATTTTGTTGTCGTCTATACAAGCAGCATTGAATATAAATTCAAAACTTTTCTAATAAGACTGGTTCTGTAAATCCACTTACTAAAATTACAAAACAATTGTATCCCGGCAAACTAGCTTCCTTGGATGCCTCGAACTTAGATGTTATTTCCATTGGTTGGAACAGTTCTAGATGGCTTCGACCTGAATATCTAGCTGATCCATTACAATCTTTGGGTGTTTTCCGCACTTTTGAAATAGTGGTCCTAGGGATTTACCTTTAATTTTTGAAAAAAAAAATTATTACACAGACTAGGCTTAAGTAGAATAAGGGGGTTGTCTAGTCTAGTCAAAGAAAATAAGAATTTTTTTCCACATAATTGTCCAAAAACGTTGTGATGAGATACTGAGTTGTGATGTAGCATGCGAGAGCCAGAATCTTTGTTGCCACCAAACAATGATAAAACGTGATGAGAACTACGGTCTTTGACAAGCATTATTAGCTTCTGCTGTACTGGGTCGAACAAGACAGGATTTATCCTGGATAGATTCTTGGCCATGTAGAAATTTGTCTTCGGTATTATGAGTTACATAAATTTTCACTAATCGATACTGACTTTCGAGTGCACAGATCGAATTCATTCGACAGTGTGTTCCGTGCAGGCCTGGTCAGTCACGATTTAGTAGTTAACTCAGTAGCACTATGTGACGGTTTAAACTGCACATGAGCGCCAGTTTCTGAATAACTTAAGCAACGAGGAGTCGAGATTACCGTCGCCTAGTACAATTAATTACTTATAATCATAAAATACAGAGAATCTCGTAATACCATCAATGCTTTTTACCTTCGGGATCTGCATGCCCTCTAACTTATTTCTACCACACAGGTGTATGGAATGAAGTGAGATGCATCTTTTATAGTATATATTTAAACTAGTTTTCATTTGCTCGAGTCTCGCCAGACAGAATAATCATCATTAAGATATTGTTACGACGATCTAACTGATCGTCGTATGCTACAGTGGAAAACAAAATACAAGACACCAATGAAGTCACTAAACACCAGCTTTAATTATCACAAATAACAGTTTGTAATCAACTTGTACAATAATTCCAGTTAGATTTGCCCACACGCAATAAAAATGTCAATTAATAGAGTTGCACACAACTTTTAACACAATAATTCTTCACTTCGACAAACACTCGATCCGCGCTAACGAAAATCGCTCACGTAACTGAACTAACAACCCGGCTGCTATGACACTATATAGGTCGCGCAAAGGTCCAGTACAGCTTTTCCTCCTTACTTCACGCCGCCGGCCTAATGCGTATCTCAAGTGTTCTTGGAACACACTAGAACACCTACTTGAATGACGCAACACCTGCTACATTCGACGGGGGAATGGAGAATGTTCTCAGCTGTTCTATGCGGTTCGATACCATATTCGTAACAATATAAAGATTAGCATTACGTTGGGTTAGAAACGAAGAAACGTAAAATTCATGTATTTAATTTGTAAACTAAAATCCCCACACTTTGTATGTGTTAAAAACCTAAATCCAGAACACGTTTTCATCTCCAAAGCTTATCTTTACTTATATATTTCTGTAGCACTTTGTGACAGGTCAAAGCAAAATTCGACTACGTAACGCTGCTCAATACAGAACGTTGCTCTTGTGAGGCCGACATGAAGAAAATAAATGCTTATAGCCTAAAATCTATGGGGCAGCCAAATGTGAAACGATTAAAAAGTTGAAAATATTTGCTTTATAACTGAAAATAAATCCCACGTTCACGTGTAGCTATGAGCCATTGTATTCTTCTTCACACAGTGTCGCCATCTCGTGCCAAAGAGATCAGACTGCGTACTTGTTAGACAAACGTCGTTGACCTATAGCTTTATATACAAAGTTATACACAAATTAGTAATTTCTGACGTCCTATTAAATAGATTAAAATATTAGTATTCTGAGAGACAATCCGTCATTCACATTTGTTTTATATAGTAAAAAACGTTTAGCTGTAGCTAAAGTTTATCAAAGAAGTATATTCTTAGGAATAAGAAAGATTCTGAATATAAAACTTTGTTTTTCTACCGTCTAAAAATGTTAAAAAACATAAATCATATTTGTGTATTTAAAAGCAAATCCTTTGCGTTGATACAGTAGCTTATGGCTGTATTTTACTAAAGTCTTTGTATTATTGCGTGTTATAGATTTACCTTGTTAAAGATGTGTTAACAAGAAATGTGGTTTCTTATAATATTATACAGAATAAGTTTCATAACTTATCTATCACATTAAGTTTTATAATTTAATTTCTAATATATCTTTCGCATAAATAGCGAGACAGTAGGGAAGTAATTACAGAGTTGCGTTTAGTTTAATAGCTGTCTTTATTGTTGCGCACAATGAATTCTCGGAGACAGAATGAAATTCCCATTAAAACGTGTTTATGATCAGTTAATGTGTCTTCGAAGGACAATGTAAAAAGGGACTATAAAATCTTATTGCTCCTGTACAGTAACTAATGTGATTAAACATCTTGAATGATACATGTATTCATTGCGGACATCTATACGTACTTATACGAACGTTGCAAAATATATCCCATAATATCCCAGTTACAAATTAATGAAATATACAAGATTTGAGAATGAACTTTTTTCTTCTTCTTCTTCTTCTTCTTCTTCTTCTTCTTCTTGTGTTACGACTAATGAGTTTGCTTCTCAGTAGTCAACTATTGGCATAATATGACCTATTTCCTATTTGTATCCTGTCACGTATTGTTGAGTTTATGAACTTATTAACTACATACATCAAATGAATTATCCTTTATGCGTAAATTATATAGATTTCTTCTCCTTTCTGATGCAATAATCACCATGTATTTAGTTTTGCTGATATTTACATCGAGTCTCCCATTCCAGCCGATTTTTGATTCAGGTCCTTGTATACGTCAACTAGCCGTGGTCTTGATCTGGCTACTATCACAACATCGTCAGCGTAAGCACGTATTTGGTTTGCCTTATTTAGTATTGTTCCTCACTGATCTATGTCTTTAGTGACATAGTGTAGACTATAATAGAGTGGCCGATAACCCATCACTTTGTTTAACTCCCTTATTAAATGCATTCGATTCATTCAGCATATTCTTACACTTAATTTTGGCTTTCGTAAATCTCATGGCAATCTTCGCTATTTTTATAAGTTTCAAAGGTATTCCCATACCCTGCATAGATTCATAAAGTTTTATCTTTTTGCACACTATCAAATGCCTGTCTGAAGTCCATAAACAATGAGAGTGTAGAATGACAACGTGAAATGCGATTATTGTTAAGTCCGATTTGGGTTAATGTAATTTGGTCACCGTTGTTTCAAAATTCTAAGCTTGTCCGATGAACAAGCTTTTCTTGAGTTTAGATAGAAAGCTTCAGATAGAAAGCTTTTCAAGGTTTCCATTCTTAAGATAACCACGGACCACGTAGATATGAATCCAAACATACTCTCTCGCTAAGATCTGCTGAAAAGTACGGTTTTAATTTATTAACTAAAACGAACTTTATCTCATTTAATTAAGATAACTTTAATTAACTAAAAATACTTTTCGGATGAGTAAAATCAACTGAAATTGTCACTGGCTTAGTTAACATAAGACAAGGCTTTTTTGTTTTGCTAGCTGTAGAATTTGCGGACTGACACTTTTGCTGGCTCCTTGCGTCCAGGCAAATTCATTGTTCATCAATCGGACGCTTTCACACTATTTTATATATTCTGTACTGTGATTAATATTTTCAACTTACGTCATTTGCAACTGCTTATTTGCGTGTGTTTATCCCTTCGCATTAACAGATCACAGTAACATCTTCTCTTATTCTGTCTGGATTCTCCTACAAACTTTGTACGTATTATCTCCTGTTATAAATTACTTTGCTAGTGATGTCTGCAAGCGCTGTACCCTGTAGACCTAACTTCATACCAGTACGGCTAGCACTTTGTACAATTTTACATGAGCCTTATTTTCTCGTTTTCTTGACAGTGCTTGACGAATTGCTACACACACTGCGAGGAACTTGGCCAACTTGTGTTCTACGGTATGAACTATGTAATGAGTGATGTCGCATCCAAGAGACTAGAAGCTTCACTCATAATCAGTCTGATACATAATATTATCTTATTTTACATAATGTTATTATTATTAATGTATAATCTAATGTCATTATTAATACTATGTAACATTATTTAATTTCATTAAACTAATATTTTGTTTCAAATTCTAAGAAGTATATACACCCATTGACAGCATTTCACTACCTCATTTTTCTTTGTCTTGATGAACTAACCTATGTCTCCTTAGCATTAAGATTTATTCAAATTCAATGTCAGTCATTAATTTTTTTTACATATGAAATTACGTTTTGTACAATTAGATAATGTTTTGTAGATGCTGAAAAATAAGTTTGTCAATGACATTTTTTCCATTATGATACAGCATGTCGTGTACCGTGGAGATGTGTGTAAAGCAATTTCAGTTTTTTTTTTCAATTTTTATTTATTAAACCAAAAAAAACTAGAGAGAGAGAAGTGCAAATTCGTAGTTAGAGTATCACACAGTGCAGTATGAATCAGTCAAGAGAGGCACTTACATGGTGTTTTGTCTCAGGCACAAGTGTGTGTAGACTGTAAAGCCAGCTGTATTCCACACACACACACACACACACACACACACACACACACACACACACACACACACACACACACACACACACACACACACACACACACACACACACACACACACACACACACACATTGCTACTCAAAGTCATTTTGGCAGCATCACAGCGTTCTAACACATTTAAATAGCATAACACTTTATTACGTACAGTTTTGAATAACAAAGTAACATGTACGAAATCGAATTCAGGACATCTGAACGAGAAACGTTGAGATTGAATTGGAATTTTTGATTTTAATTAGTGAATTTTTAAATTAATTTTAGTGATCATGGATTTTTATGAAATTTTCAGATAAGATTGTTCTTGTTGAAAGGTCAGAGACTGAATATTGTGAAATAAATTTGTCGAAAATAAAATCTTCTGTTCCCTTATCAAGGTGTCCTATTCCTTCGTGATATTACATTGTGAAACTGACATATTTAAGGTTGAAAACATGTTATGTCAGTTAGGCTGTGGTCTATAGTTTGTGTTGACACACATTTCGGCCTTACAACTCAATGTGAGGCCGAAACGTTTGTCTATATAAACAGTAGACCACGGCCTAACAACAAGGCAACTTATGTGGACGGCGGCCGTGGAAGCCATAGAAACTCTGACGTCGGTGTTAGAAGGCATATTATATTGGAATCCGCAAGGTAGCCGCAGACGTGGAAGACCGAAGAACACATGGAAGAGGACAGGACTGTGGAAAGGGAGCTGGCTGGTGTCAACAAGACATGGAGGGAGGTGAAGGACCTGGCAATGGACAGAACACGCTGGAGAAATTTCGTCGATGCATTATGTTCTACCTAGGAAATTAAGGACTTAAACTAACTAACTAAACGGCGTTAGAAAGATAATTAATTTTATAGTTATACGTATCTTAATATGTTATTACACCATCAAAATTAATTTTTACTCTACACATGCTATTATGTTACTAATTTTACAGTAATTATATTGTGATGACTGACATAATTACCATACAACAGTGGCCCCTCTCGTACCACTAAGAGTAGGAAATCCTACTCCTAAGGGAAGCACTGTAGGTTGTCCAAATGAGGTCTTCGCACACAGTGTGGGCAGCACTACGCTTCAGCCATCTGTTAGACCTATTACTCCAGGATATTATCTCTGGGATTCAATCCCAGAGGATGAAAAACCTAGTTTGTTTTTATAGTGCGTTTAGTACTCTAGTTCAGTAGTAAGGCGCCGTAATTACTGGTCTATTAAGGCATCTTAATTATGATCACAGTGCTTATAACTAAACAAAATCTGTATATTTAAAATAAAATGAAAATGTTGTGACAGATATATTGAATTGACCGGATGTCCTAAACTAAACAATTGAGGTATCACTTGAAAAGTGATATAAATATAAATTATATGTATCTATATTACGAACACGACTGAATGCAATAACGGAGACCATACTTTCAGAGGCCCTTTGATTTTGGTGAAGATCGGTTAACGGGAAGGGGTAGTTTACCTGCAACCTTTTACGTTTTAACAACAGTAAAGTACTTGAAAATTCATTTAAACTTTTTCAAACAATGGTAATTGTTAAAAATAAAATAATTTTGTTGCCAGGCAATAAAATTATAATTTTTTCATTTTAATGTAATTCATGTATGAGAGAAAATATATCGTTCGTGGCAGGCAAGCATATCTCAGTTATGTAACGTTTACGTTTCCATTTTATTATTATGACTACCGCAATAAAAAGGCAGGGAAGACACACACACACTTCGCGTTATTTCTGGCCTCATTCATGTTTATTTTCTTACATTTGCACGCTTTTTAAATGGAAAGTGCCGAAACCCATACCAACATAACGCGTGCAAGTCGAAAAAGTGTCCAGCGTGGATAGCGATTTGCTTCCTGTGGATCGCTGGGCAGTGTAACTGCACGTGTTTACAGAGGAACGATTCATAGACAGACTTTTCGTCTTTAGGGAATGAACCCTCTGCAAGATGCTGAGGGTCCATGAGTGACTTCGGAGCGCTCCTTCTTTTCCTCGTGTTTGTTCTGTGAAACGTACACTGTAGATTCGCAGCTTTACTCTAAGCAACGCTCAATGGAAATGTTGAAAATTTTTGTCCACGGTGTACCCTCATTCACACTAAACCTGCTCTGATGTTTTAATTACGGACATCATAATATTAAAACTTTGGAAACTTGAGCACTACTTAATGGAGATCAATCATTAACTTATACAAGCCATTAATTTTATGCATATTTTTTATATACAGTATATTTGTACAACGTTATCGGCAACAAAGAAGTAGTTTTTGTTAAAATTCCTTCCCGGGATATTTGGCCGTAGTCCAATGTTTTCTACAAAACCAGACGTTTCGGCAATGCTATCGACTTCCATCATCAGTGAAAATCGAGTGCGGAGGTGGTATACGTTAGTGACCACAGTACTGTGGTTAAGGCTGAAGCAGTAAGTAGAAAGAAGTAGTTTCTATGGTAATATTTCATTTCGAAAATGATTTTAAATATAAATCTTAGAATATGGAAGTCATGTATGGTTCTCCATACCGATATTTAGATATGCCGCCACGTAAACAATTAAAAGTGCTCAAAATTGTAGTTTTAATTAACAGGCTATTATACAAATATATTAAAACTAAATGAACCTTTCTTGACTCGCATGTTATTAATGTTGTGTTCCTCAGTATGTTCATATTGTTTAGTTCAATCCGTCATTATTCTTGACAACAAGCAATTGTTTGCTACTAACAGAATGCAACAATATTTTTTGTTTGTAACGTTATGCGCATTATTGTAATTTCACCTTCTTAATTTGAAATTATAACAGCATAATGCATATTGCATTTATATAATATATTTACAAATTTTGTTTTATAGAATTTCAATTTCTATGAACGCTGAAATTTTACATACTTTATCTAATGAGCATACAATCGTTTAGAGGAAACTAAACACCTGAATCAGTTCCAACCATTCAAAGTTAGTAAGTGGTAGACAAAGAACATTACAATATGTTAAATAAGTCAGTGTTATAGTTAGTACTGCGGATAGTAATCTCAACAGTTGTCATCCCAATTGTGATCATTAGTCAAGAACATTTTATCACTTATGTTTCTGAGTACTATCTCACCGGTTCCATTTTCATGCCAAGTGGAAGTAAAGTCATTGTTAAACAACTGTCTTGTCACCACTCTGACAATGAGACATGTTATAATTTTGCGTCATTTTGTTATAATTCTGACTTTGACATACCTCATTGTGTCTATCAGCAAAACAACTGACATGAGATTGTTTAGATAAATCGCATAAAACCTTGCAAAACCTCCTCATTATTAACAAATACGTCTCAATATATATTACTTCTTCTTCTTCTTCTTCTTCTTCTTCTTCTTCTTCTTCTTCTTCTTCTTCTGCTTCTTCTTCTTCTTCTTCTTCTTCTTCTTCTTCTTCTTCTTAACACTACAGACCAACATGAGCCCTGGCTTCTAATACCAATCTTTTCCAGTGTCTCCTATCCATTGCCGTCTCAGTGTAACCCCTCACATCTATTCTTCTTAGATCTTCCAGCACGTCATCCAGCTATCTTATCATAGGTCAGGCCCTCTTTCTGCTTTTATAGACTTGCGTCCTCAGAATTGTTTTTGGCATACGCTGACCATCCATCCACTCTAGTTGACCTAGCTATTCTATTCGCTGAGCTTTTATGAATCTTACAGTGTCCTCATGATTCAAAAGCTCATCTATCTCCTGATTATTTCTGGTTATTTCATCTATTTTCCATTCTTCATGTTCTTTAAGCGGGCTATAAACACGTCTTACTGTCTTTCTTTCAAACCTTATTAGTGTTGCTTGTTCCTGTTTTGTCAGTATTAATGTCTAATAAATTGAATATTTATAACACCATATATAAACCTACATTCATCTAACACTACCAAAAAGAAATTTTGTATTTTTAGCTGTAGGCCAACAACTTTTTTTTGTAAAATCAGCAACAGAATATAGTTCCTATTTAAAAAAAATAAATAAACGACAGTGAGATAGAAAGAACAAAAAGTAATAATAGAATAACAAACGATACAGAAAAATGATGACAGTTGGTGAAAACACGATGAGCTGTTGTAAACTTCTATATAGAAGACTATATCTAAAACTGTAGTCGTTCAAATAATCTCCATTTTCAAATGTATATCGCTCACGTATAACACTGAATTTTTACAATTCCTTTCTAGTTTCCTACAGAAGCTTTAAATAACACAAATGTATAGTATACAACATAATGTGTAATAGGATTAACCGCTTTGTAAAAAAGACATAAACAAATGAAATCAAAAGATTCAAACGATTGGGGCTATTCAGACGCATCACAACCAAAAAATTCTAATAACAAAACATTATTGTTGTTAATATTAACAGTTGTTAGTATACTTTAAATTATACGCATTACTTAAACTTTGTTTTCAATATTGCCGTAATTAAATCGTCGTACAGCGATTGTAACAGCACAACCTACTGCTACATCTGAATTAAATAGTATGTAAGGTATTTATCAATTTACATAGCAATTACACCACGATTTACATGCATTACAGTATTTTAAAAAATGAGAAATTTCTTTATACAATTACCATTTTTAGGCAGATAAGGAATTATTACTCTAATTTCAGCCAACCGACAATATTTCGTACAGACGTTTGGAGTGACATATCTCTTGAATATTTACCTGTAAAAAACAAAACAACAATCTTATTACTCACAGACAAACAGATAAACAACAATATTACTCAACTTATTAATTTTATTAATTCTATTAATCTCATTTCGCATAACAGGTGATTCAATATAGCTTAGTTTACTGTGTAGTTCACTGTTTATATTATTTTCCTCTATTTGTCCGTTCTATTAATACTAAAATTATTATGAAACTTGTCTTCCTAATTCATCTTGTTATTCGAACTACCAGTCTCTGTAATTCCAACTTACAGTCATGGTTTAGGACTTGAAAATGGTGGAAACACTATAAGGCCTCGTCCGGAAAATGACAAGTAGCAGTTCAGCAAGTATACGTACATGAACAATTTGGAATTGGCTTCCTCAGTTGCAGAACTTGTTAATTGTTTTGGATAAAACACATTTGTTACTAGACAAAACATCTTCTTCTCCTACACTTAAAGGATTAGGTTATATAAACCTGTTCAGGTACCCATCTCATCCTCGGGCGACCCACGTCTCTTCTACAAATGACTTTATAGTTCAGTGCCGCTTTCCGCAATCGATCCTCTGTCATCCTTTGCAAATGGTCCTATCATTCTCTTCTGTAAGCTAAAATAATTTCATTTATGTCCTCTACTTCAAGTTCTGCTCTGATATCCTTATTCCTTATTTTATGTTGCAGTGTATAGTTTAAAGTACTGTACTTTGAAGAAACTGGATTTCAGCGCTCTTAATCTTGCCTCATTCCTTTTTTTGTAATGACCCACGCCTCACTCGCATATGTCAATGTGGGTATTGCAGTTGTCTTATAAAATTTAACTCTTTTGCTGTGTCTTGTTTCATTTCTAAGATTTCTATGAATCGTACTACAAATATTCCTAAATTTATTTATCTTCTCTTTTATATCATACTCAGACTCATAGCTTACTGTACATCCGAGATGTTTAAAACGGCTCACTCACTCTAAAGTGCCAACGGCTCGCGTGTTTTATAGTAACCAAAGCAGCCTCGAAGTAGACAAAACCAAATCAATAAATTTTAATTTTTTAAAGCAGTAAGTAAACTTTTTTGTATGTATAATTCTGAGCCGAGAAATACCAGAAAAGGTGGTCTTACATAATTATACACACTTAACGTTTCTTGTTTTCTTAATTTTTTACTTTATATGTGTTTACACATGAACGATACAAGTAATACGGTAAGTATCAAAGTTAATTATTCTATGTACAAAACAAAAAATATCGGTATGGAGAACTATACATGACTTTCATGTTCTAAGATTTATATTTAAAATCATTTTTGAAATGAAATATTACCATAGAAACTACTTCTTTCTACTTACTGCTTCGCACCAAGTAGATGTGTCTCGCGGCGACGTCGAAGTTGCAAAACTTTCTTTCTCTCCTTGTATACTAGTGTGCTGTACAGTAAGTTTAGAACTGTTAGTTAACTTGTTGTTGGACGCAGACTGATTGCGTCAATGCTGGTCCGGTTTGACGTCATTGCGTGAACACAATGCAGTCGCGCAATTCCTTATTAAATTTGTACGTAAATCAGTGTCTGCGTTAATTTTATTTCTTCCCCGCCCAAACGTCCTACTCACTTATTCCTATTTTAGATTACTCCATTATCGTTTCACTGTATACATTCCTCTGTCTCTTATTTGCATTGAAAATGTTTATAAGGACATGTCGCACATTTGCAGCCGATCGCTGGTGCGTGATCGAAAATGGGAACCTGTGAGTTTCCATAGAAACTACTTCTTTGTTGTCAATAACGTAGTACACATATAAATCTTCGCTTATGAATGCGACTACATTTAATTTATAAACTGTATATATTTAAATGAAGACTGAATTGATTGATTGGTGAATGAATATAAATATATATTTTTTAGATTTATTGAAGCATTTTCAATGCCCTTCTATGTGCACTGCATTTGTGCAATTCCTGTAAATTTTTGCATGTCTGCCTACGAGTTACGTGTGCAATCCTGGTTCAACGACACCAGGGGAGAAAATACTACACAGTATTCTCTCGTTTCACGTACACTTTCTTTAAATGGCCCCAAGGTTTCTAGCGACCGTGTCCGTTTCATATTTATCAGAATGTATTTCATTGACAATACAATTTTCATAAATTATTGTTTATATTTATAACTTATATATTTATAATATATATATAACTTATAATAAGTTACGAAATTATAAATAACTTGGTTTTTCCACGCGCGCACACACACACACACACACACACACACACACAAAACAATAAGATTCAGATTATATTTTGCGTAAAGGAAAAATACAATATTTTCAGTATCTTATTCATAGGTACAAAACGCGTAGGCCTATAATAATTTGTTTTTGTCATTTCAAATTATTTAAAAACAAAATTCGTAAAATCATTATGTTAAGAATTGTGTTTGATCATTTTACTTCCATATTCCTTAAGGAATGGAAGTATGGTGATGGCAAAAAAAATCGTGTTCGAGATTATTGCAGATTCTGATTCTACTACACTCAAAACATGAAAAAAAGTCGTTTTCCGAAAAGTGTCTGTGTGTGTGTCTGTCTGTGTGTCTGTCTGTCTGTCTGTGTGTGTGTCTGTAGATTTTGTTTCTATCGCAAACGATAACTGCCGCAAATTCAAACAGAATCAAATAATTTTTTGCATACAGCCCTGATTTGTAGAGTACTCACGACCTATTGTTTTTGGTGAAGATCGGTTGAGGGAAAGGGGTAGTTTACCAGCAACGGTTTTTTTTTATCAAGGGAAATTTTTTTTTGGCAAACGTTAACAGCCGCAAATTCAAACAGAATCAAATAATGTTTCGCATACAGCCCTGAATTATAGAGTTCTCAAGACCTATTGTTTTTGGTGAAGATTGGTTAAGGGAAAGGGGTAGTTTACCTGTAACGTTTTATGTTTTAACAAGGGTATTTCCTATGGCAAACGATAACAGCCGCAAATTCAAACAGAATCAAAAGATTATTTGCATAGAGCCCTAAGTTGTAGAGTTCTCAAGACCTATTGTTTTTGGTGAAGATCGGTTAAGGGAAAGGGGTAGTTTACCTACAACGTTTTTTTAACAAGGGTTTTTACTTCCATATTCCTTAAGGAATGGAAGTATGGTGATGGCAAAAAAAATCGTGTTCGAGATTATTGCAGATTCTGATTCTACTACACTCAAAACATGAAAAAAAGTCGTTTTCCGAAAAGTGTCTGTGTGTGTGTCTGTCTGTCTATCTGTGTGTCTGTCTGTCTGTCTGTGTGTCAGTAGATTTTTTTTTTGGCAAACGATAACTGCCGCAAATTCAAACAGAATCAAATAATTTTTTGCATGCAGCCCTGATTTGCAGAGTACTCGCGACATATTGTTTTTGGTGAAGATCGGTTAAGAGGAAGGGGTAGTTTACCTGCAACATTTTATGTTTTAACAAGGGTATTTTCTATGGCAAACGATAACAGCCGCAAATTCAAACAGAATCAAATAATGTTTTGCATACAGCCCTGATTTGTAGAGTACTCAAGACCTATTGTTTTTGGTGAAGATCGGTTAAGAGGAAGGGGTAGTTTACCTGCAACATTTTATGTTTTAACAAGGGTATTTCCTATGGCAAACGATAACAGCCGCAAATTCAAACAGAATCAAAAGATTATTTGCATACAGCCCTAAATTGTAGAGTTCTCAAGACCTATTGTTTTTGGTGAAGATCGGTTGAGGGAAAGGGGTAGTTTACCAGCAACGTTTTTTTAACAAGGGTATTTTCTATGGCAAACGATAACAGCCGCAAATTCAAACAGAATCAAATAATGTTTTGCATACAGCCCTGATTTGTAGAGTACTCAAGACCTATTGTTTTTGGTGAAGATCGGTTAAGGGAAAGGGGTAGTTTACCTGTAACGTTTTATGTTTTAACAAGGGTATTTCCTATGGCAAACGATAACAGCCGCAAATTCAAACAGAATCAAAAGATTATTTGCATACAGCCCTAAATTATAGAGCTCTCAAGACCTATTGTTTTTGGTGAAGATCGGTTGAGGGAAAGGGGTAGTTTACCAGCAACGTTTTTTTAACAAGGGTATTTTCTATGGCAAACGATAACAGCCGCAAATTCAAACAGAATCAAATAATTTTTTGCATACGTCCTTGAATTGTAGAGGTCTCAATGACTTTCGATTTTGGTGAAGATCGGTTAAGGGGAAGGGGTAGTTTACCTGCAACCTTTTACGTTTTAACAAGAGTAAAGTACTTGAAAATTTATTTAAACTTTTTGAAACAATGGTAATTGTTAAAAATAAAATAATTTTGTTGCCAGGCAATAAAATTATAATTTTTTCATTTTAATGTAATATAATATTTTTCATTTAATACAGCAATAAAAAGGCAGGTAAGACACAGCCTGGCTGTTTGGCTGAAAATGATTTTAAATATAAATCTTAGAATATGGAAGTCATGTATGGTTCTCCATACCGATATTTTCTATGGCAAACGATAACAGCCGCAAATTCAAACAGAATCAAATAATTTTCTGCATACAGCCCTGATTTGTAGAGTACTCAAGATCTATTGTTTTTGGTGAAGATCGGTTGAGGGGAAGGGGTAGTTTACCTGCAACGTTTTTTATCAAGCGTATTTTCTATGGCAAACGATAACAGCCGCAAATTCAAACAGAATCAAATAATTTTTTGCATACGTCAGTGAATTGTAGAGGACTCAAGGCCTTTAGATTTTGGTGAAGATCGGTTAAGGGGAAGGGGTAGTTTACCTCCAACCTTTTACGTTTTAACAAGAGTAAAGTACTTGAAAAATTATTTAAACTTTTTGAAACAATGGTAATTGTTGAAAATAAAATAATTTTGTTGCCAGGTAACAAAAATAAAGTCATTTTGATTATAAAATATAAATATTTACAACAAGAAAAGAATTTTCAGTTTTCAAAATTTAAATATATTTTTATAAAACAATGGGTTCTTCATTGAGGTGGGGACCATGTCACTCACTCCATCTCAAGCCTCCTCTCCCATTTTGCAGAAAAAGAGGACCCTGTCAAGGCTGATACTTTGACGACAGTGACAGGGCTTTCCACCAAATTCAGCAGATTGACAGGTAGGCCCAACTCTGATTGGCTCCTCAGATTTCCCCAGCGTTAGTAGGTTCTATGAAAATATTTTATTTCAAAAATGATTTTAAATATAAATCTTAGATATGTTTTATAAATCTCATGTTCTATGTTTTAACATGGGTAATTTTTTATATGACGAACCATAACTGCCGTAAATTCAAACAGAATCAAATAATTTTTTACATATGTGCCTGAGCTATAGAGACCTCAATGTCTGTTGATTTTGGTGAAGATCGGTTACGGGGAAAGGGCAGTTTACCTGAAACATTTTTTGTTGTAACATGAGTAAAGTACTTAATTTTGATAAAGTATCCTGATAAGATCTTAATAATCCACTGTAGAAACGTAGATGAAATATCTATAAATGAAGAGGCTAGTTGAACGGGCTGGGGGTAATTTTCTATAAATCAAAATTATAGTTGAAGGGGGAGGGGATAATTTTTTTTTATATGTGTACTACGTTATTGGCAACAAAGAAGTATTTTTTTGTTAAAATTCCTTCCCTGGCTGTTTGGCTGAAAATGATTTTAAATATAAATCTTAGAATATGGAAGTCATGTATGGTTCTCCATACCGATATTTGATAATGTCGTGGAGTTAAATTTGCCAGGATGGAGAAAATAATGATGAGTAAGCGGACTGTAATTTAATACATTTATTATGCATAAATGTTACAATTTACCTTAGAATTTGAAAGGTTAGCTAAGCCTTGTACGCATTATGAAGTCTGGAAAATCATATTAGGTTAAAAAATGTTACATTAGAAGTGAGGCGCAATTACGCAACACTTGAAGCTACGTAAATGAAATGATGTAGGGCCTAAGGCCTACATAATAAGTCGTGATGAAAATAATTAGAATGACAGCCGAACGCAACGCGTAAGTCACGTCTGTTGTATTCGGAAGCTCGGAGCACTGTAACGTCATGTTCGCCGAAGCGTGCATAGTTGGACTATGATCAGATTAGCCAACCTTTCAATTATACAAATTCCCACATTAAATACCAACATTACTGTCCATAACTGCCCGCAAAAATCGAACGATTTTTTGTAATACATTTTTAACAATTTACATTATAAGAAAACTCAAACATGTAAGTTCTTACTAATAGATATCAACCATCAGTAAGTTGTTTTGATCATCGACATTGAAATGTTAGATAACAATATTATAACATTAAACTGCTCAGAGATAAAACCTCAATAATAATGATAAGGTTAAACAGGCCACAGTTGGCTTGCGAACTGATTTATACATGAGTATAAATGTGCATGAATTAGCAGAGATGTATACAATACAAGACATGAATAATGAATAATCTGATAATGCTTGATAATGAATAATCGGTGACTCATCCCTTGATGGGTCCAATAGAAAATTGCAAATATTTTATGCAAGTCATGATTCACAGTCCAAGCCAGTCAAGGCCAGCTGATTTATACATAATAGTATTGAATATAAAATGAATAGACAAGATTATTACAAAAGTTATATGCATATAAAAACATAGATTTAGCATAACGCTATAATATAATAATTAAATAGTGCATGCTATACCAAACAATTGCAAGAATGCACAATAAATTGACATGCGAAAATAGATTATACATTGTTGAATAGTTGCAAGTATATAAACGTAATAACATGTATGTCATAATCACAAACATGAATAATAATATATGTACGATACATGATCGTAAAATACAAATGCAAAATATGTGTAAAAATATATGCGTGGTGCATAATCATAGACAACAGATGTGGGTACAATAATATGTTTTACATAGATACAAAGTACATGATAAAATACAATAGAAATATGTGTGTTACATAATTACAAAATACATGAATACAAGGCATAATAGTAATAGTATAAGTGACAAGTACAGTAAATGTGTTCATACAAAAATGTAATGCATGTGTTGAGCAATTACAAGTAACACATAAAATTCATAGAATAATGAAATGGCAATGCACAAATATCAACAAAAAATGTGCAGCAAATATGCATACATGGTTTGTATAGCTCCAAATCCATGTGAATATTACATAACAAAATACATAACATAAGAACCAATACCAACCATAGACATAATACATAAATCAAATGTTGTATATAAGAAAATACATAAAATAATTGAAGTTTTACATATTAAATAAATTGACTCTTGCTTAAGTAAAACAAAGCAATTTCTGAATTGAAAAGATACAAACCTTTGCTCACGGTAAAAATAAAAGTGCTTATATAACTAACATAATCTTCTTGAAATATTAACATATGTTTGATAAATACATACATTTAATTTTAAAAGAAAATAAACGACATCCTTTAATTTATATAAAGAAAATATCCTCAAAAACTGACTCAATATAGTAATACAATGATAGAGAGATAATAGTAAATACAATAAAGAAAGAACATAATAATGTACATGCATAGTATTGATATAATGACTTAACACAACACTTAATACTTGTGTTAAGTAGCTACACTGATGTAGTGTTTACTGTTCGTCCCTCGCTGGCACCAAACATAACTTGTGAATTGGTCTGCGAAAGGTGCCAACAGGCGTACGAACGTCAACTACTCTGATTAAATTGTCTGGTCCGGGAAATGTGGCTGTGATTACCCCAAATTTCCATGCCAATGGAGGCAAGTTGTCCTCGATTAGCAGGACCAGGTCACCAATGGAAACGTTTTCTTTAGCGAACTTCCATTTGTGACGCTGTTGCAATTGGTGTAGGTAGTCGCGCGACCATGATTTCCAAATAGCTTGGACAAACTTCTGGAGAAGTTGCCAACGGCCGAGACGAGAGAGGGGAACGTGTGACAAGTCAGGATCAGGTATTGCCGTTAATGGTGCACAGAATAAAAATGGCCAGGGGTAAATGGCACTGGATCGTTTACATCCGATGAAACGGCAAATAACGTACGTGAGTTTAGACAGGCCTCTACCTGTGACAAAACCGTAGTAAACTCCTCGAATGTGAGTATGGACTTGCCGACAACGCGGCGCAAATGATACTTCAAACTTTTTATACCGCTCTCCCATAGACCACCAAAATGAGGTGACGATGGAGGAATGAATGACCACTTAATACCATGAGAAGTTGCAAATGCTTGGATTGTTAAGGTGGCATCCTTTTTATGCCAGAGATTGTAAAGGTCATGCAAAACGTTGCGGGCCTTCCTAAAGTTCGTGCCATTGTCAGAATATAACTGGCTAGGTATGCCCCTACGGGCCATAAAGCGACGTAAGGCAGCTATAAACGCATTGGCCGTGAGGTCGGAAACCAATTCCAAATGAATGGCCCTAGTGGCTAAGCAAATGAATAAAGACACGTATGACTTGGACAGAGTCCTAGATCTCTGCCCGCCATGACGGATCATGAAGGGACCACCATAATCCACAGCGCAGAATAAAAACGGCCTGGAAGGAGTAACCCTGGGAGATGGCAAAACACCAAGCCTTTGAGCTTGATATTTGGTATTAAATCTAAGACATTTGACGCATCTACGAATGATGGAACGAATCATTATCTTGGCGTTAATGATCCACCAGCGTTGACGAAGTGAATGATGGACAAGTTGAGCACCAGCGTGGAGGAGTCGAATATGGTCACTCTCGATTATAAGGCGAGTGATGTGAGCCGATGGATGCAAGACAGTAGGATGCTTATTATCATAGGGTAGTTGCGACTGCTGTAGACGTCCACCGACACGTATGATGCCAAACTCATCAAGAAATGGGTCCAGAGAAGACAGTTTACTCCTGATAGAGACAGAAGCCCCATTTCGAAGGCAATTAAGCTCAGTAGCGAAATGGATCGACTGGGATTGCTTTATGAAAAAGTTAAGAGTAGAATGAATTTCGGTAGGGGTAAGAACTCCCGAACTTTTCTCTGCCTTTGAGAGTCTAGCATTTTTGATAAATCGAAAGCAATAAGTGTACACGCGGGTCAGTCGGTGCAACGAGAAAAAGTCCTTAGAGAGATCAATAGGTAAGGTAGAAATTAGAGAAAGTTTGGGGGTTTGTTTCTCCTCAACGGAGCATTCAGGAAGCGGCACATTAGAAGGTGAAAAAACATTGTGTTCAGAAGATTGAGACAAACAAGCGGGACCATGCCACCAAAGCGAATAATCGCGCAAAACGTCAGGGTGACATCCTCTAGAAATAATGTCAACAGGATTATTTTGCGAATCAATATGGTGCCAAGTGTGGCCTTCAGTGAGACGCTGAATCTCAGCAACACGATTAGCGACGTAAGTCTTCCACCTAGAAGACTGAGCATGAATCCAATAGAGAGATACCATGGAGTCGGAGTACAGGTGTACGCTATTGACAAAGGAATGGAGAGCAGGGGTGACCTTTAATAGAAGTCGCGATAACAACAAACAAGCACAGAGCTCATTGCGGGGTAATGACACCTGTCGTAGTGGAGCCACGCGAGATTTAGAACACAAAAGGTGACAAGAGGCCATTAAATCTTGATAAATAACTCTAATATAAATGCAACATGCATAACCCTTTACAGAGGCATCCGCGAAACCATGTAATTCAACTAGCTTGGTCTCAGACTTGCTACGTATAGAGCGTGGAACAATAATTTTACCGATTAAATACAACTTACCGCATAATGAACGCCAATACGAATATAATTGCTCAGAAATTGGCTCATCCCAACCAAGATTGCACAACCACAGTTGCTGCATAAACTGTTTATAAAGGAAAACAATTGGACAAATGAGTCCCAATGGGTCGTAGATACCCGCTATAATTGACAGGATTCTCCTCTTAGACATACTTGACTCAACTGGAAATGACTTGATATCAAACAAGAATGACTCTGTAGAGTTGTTCCAAAGAATGCCCAACGTATGCACATTGCCTTTTTTGTTTAATGGAAGTGATAAATTACTATGCTCAGTGATCACATTTGGTTCATTTGATGCCCATTTATGTAGAGTAAAGCCATATTGACTCAACAACGTACTTAAGTTAGATTTTAACTTGATCAGATTAGAAATGGTGTCTGCACCGGTCAACAAATCATCGACATAAAAATCATTAATTTATAGCTGAAGCAGCGTCAGGAAAGGAAGCTTCATTATCCTTACCAATCTGAATAAGGCAGCGAGTTGCCAAAAATGAAGCGCTAGCAGTACCGTATGTTACATTTCGCAGCACGAAATGTTTAAATTGTTCAAGCGAAGAATTACGCCACAGAATACGTTGGTAATGACAATCGTTATCAGACACTAGAATTTGTCGATACATCTTCTCGATGTCAGAGATTAGAACATAGTTGTGTATACGAAATCGCAAAAGAATGGAGAAAAGATCTTGTTGGACATTTGGGCCCACTAACAAAATATCATTGAGAGATAGACCATTGGTGGTTTTAGCCGAACCATCAAAAACGACGCGAAGCTTCGTCGTGGAACTAGAATGTTTGAAAACGGCATGATGAGGCAAATAGTAGGTATTTGAAACCTTGGAGTTAACAGAACAATCGTCAACCAGCGCCATGTGGCCAAGATCACTATATTCCTGAATAAAATTTGCATATTCACGCGCAAGCTCAGAATCACGCTTGAACCTGCGTTCTAAACTTAAAAATCTCGCTTCAGCGGTAGCATAGGACTCACCTAGTTGGGCATAATCAGACACGAATGGCAGTGAGACGACAAATCTACCTTCATCATTACGATGAGTAGACTTAACAAAATGTTCTTCGCAAACTGAATCGTTAATAATGGGTGCATTATCAAGGACGGTTTCAGTCTCCCAAAACTTCTCAAGAGAGGCTAGAATTTGATCATCATTGTTTCTTGCCAAGAACGAAACAGCATTGTCATTCAAAGGGTCCATGCGTGTCTACCATCTGCTCCACGGCCTCAACGCTGCAAGACATCTCACCGAAGGTACGACATCAGTAAAAGGTGCGTAAAATGACGGAAGAAGGCTTAAGAGTGTTGGTTAGAAAGAGAGGCGGCTTAAAGTCTGCCATAGTGAGAATCAATTCCGCAGTACTTAATTTTGATAAAAATATTAATACCAAACATTTTCTAACTGTGAGACTAGAAAGTTTAAAGAGTTTAGCAATAAAATATGATGAGGTCCAGTCTGAGATCGAATTAATTTCTAAAGACATAAATCCGGCCCGGAGGAACAAAAAACGTTAACAATGTTAGGTTAACATTTTTTAACCTAATGTGATTTTCCAGACTTCATAATGCGTACAAGGCTTAGCTAACCTTTCAATTATACAATTTCCACATTAAATACCAACATTACTGTCCACATTATGTGATCTATTCAGAGAGCTTAACAAAGTTTTACCACTACTTCCGAGGTTATTCGACTGATCAAAATAAAGAAAAAGTACCATATATAAATATACCTCCAAAACGCTTTGCATCAAGTCGCAGCCAATCAGATATTTTACGTATTTTAGATTTAAAGGTAAAAAATGTGATAATAAAATGTTGTTAGAAATTTTATTTTTAATTTGGCAAAACAAAATTAACAATTAAATGTTGAGTGACTATTGTATTTGAATATTTTGTAAGCTTACGGATATGTTTAGTTGATATCCGTAGTTATACCAAGCAGGAAACTGTTGTTCTCTGGCCATTAATTATTAAAAAGAGTGTTTTTATACTAACATATTTTAGGCTTTTCCACAATATTCTCTATAACTATTGGAGATACCATTTTGGGACATTACATAATTGTATTATAGTATTTTTTATCTTTGAAACCAAGAAACGGGGAATAACATGTAAGTTCAAAAACATTTAAAACAAAGCGTTGACGGTTTATAGGTTTACGTAACACTTTTTTTTTAATTTTATCAGCAAAATATTCTAAAAGTGGGATTAAAACTATACGAGTCACTTCGTGTATATACGCGTACATACAAAATGTTCCTAAGAATAAAAATATACAGATTTTATCCTCTTTGCTGGGCTACTTAAAATATTATGTACAGCTTTCTACAAGTGAAGCAGATTCCAATTATTGTTTTCTGTACTCCCTAAATTTATTTTTAATAAAGATAAATTATTCATAAACAATACATAATTTGTACGTATGATTGTAAAATTCAGCCGCGTGTTAAGTACTGGTATGTCGTATACGATAATCGTATCTACATTTATACCAACCACATATCATGTTATTGTTATACCGTATATTGTTACCATACGTAATAACAAACAACTTGTATGTTGTTATCCTCATTGGCACTTTCAGATCCCCACATAGCAGTCTTCAGTTTTTTGTGAGTAATGTGTAGTGTTAATATTTAAGGAACAATTTCAAAATAACTCTGAACAGCTTGTACTAAGCACTGTTGCAAAAAACAAATCGATCTAATCAATGTCTGAAATTTTGGATATTTAAAATTTGGTTCTTTTTGTGTCAAAAAACTAAATACTTAATAGAAAATTATACAAGTTTAATTGTTTCTAGATTATTAAAATTTGTTGATTTTTGTTTTTTTTACAAAACATTGAATTGAAACATTCTATGTCATGTGTATTCCTTATTATGTTCCTTACAAGTTCATCAATAACTTATGTGGCAAAATAAAATATTGTCGCGTGTTAAATGCATGTTTAATAAGGTTTAGCAACAAGTCACAACAAAATAGCCAATACCTAATAACTAATAATTATTATGAATGCGCAAAAATTTTAAACATCGAAACGAGAAGAATTAGTACTGCTAAAAATGACACAATCTACACACAGTTTTAATGTTGTGTAAAACGTTTATTAGAAGCAATTAATTTCTGTAAACCCGTCACATAGTTTCCGAACCGTTTCTTAAAAATCGGATCCGCTTTTCTGTTGTGTGATTAACATTAACATCACAGTCGACCTCAAGACTCTCGCTCCGCAGTTTAATGTGAACAGACACGAAACTCGAGGGAACACTGAAGCGGCACTAAGCGTAACCGGTGCACGCTTCGGTGGCCAGAAATAACAGTTGCAAACCCGTCGTCAATGTTGACGTGAACACTGCTTTATGATGTTAACCTAGGATCTGAATAATCTGAGAATTATGCAAATACAAACTGACAACGCGATAATAATCACTCGATTGTTACACATTGTTACTACGCGACGGTCGCACGGATCATCGCGTTGTTCAGTAGAAACAAAATAATTGACAATAGATGAAGTCACCAATTACAAATTTAACTACAGATAGAAATAAACAAAGACATTCTTATATAGTTTTTCAAGTTATAATTTGTCCAACACACAACATTAAATGCCACCTTATTCCAGTTTTGGACAATAATCACTAAACCGCAAGTCACAATAACAAACAGCCAAACCGCTCTGTAATATCATTCAGCAAACTGAACTTGGCCGGCCGCTGGCGATTATATGCCACGCTGAGGTTCAAGAAAACTCTATCGTTTTCCGGACGACGCGTCGAGAAATAATTGCCTAGTTACAGACGCTGAAACTATGTCGATGTCCGACCTTGATACACACTGCGCAGGCCGACTGTCGATACAATAATGGACAAATGTCTGGAATGAGTGTCTAGAACACCTCAACGTAGCAAATTATTATTGTTATTATGCCCTTACATCATGTTATACGAGTCACGAATGCATGTCTAGGCAATGTAAAATTTGGTATCTCTGATATACCGGTACGTTTTGAAAAAATCGGTATGGAGAACCATACATGACTTCCATATTCTAAGATTTATATTTAAAATCATTTTCGAAATGAAATATTACCATAGAAACTACTTCTTTCTACTTACTGCTTCAGCCTTAACCACAGTACTGTGGTCACTAACGTATACCACCTCACGTTATCGCACTCGATTTTCACTGATGATGGAAGTCGATGGCATTGCCGAAACGTCTGGTTTTGTAGAAAACATTGGACTACGGCCAAATATCCCGGGAAGGAATTTTAACAAAAACTACTTCTTTGTTGCCGATAATGTTGTACACACACATATATATATATATATATATATATATATATATATAAAATATGCATAAAATTAATGGCTTGTATAAGTTAATGATTGATCTCCATTAAGTAGTGCTCAAGTTTCCAAAGTTTTAATATTATGATGTCCGTAATTAAAACATCAGAGCAGGTTTAGTGTGAATGAGGGTACACTGTGGACAAAAATTTTCAACATTTCCTATTGAGCGTTGCTTAGAGTAAAGCTGCGAATCTACAGTGTATGTTTCACAGAACAAACACGCGAAAAAGAAGGAGCGCTCCGAAGTCACTCATGGACCCTCAGCATCTTGCAGAGGGTTCATTCCATAAAGACGAAAAGTCTGTCTATGAATCGTTCCTCTGTAAACACGTGCAGTTACATTGCCCAGCGATCCACAGGAAGCAAATTGATGTCCATTTTTTCGGCTTGCACGCGTTATGTTGGTGTGGGTTTCGGCACTTTCCAGAAATAACGTGAATTGTGTGTGTGTGTGTGTGTGTGTGTGTGTGTGTGTGTGTGTGTGTGTGTGTGTGTGTGTGTGTGTGTGTGTGTGTCTTACCTGCCTTTTTATTGCTGTAGGCATAATAATAAAATGGAAACGTAAACATTACATAACTGAGATATGCTTACCTGCCACGAACAATATATTATTGTATACATGGAGGAGTACAGTGACATACACACGTACAGAAGAATTATATATATAAAGATATTAACTCATACATAATTTACATTAAAATTAAAAAATTATAATTTTATTGCCTGGCAACAAAATTATTTTATTTTTAACAAATACCATTGTTTCAAAAAGTTTAAATGAATTTTCAAGTATTTTACTGTTGTTAAAACGTAAAAGGTTGCAGGTAAACTACCCCTTCCCCTTAACCGATCTTCACCAAAATCGAAAGTCCTTGAGACCTCTACAATTCAGGGACGTATGCAAAAAATTATTTGATTCTGTTTGAATTTGCGGCTGTTATCGTTTGCCATAAAAAATACCCTTGTTAAAAAAACGTTGCTGGTAAACTACCCCTTTCCCTTAACCGATCTTCACCAAAAACAATAGGTCTTGAGAACTCTACAATTAAGGGCTGTATGCAAATAATCTTTTGATTCTGTTTGAATTTGCGGCTGTTATCGTTTGCCATAGGAAATACCCTTGTTAAAACATAAAACGTTACCGGTAAACTACCCCTTTCCCTTAACTGATCTTCACCAAAAACAATAGGTCTTGAGAACTCTACAATTCAGGGCTGTATGCGAAACATTATTTAATTCTGTTTGAATTTGCGGCTGTTATCGTTTGCAAAAAAAAAAATTTTCCTTGATAAAAAAAAACCGTTGCCGGTAAACTACCCCTTTCCCTCAACCGATCTTCACCAAAAACAATAGATCGTGAGTACTCTACAAATCAGGGCTGTAGGCAAAAAATTATTTGATTCTGTTTGAATTTGCGGCAGTTATCGTTTGCCATAGAAAAAAAATCTACACACAGACACACAGACAGACACGCAGTAGACACACAGACACACAGACACACAGACACTTTTCGGAAAACGACTTTTTTTCATGTTTTGAGTGTAGTACAATCAGAATCTGCAATAATCTCGAACACGATTTTTTTTTGCCATCACCATACTTCCATTTCCTTAAGGAATATGGAAGTAAAAAAAAGAAACAAACAAAAAAGATAGAAACATGATTTCTTTTCTAACTAAACACATAGATCTGTTTGTTTATTATTCAAAGAATGTTGTTATTAAGAAACAATTTTTCGAGTTTTAAGATACATTCGTAACAATGTTTTAAAAACTACTGGAAAAAATTAAAACTATTCCACATCACTTCTTAGAACAATATCTCAAATATGTGTACAACACATTTTAAGTTTATTCAAATTCAATTCATAACAGAAGTCTCAGAAGGTACACTGAATCTAAAATTATAAATATTTCGGGAAACGTGTACAAGATGTTTATGAAGTTTAGTCATTATTTTGACATTACCAGCATTTCAAACAAACGTCGTCTACGTTTCGAGTTTTCGAAACCATTTAAAGCGTCTTTTGACTTTTATTTTACTTATGTTTCCCTTTGTCTTGCTGTTTTTTTTTTTCATTCCCCGATGTCATTGCCAAGTATTTTGCGGACTCACCGTAACACTTCCATGCAGCACTGCATCTTTACTGTGTGTCCCTTACATTCGTTCCAAACTACTCTAAAAATCTGTACTTCATTACAGGTCCATCACTGAAACAACCAACACTACTGTGTATAAACCAAAACAGAGTGTCTTATACCCTACAAATTCAGTTCCTGAAATTCTGGAACATGCTTATGCTTAGTATTCTTATTGGATTTTAAGTTTTGCTGTGAGTGATCTTTAGCAAAATTTACTGTCTTGCGAGATCTCTGATCACTGGCTCCATGTCCAATACAATAACTGCTTAAGTACTGAAGGAATAAATAACAATAACATAGTAGGTAATAAATTCACAGAGCCAAAAATTTTCTAGTCAACGTATGGAGCAGTTTGGATACAAAAATTTTGCGCTTCCACGACATATTTTAATGCACGAATGCTGTAAAACATTTTTCCAACCAAGTTAATCACATGTCATTTAAAAGAAAACATGCTAAAGGAAAACTTTTTCCAAAAAGTGATATTTGTAATATAACTGCCCTTCCGTCTCTCCTTAAAAAAAATACAGAATTTGTTACCTAGCAAAGGCAAAATTTATTAGCCTTCTTCTAAACATAACCTGTGGTAAAAAAAATGTGTACAATTTTTAACAGAAAACCTGTGTAATAGATGCAAGTTCTGAAATTAAAGTGAAGGGTTAATTCAAAATATTTCTGGAATGCACTTTTCAGACATTTTGCAGCTCGCTCAGAGATTTTTGTTTTGCCTTCATGTTTTCTCATTCTTGGAAAGAGGCAAACATCGCAAGGAGGCATCTGGCGAATATGGCCGTTGCAGTATTATTACCATGTTTTTCTTTTACGCAAATATTTTTTAAGAATAAATGATGTCTAAACTGGCACATTATTGCCATTCAATTCCCGTAAAGTATACTTCCATAAATTTTATTGTGAGTAACTGACTTTCTTGGAGGTTTTATAGGTAATGAAATGAATATGTCTTCAAATAATAAATACTCCTGTAAGTAGTAGTTTCACGTGACGAACGTTTCACAGAAATCTTCAGAGATTGTTATATGAATTAAATACAAAAACCTTCAATTCACATAAATCGTCTAAAAATCCAGAATAATTTCAATGTAAAAGAATAAATTTTACTTGCAGAAGTATTTATTATTTGAAGCCGTTTTTTTAAAACAGAGTTTGCGGAAATCGCGTTAAGTGCCCGAATCGTACCATCTAGAGATAAGAATGCATGTACCATAACACCACAATCCTTACCATCATTGTCTTCAACTCATTCAACGCCACCTTTGAAGCTTTTGTACCTTTCGTCAATCCAAACCAGCCATGTGCAACATTTTCTCCACGTTTCATCAGTTTACTTCATTATTTTCACACAATATAACGCAAGTTCTTTTACACAGTAGAATGTCAAAATAATCGCATAATACCCTAAAATACATTTTAATAAAAAAAATTGTCATATCTAAACGATATGGCACAATGTCCAATGTGGCTAAAAATAGACATTTTTTTTGACAGGTGAGGGAACATCATTAAAAAAAATTTTGTAATCATTTATTTGACTACTTTTTAAAAATTTTTCGAAAGTCAAAAACTGATTCTGGATATTTAAAACATTAATTTTATAATAAAATTTTTAAACCTCACAATTTTTAGAGCCAAATTTGGGTTTTCCTATCAATTTTTACTTCCATATTCCTTAAGGAAATGGAAGTATGGTGATGGCAAAAAAAAATCGTGTTCGAGATTATTGCAGATTCTGATTGTACTATACTCAAAACATGAAAAAAAGTCGTTTTTCGAAAAGTGTCTGTGTGTGTGTCTGTGTGTCTGTGTGTGCGTCTGTCTGTCTTCCTATAGATTTTTTTCTATGGCAAACGATAACAGCCGCAAATTCAAACAGAATCAAATAATGTTTCGCATACAGCCTTGAATTGTAGAGTTCTCAAGATCTATTGTTTTTGGTGAAGATCGGTGAGGGAAAGGGGTAGTTTACCAGCAACGTTTTATGTTTTAACAAGGGTATTTACTATGGCAAACGATAACAGCCGCAAATTCAAACGGAATCAAAAGATTATTTGCATACAGCCCTAAATTGTAGAGTTCTCAAGACCTTTTGTTTTTGGTGAAGATCGGTTAAGGGAAAGGGGTAGTTTACCTGCAACGTTTTTTTAACAAGGGTCTTTTCTATGGCAAACGATAACAGCCGCAAATTCAAACAGAATCAAATATTTTTTTGCATACAGCCCTGATTTGTAGAATACTCAAGACCTACTGTTTTTGGTGAAGATCGGTTAAGGGGAAAGGGTAGTTTACCAGCAACGTTTTTTCATCAAGCGTATTTTCTATGGCAAACGATAACAGCCGAAAATTCAAACAGAATCAAATAATTGTTTGCATACGTCCCTGAATTGTAGAGATCTCAAGGGTTTTCGATTTTGGTGAAGATCGCTTAAGGGCAAGGGGTAGTTTACCTGCAACCTTTTACGTTTTAACCACAGTAAAGTACTTGAAAATGCATTTAAACTTTTTCAAACAATGGTAGTTGTTAAAAATAAAATAATTTTGTTGCCAGGCAATATAATTATAATTTTTTCATTTTAATGTAAATTATGTATGAGTTAATATACGAGGTGTGTTCATAAAAAGACCAAACTTTTTGAGTAACACATCAATCCGCACAAACGACGCGCCGCGACTTTGCGCGCACCTAGCGATAGTTTTTGACAACAAACTACCACTTATTGTGTTCCGCTATTAGCAGTAGTCTTTGAGGTATATCACATTGAGTGGGGACGTGCACACGCTGGCCGGCGGATTAGTGACAAAGCGATTAAGAAAGACCGCGAGAACAACGTGTGCGTATGAAATTTTGCAGCAAAACTAGGTTAAAACTTTTCAGAGACATTCTGGTTTTCAATTAAGCATACGCGGAAGCCTGCGTGAGGCGAACGATTAGTTTAAGAATTTTTAAAGAGGGAAAAACAATGGTCGGTGCAGATCAAAGCGATATCGAAGTTCATGGGAAGAGAGCTCGTGATGTGGTAATTGTAAATCATCGTTTAAATGCCGATACTTTCTGACAGAATCCATTTAAGATCGTAAAATTAAATTTTGATAGAAAAATTTAAATGTATCGTATCACTGAAAAATTCTTACTGTGTTTGTTGACGACGATCAGAAAGAGACCCGTTTTGAAATCGGTCAACAACTGCGTACCAATGCAAATGGTAATGAAAACTTTGGAAGAAAATGGAAATAGCTCTGTAAAGATTTTACGAAGTCAGCAGCAAAATTTTATACACACACGTTGTGTTAAGATGTTCATTCTCACTTCGTTATAAATCCGCCGGACGGTGTGTGCCCGTGCCCACTACAGCGCATGTAGCTCGAAGACTGAAGATCATGACGGGACGGAGAAAACGGCATTCAGGCGTCAAAACCTGTCGCTAGCAGCACTTAATTCTGCAGCTCGCTCTATGCGCTAGTTGACGTGCTACACAAATAGTTCGGTATTTTTTTGAACACACCTCGTACATGTATAAAATAATATATCGTTCGTGGCAGGTAAGCATATCTCAGTTATGTACTGTTTACGTTTCCATTTTATTATTATGACTACAGCAATAAAAAGGCAGGGAACACACACACACACACACACACACACAAAATTCGCGTTATTTCTGGCCTCATTCATGTTTATTTTCTTACATTTGCACGCTTTTTAAATGGAAAGTGCCGAAACCCACACCAACATAACGCGTGCAAGCCGAAAAATTGGACATCAATTTGCTTCCTGTGGATCGCTGGGCAATGTAACTGCACGTGTTTACAGAGGAACGATTCATAGACAGACTTTTCGTCTTTATGGAATGAACCCTCTGCAAGATGCTGAGGGTCCATGAGTGACTTCGGAGCGCTCCTTCTTTTTCGCGTGTTTGTTCTGTGAAACATACACTGTAGATTCGCAGCTTTACTCTAAGCAACGCTCAATGGAAATGTTGAAAATTTTTGTCCACGGTGTACCCTCATTCACACTAAACCTGTTCTGATGTTTTAATTACGGACATCATAATATTAAAACTTTGGAAACTTGAGCACTACTTAATGGAGATCAATCATTAACTTATATAAGCCATTAATTTTATGCATATTTTTTATATATATGTGTACAACGTTATCGGCAACAAAGAAGTAGTTTTTGTTAAAATTCCTTCCCGGGATATTTGGCCGTAGTCCAATGTTTTCTACAAAACCAGACGTTTCGGCAATGCTATCGACTTCCATCATCAGTGAAAATCGAGTGCGATAACGTGAGGTGGTATATGTTAGTGACCACAGTACTGTGGTTAAGGCTGAAGCAGTAAGTAGAAAGAAGTAGTTTCTGTGGTAATATTTCATTTCGAAAATGATTTTAAATATAAATCTTAGAATATGGAAGTCATGTATGGTTCTCCATACCGATATTTTCTAGAATAAATGTAGTTACCATACTATGAATTTGTCAAAATGGTCTTTTGACTGTCCTCTGTTTAAATTCTCCTATATTGCGGCTAAACAGTATTTGATGTGCTGCCTCCAGTCGTCGGTATTTCGTAATAGTAAGGTTATTGTAAATGACCATCTAACTTTTCTAAAACTTTCTAACCTATCCAAGCCCAAGGTTATAAACACTCAGAACGACTTGAAACTTCTCCAAATTTTTCAAACAGCATTGCTTTCTAGAGCCTGGAATCAGTTTTCTTTACTCAATATTAGTTTTCATCATATTACTTTACTCACACAAACGTACAACCGGTTGTTGATTACAATCGTTTAATAAAAAAAATTAATATTGTTAAAGCTAAAAATTATAATATTAAAGCTATATTTTCAGGATTATTTAAATTATGATTTGTTGTGTATTTTTCTTAAGAAACCATAACGTTTGCTTCACAAATAAATTTATTAAAGCTGTGATATATTTTATGATTTGCTAAATAACTATAACAATTTTTCTAAGTTTTGTTAATGAATTTTATTACAAAGTCAAAGAAAAAATAAACAAATTATTAAATATACCGTAGGATTTCCATAATTTTAAAAACAAATTCTTTGCATGGTATATTCTTGCATACAAATTCTTGATTTCATGAATCTTAAAATTGTCAATACGTAAAAACGATTATACAACATTTAAGGCTACTAACTTCTAAAATAAACAGAAAGTGCAATTATTGAGATGCATTGTCTGTGAAAAAATGAGGACGTGTAATGGAACAAAAATATGGGACTTGTTGGTTTAAAATGAAATATAATTATGTTAAGTATATTATTTATTTGTTATATACCAGTAATTCTGAAATTGTAATGAAACTAATTTAATAAAGCGATTTAAGAAATTTAAATATATGTGTAATATAAAATTATTATTTTACGGAAGAAGTTGGTTTATGTGAAACTGTGACTTTGGTAACCAGTAATTGGCGGCAACTGTACAACTGTACATCTTATATTTACGAAAGAGGTAATAAAACGCTTCAAGAATTTCCGTTAAACTAAATAAAAATGGAGAAAGAGAAATTTTGTACATTTCACACTTGAGCGAGACACGGTTGATTACAGGAGACGTTTCAACGTATGTCAAGTCGTCAATATTTGAACAAAACACCGACAGAAAGTTCAGCTTAACTCTCCAATAAGCAAAGAAACAAGTAGTACTGACTTTTATAGAACACCTTTAACGTGTATAATAGGCGATTTGGCTAACATCTAGAGACGTTTCACAGTTTTTATTTAACTCTGACAGCTGTTTGGACTTCTTGAGCCATTGTCAAAGAGATGAGTGAACACTAAACAGAGGATGTAAGGGTGGTGGACATCTGCTGTTTAGGGCGTGTATCGGAATATGTGTGAGGTGTAAAGGTGGAGAGGGGATTGCATGAGCTAAGGGTAGGTCAAGTGTCTGTAAAAACTAAATATAATCTGAATGAAAAATATAAAATTAACTAAACTAAATACAACCAAAATAATTAACCAATACAGGTTTTGCAGATCATTGCTTACAACATAATCACTTCATAGGTACAAAAAACATAACACTACTCCACAACATACAAAAAGGTAAAAAAAAAAATTTTATTAGAAATTCTATAATTAAAAAAGCAATAAAAACCCTTTTGTTAAAAGCTGGTTTTTAGTTTAGTGTAATTAATTTAGTGTAAATAATTAACTTCATCTTCACACCTCACACATGTTCCAATACACGTCCTAAACATATGTCCACCACCCTTACATCCTCTGTTTACTGTTCACTCATCTCTTTAACAATGGCTTAAGAAGTCGTTTCGAGTAAAGAAGCTTTAAGAAGCTGTCAGAGTAAAATAAAAACTGTGAAACGTACCAAGTGTTATATATTTTTAAAAACATTTGTATTAATATGTTTCACCAAGTGCCCAACGAATCATCAATTAATATCGTGACCGACTTTTGGATTTAGTGTAATTTGTTGATCTAAGGTTCTACCAAACATTTTCTACCATTTAAAAAAATAAATGTCAAGGGATAATGCCAGAAAAAGTAAACTCTAACAATCTCTTCCTAGGAATTTAACAAAATTATAAAAAGCAAAGACTGCCAAACGACCGTGGATGGCATACGGTCTGCTTCATTTCGTACTTTCATACTTTGTTCGCTGTGTTTGAGTCAAACACGTCTGCGCTAACACGGGTCAAATATACACAAGTTTTGTCCGAACGGATTTCCAGGTGACTGATTAACTACTACTGTAAATTTCGTACCGCGTAAAGGCAAAAGCAAAGGCAGATCTGTTTGCGTACACTATTTGATTACGTGTCGTCAGAGCAGAAGGCCCTTTAAATTCACAGAACGGTCCCTATGTCTACACTATTTGCTTAACATAGGGTGAACTGAAAACAAGAAAGTCATCTCACCCGTATCGAAGTAAATACATATTCTCGAATCAAATAGGAACCGTAAAAAGTGATCAAATAAAAGTTTCGTACAAATATATGTACAGGATTGTACACAAGAATATCTAATTGGCACGAAACTTAAAATATTAATCATTTTAAAATAAAACTAAAAACCTTACAGTATAACATTAATTACTCAATGTCATACATTGACACTGAATGCACTGTTATTAAATTACTTTTCCAAATATTTTAATATACAATGTTTATTTTGACTGTATGGGCAAAGAAGAACTGAAAAAGATGCAGTCATTATAAAGAATAGCAGAGTAATAAAAATAGGTGAATGGATCTGCAATGATTTATATTTTCTATTCAAAAAATATTAAGATTTTTAATTGACATCTCCAAAAATTTCGTTTCAAAATTATAGTAAAAATTAAAATTATCATTACATTTTATGGTCTGAAACTATTAACCGTTAATAAATTTACTTTTGAATAGTCGTACCTTTCAATATAGTGCTGTAGACCTACCTATTAAATACAAAGTGTCCCATGAGGAATGGGACATACTTCAGAAATGCGTGGAATCCATTCTGTGCAGAAATAAAGAAGAAATTTCATATAAACATAAGTCCAAAAATATTTTGTTTTCGATTTATTGCTTGCGAAAAATTTCACCTTGATTTCTGCTCCTGGGCTATAATTAAGTCCTATTAAAATTCTTGAAACCTAAATCAAAGGGTAAATTTTGCGTTTCGTATAGTTTTTGACGTAAAAAATTAAAAGAAAATGATTTCAGAACTTTGTCATGAGTAGTTTAATAGAAACGATTCGTAAGTACAAAAACAGTGGTGTCAAAAACGCACTTCTTTAAGTACAATGTAAATTTACTTGTTTAAATTGCCAATAAATAACGGTAAATTTGTAATACAATTTGTAAGGAATTTAATACTAAAAATCCGATGTAGGTAAAGTCAATAAAAAACAAATGAACGTTATAAAAATTCAAATTTTATTGAAGAAGAAACACAATTAAAAATGTAAGAAATTTCTTCTTCTGGTGATATACTGCAAATTATTTATTTATTTGTTAATAATAACAATTTTTAGTAACAACAATTTTTTCAACAACATTAGCTAACTTGTTTTAATAAAGTTTATTACGAAAACTGCAGTTAATAATACTGTACCGCTCAGACTCAAAGTGGAATTCGTATCAGGAAACATCTGTTTAACAACTAATTTAAAAAATATAAGCTTAATTATTTTTCATAACTTCAGATTTGGATTTCTGATTATTTGGATTTAAACTTGAAGATGTCAATCCGGACAATCGGTTCATAGTATTTATACCAAAAAAGCTAGTTCAGCAATCTTCCGTCCCACCAGCTGCAAACTTTGAGCGCTGTTACTACTAATAAGCGTACTTATAGGTTAGTTATTCGTTATGTTTGTATCAATCTTTTTGTAAATTATTCCACCCACCACATATAGTATTTATTCTGCAATAACTTAAACGTTATCTCATACAATAAATGTACTTTATTTATTTTCTCTATTAATTAACAGGTTACGTTGTCTCAAAAAACAATAATACGATCCAATCGATCATCCAGACATCTATCGATTATTAATTACTCAAATTCTAAAAACATATACACTTGAAAATAATAACAAATAATTCTTATCCCAGGGTTCGTATAATTCTTGGAACCATTAGTAAGGCCAGGTAAAATGCATAATTAAAGTTGTTCAATTTACAAAATAAAATTATTTACTTAAAATACAGTGAAATGAAAATAAGTTGTTTTTTTACCAAACCGACGAAAATTTCGTCTGGCGGTGGATGTTTGTCAATAGTAGCCCAAAACTCAGCTTATCTCGTCTTCATCCAGTGAAATAGCTCTGGTTTTCAATAAAATTGATGGTGGTGTGTACTGGTAAACCCTCAGGAAATCTTCTGGCTTCTATTCGATCTTCACAATTCTTGGTCCCAGTGAAATGGAATTAGGATCCCAGCTTCTCTGCTGCTAATGAAGGTTATTACGCCAAATCGAGTCTTCTGGTATTTCCAATAATTCCGTTAGTTCAAACTTTAATTCTTTTACTGATCTTCGATTTATAGTATGAATTGGTTTAATACCGAATCCAGCGGAATTATTTAGTGAATGAGGTAAGAGGCTTTCAATTCTTTTTTACTGTATTCATTTACAATTTGGAGGGTTATTTAATTTTTATTACTCATTATCATTACAGTTTAATTGTTTTTTCAAAAAGGTTTTTTCAATTTTGATACATATCTCTTTTAGATTTATTTATATTTTTTAAATATATCGGTCCATCTCAACCTAATAGCTTGTAACAATCAGAACGAATTAATTCAAAATCAACAACTTCTGAAATTCAGTTGCCTTAACAACCACGTTTTCTATATATCCTTGAGCCGGCATTATAGAATATTACTACTCCTTTCCAATAAAATACTCCATGCTTGGATTAATATTGAATCACATAAAATTCTCCCCTAACCTTCCTTCCTGGACAGTAAATGTTTTACCAGAGTTTCGTTGGACTGGGTTTCCTAAAAAGGTATTAATTTCCTTTCACTAATATGGAATTTAGGCCGATAGATTCACTTACAACCATTATAACATTATTTGGTTTTTTAACTTAATTTTCTTTTTACCTGACCTACTGTACAATTAATTATTGGTTACATGGTTAATTACATGAGTTTTAATTTACTGGTGGTTATTTTTTTTATATTAATTAACTGGTTCTGGAACCCTTTATTAATTTATGATATAATTGTCAGAACTACTTGTTAGACTTGAAACACTGGTCACACTCCTGATCCAGTTTATAAACATTAATTAAAACAACAGTATTTTTCAACTTTATACAATACTGAGAACTTAGTACAGTGCCTAACATTGGTAACTATACTGGGTTGTATAAAGACAAATCTAATATAAATATAAACATAATTATTGATGAAGTATTATTATCAAACAACATCATTTCATTTTTAGCATATTCAACATACAACATAAATACTCTGTAGACCTTAACATGTCACAGTACAAAACAAACATTTCATTACATTCAATCATTCATTGGTCTGGCTCTTTTACATTTAACATTAGTCATTGCCTCCTTTTGACTTGAGGTACTTCTCAAGCACATGAACTATTGAACAACCTTAAGTCAGGGTATGGTCCTTGACCATATTTCATCCAATTTTTATGTAACGTTGGGGAACCTCAACTATGTTACGTTACAACGTATTAATTTCAGCTGCTGTAGTGAGAATCACAACAATGGTAGAAAGAAGCGGAATACTGGATGATGTTTCCGAAAGTTGTCGCTAGCCAGTGCCACTTGTCGGAGCACACTCGTTGCGTATACTACCGTGGTATTGTGATAGTTCGTCCATTTTCTGAACACACCTCGTATTTTCTACACTATACTAATGTTAATTTAACAAGCGACATTTTCAAGATATACTGCTCCAAAAAAGTCGCTGAATTCCCCATTTAGTTCCGTTATTATCGAGTACCTCAGACGATGAGAATAATACTAGCCCTTGAAAATAATTATCAGAAATAAAGAAACGAGAAATATATTAAATCGACAAAAATATTCTATTTACGGCTGAACACACAAAAATTCGAAGATAATTTGAAGTAAATAAAATTAATTTTTAGGTAACTTTGTGTTACGTCATTTATACACGATGTAGGCAAAGTCAGAACGCGCTTGACAAGTGGATAATTTTAAGGGGAGACGTGAAGGGTAACGTCGTGCAGACAACGATGGAAATTGTGGAAACGACGTAACTTGGTAGAGTGTAAACTTGAGAGGGGAGCGTGTACGCCGGCGTCTGGTTCGCCCGTATTTAACAATTAATGCTCTCCAAAGACGAGGTGTCGTTTGTATATTTAATTACAGGGGGGCACAACGACTGTTCGTTCAAATGTTTAATCAAACAAGAGAAACACCAGTTTGGAGTTTCCAACAGGGTAAGTTTGTGACTGCGTTCCTATATGAGGCGCATTTGTGGAGTTGAGAATAATTTAAACTAAAATGTAACTAAATATCATTATTTCACTACCGACTCGGAACACAAAACGTTTTATGGGTAAAAACGTAAAAGTTTTACCTTATAACCTGAACCTGTTTTCGCTTTTAAAAAGCTTCTTCAGTGCGAAAGAAGCTTCTCTGAACCTCTGAAGAAGCTTTTAAAAGCGAAAACCGGTTCAGGTTATAAGGTAAAACGTTTACGTTTTTACCCATAAAAAGTTTTGTGTTCCGAGTCGGTAGTGAAATAATTATTATATTTAGTTAAGTGACGGACACGTCATGGACAACGAAATCCAAGAACTAAAATGTAAGGAAACGAGAGAAGACATACAAAAACCAGCGGACCGTTAAAAAAAATAAAGAAAATAGATTACTAAAACGATGACAGATCCAGAAATGAAAAGATAAAACTGACAAAAGAAATAAGGGGTAAGTAGTGTCGAGGTCTCTACCTCTGAGGTTTCTGGCGGGAAACGTCTTACCCTGGCGGTGTTGCTGGGACGGGGTGTTTGTAGAATTGGTACAAAAGAAATGAACTAACTTGCATGTCTTTTATTTATTTGTTTCTCACAATGGTGACCATTTTGTAAAATGTTGTTAAAGACAGGACAATGGTACAAGTACTACGATATGTAAGACTTGCATGCTGCATTTATATGTCTAGAGAACGTTAAGTCTATCGTGGTATTTTTTTAAGTTGTGAAATCAGTTGGCTTCGTGGCCATCACCAATTCGGTAGTGGCGGAGATATTAGACGTTCGCTGAATGGATCTAACGGCGGCACTTAATGTTATGGGAAAACTTAATGTCTCTTACCCAATGTTGGCACTTTTCCTTGTTTTACAGACGTCCAATACAAACTGTTTAACGTCTTCATCTGTGAATTCTTGTTGTAAGAATTGCTAGATAGCTGCATTGGGTCGTTTTAATTCATTTTGGAACCACATACGATCACAGACTCCACAAACAAAACCCAACTTGTTGCCCTAGAACGACTTTTCAAAGTGCTCCATCGCCAGACGCCAGTGGGTTATAAACGCTAAATCTCGATTCTCAAACGTCTCATCTGCTTGTATTTCGTAGCATTGCATCAGTTTTATCTCACTGTCAGCATTTGTTCTTTGTGAACTGGCGTTGGGCGTTTCGGCGTCTGCGCAGTTGGTGTTCGCCTCGACTTTTCGACGCTGCCTCATCCTCCGCATTCTTTCTGCTGATGTCATAGATGGCTTTTTTGAATTCCTCTTCTTTCCTCGTTTACTTTTTAAGCGTTTGCTACAGACATTTACCTTTTTATTTTGAAGATGTTTTGATATTTTTGAAAATTTAAGGAAAATTTATCCAAGTTCAACATTTTGTGACTGTATTACTTATTAAGTTCTTTCACTATTATCACTATTAGTATTTTATTTTATAGTACTCGTTGAGCTTTATAAAACGGCTTAAATAACGTCCTACTACGCATATGCATTTCCGATCTATACTATTATTTCCGCGCAGCGAACCGGTGTTTTTCCACTCCAATTGGCGGCCATCTTGTGACAGCGTGTGACGTTATGCGTTCAAGGTTAATATCGCGTAACATTCATTCATCAGTGCTCATTTGAATCGCGTATTTCTTATTTAAATGTACGTTATAGTTCTAAAGATATTAACGTTTGTCTGGTATACACAAAATAGTAACATCGACTTTCCCATAAGTTCCCCTCACACCGGACCGCGGTGTAAGACGTTTTTCTGTCAAAAATTATTCTAACTAAGAACGACAACAATAGTAATTATTATTATTACTACGTTAAATTACTACTATCAATTGAAAACATTCTTAATTATGCATTCTGCTATAACGTTTCCGTCTGCGATAATTGAAAATTCGGTTTTAGGAACATCTGTAACATTAAATGATTTTGTTACGTTAAAAGTGCCAATACTGGTTGATCTAAAACTTCAAGGCTACTGATGATAAATGTATAACCAGCCGGACCTATACAATAATGGAAGAACTAAAGATATCCAGTACATTAACAAGACTGGTGAAAATGACTGTAGCTGAAACAAATACACAGTTCATCACGTAGGTTCTCTGGAAAGTTATCGGAGACGCAAAAATTCAAAACGAGCTTTGCCAAGGGGACACTCTTTCATGCCTTCTGTTTAATATTGCATTGAAAATGGATTCGAGCTTGAAACATTAAGTACAATATTCTACAAATAAGCCAAGGTTTTACGTTATGGTGATGATCTGGACGTTACTGGAGAGCCATGGAGGAATTCTTCCTGACGACATATTAAGTATCTAGGAGAATGATGCTTTAAACGAACCAGTCTAAAACTAAACACATGACGACAGCAAAGGGCCATAGATCAAATATACAGTTTGTTGCTATGTAACCTTGTTTAAACACCATTTATCGCTAAAATATTTTTAAATTTAATTGTGTTCCTTGGTGTTTTTGTGGAAAACGTTTGGTTGGACTGAAGAAATTCTCAATTAAAATAGCTTTAATAGGCTTCCTTCATAACTTGGATTTATGTTACGAACGATATGTAAGGAATGAAGACATCTATCGAGACCTAAAACAACCCTATTGTTATTGATAAGATCAAACGGTTTCCAGCTAAATATGAACAAAGGCTTTATAAATATTAAATTAACGAAGTACTACAACTTTTTGATAATTCTGGATTTCCTCGGCGATTGCAGAGACAGAAACCGTTTGAACAATTGTAGGAATATGAAATATTAACAAAAACATATATATCTCCACACGAACGAAGTGCAAACTATTGCAGGAGTAGATTTTGAGTGTTATTTTAGTCAATCATCAAATAATTTTCCATGCAACTTTGGCAAAGTATTTTGGACATGACACAGAACGCTAAACTTTGTTGTAAAGAACATGTCAAGAAAAAACGTGAAGAACTTGTAATGAAGTTCAAGAAAATTTGATGGCTACTCGGAAGACACTCTGAACTGTCCACTTCATAATAAACTGTTATTAATAAACAAGTTTTGAAACCGGCGTGGGTTTATGGTATGCAACTTTGAGCTTGTGCAACGAAATCCAACATCAAAATAATTCGAACTTTACAAAATTAAGTGTTTTGCAGTATTTTGATGCAACGTGGTATTAAGAAACGATGGTATTCGTCGAGACCTGAAAATACCTGTGATTACTGATGTGATCAAACGGTTTCCGGCTAAATATGAACAAATTCTTCATATACATCAAACTAATGAAGTACTACAACGTTTTGATAACGCTGGACTTGCTCGGCGATCGCAGAGACAGAAAACGTTTGAACAGGTGTATGATAGTGATGTGTTTAAAGAAATATCTGCATATGAACGAAGTGTAAACTATTGTAACGATAAGCCTATGGAACGGCCCAGAACATTCTCCACTCTGTGGCAGGTGTGCCACAGTCACGGCCGCGCTCAAGTAGCTTTCAGTGTATTCAAGAATGCTTGAGATAAGTGCGGTGAAGTGAGGAAAATTTCTAGAAGGCATGCGCTACCTATAAAAAGCCATAGCAGCCGGCTTGCCAATTCAGTAGCGTTGAGCGATTTCTTCAGCGCGGATCGAGTGTTTGTAGCGAAGTGTTATAATTAGTGCGGAATTCTTTATAGTTGACATTATTAATGAGTGTGGACAATTTTTACTTGAATTGTTGTAAGAGACTATCTTGTAGATTACAAATTATAAATTGTGATAATTAAAGTTGGCTATTAGTGATTTCATTGGTGTCTTGTAGGCCTATTTGTTTTCCACACCAGGGACACCGTCGCAACACTATAGTGAGTAGTGAGCCGATGGGAGCACATTCTACACACTGATAACACAGTTGTTAGAATAAAATTCCTTAATAGTCTGTAAATAGTTGCAATATAAAATAAAATGTTACAATATAATAAATATTCTCCATTGTTTGTACACTGGGCCAGTTGAAAGTAGACATGTCATAAAAGACAATGTTTGTTTAACAAACGAATTCTGCTGTTTCTCTAGGTACTACTCTAGGTAAACAAGACATGGACAAAACGTGTAGACAAGAGAGAGAGAGAGAGAGAGAGATACTCTACTACATACTGTACATAACGACCGGCTTTAATTGCCCGCTTTGTATTTAGGTCAGTGATGTTACAGTTGCTAGTGATCTTCAGCACTCAGGTAAACTACTCGACACTACTAGAAATTACCCAGCGACCGGTCGTAAAATACAAACAATGCACTATGTAAAATGTAGACCGTGAAAACTCTACCCTGTGTAACTCTACTGGACTAAATTTGTCGCACAACATTATTAATTAAACTTCAGATGTTCACACTAATTTCTGTACACTCTGACGGTTAACCGATTGTTTAAAGCTTAGGGACGGCTGACTACGAATTTTGTTTTGTATTCGACACGTATTATTTAAGTTCTTCTTCCTCTTGTTCTTCTCTTTATCGAAGTGAGAACTCCATAAACGGTACTATTGTGCTCACGCACTCTCATACATCTCGCGCTCCTAGTGTAGTAAACTGACCCATCGCGTCACGAAATAGATGAAACAAAAATGCAGTGTTGCCAGACCAATGAAACCTGTTTTCCTCACATAGGAATCCAAAATATCCCACTACCACAAGTATGTGTGCTTTAAGCAAAGCATAATATTTTTTTAAAGAATATGATGATATTTTAAATGTTTAAATACAATTACAGTTACAATTAATACAACTGAGTTAAGTAATATGTTATCTTTGTGTACATTTCGTTACTTACAAGAAAAAATGGTTTGAAAAAACCGCTGTGGTTAAAATGTCAGTTAATATAAAAATGCTGTTTTTAATGTAACATGTGATCAGTTGTTAGTAGCCAGCCCCATTTGAACAATTGAAAATCATATTGTTACATTGAAAATAATTATTTCTTTCATATTGTTTTTGTATGAATGTATACTGAAAATAATACGAAATGTGAATGATTCTACTTATTTATATGAGAATTATTCACCCTAATATACTTATTTATATCAAAACTAGTTATGTAAAAATCTAATAAAAGAAACACTATTTACTGAATATCCAATATCCACTGTTTACTGAATATCAACGTAACTATGTATAAGGAATTTCAATTTTTTTACTAAGGTCAATTTTTTATTATACTTATAGTATAGATACTTATATAATATACATACAGATTATAATATATATACTTTTCGAAATGTTACAAGAAACAAATACAAATATTATCATGTATATTTAAAAAACTGATAACTAACTATATTTTTAAACACTAAATTCAGTTAATAAAATAATAAATATTTACATTATCCAGACACACAATTAAATTTTAAACGACCCTTACTAAGTTACACAATGAGGTTATAAAATAATTTTTATAATAAGTAAGGCAGAATGCTTACTTTTAATGTAGATCGAAGTCTTCAAGTGACGACTGATCATTTAAAAACCGAATAAATGGCAAGTTGTATAAAATACATTTGGTTATATAGCTAATTGAAAATACGCCTTATAATGTATTTTACTTTCTATTAAACTGTATATTTCATCATTCTTGTGTGGTGTTTAAGGTACGTAACATATACGTTAGAAAAGTACATAAAAGTTAAGAATAAAAGTTTGTTTTCATTTCTCAGGCAACCATACAGCATTGTTTAAATTTTACTTATTGATTTATGTCATATAAAACATTGTTTTACTTCCATGTTCCTTAAGGAAATGGAAGTAAAGTGATGGTAAAAAAAATCGTGTTCGAGATTATTGCAGATTATGATTGTACTACACTCAAAACATGAAAAAAAGTCGTTTTTCGAAAAGTGTGTGTGTGTGTGTGTGTGTGTGTGTGTGTGTAGATTTTTTTTCTATGGCAAACGATAACAGCTGCAAATTCAAACAGAATCAACTAATTTTACGCATACAGCCCTGATTTGTAGAGCACTCGCGACCTATTGTTTTTGGTGAAGATCGGTTGAGGGAAAGGGGTAGTTTACCGGCAACGGTTTTTTTTTATCAATGGTAATTTTGTTTGTTTGGCAAACAATAACAGCCGCAAATTCAAACAGAATCAAATAATGTTTCGCATACAGCCCTGAATTGTAGAGTTCTCAAGATCTGTTGATTTTGGTAAAGATCGGTTAAAGGAAAGGGGTAGTTTACCGGCAACGTTTTATGTTTTAACAAGGGTATTTTCTATGGCAAACGATAACAGCCGCAAATTCAAACATAATCAAATAATGTTTTGCATACTGCCCTGAATTGTAGAGTTCTCAAGACCTTTTGGTTTTGGTGAAGATCGGTTAAGGGAAAGGGGTAGTTTACCAGCAACGTTTTATGTTTTAAAAGGGTATTTTCTATGGCAAACGATAAGAGCCGCAAATTCAAACAGAATCAAACATGTTTTTGCATATAGCCCTGATATCTTGAGTACTAAAGACCTATTGTTTTTGGTGAAGATCGTTTAAGGGAAAGGTGTAGTTTACCAGCCACGTTTTATGTTTTATCACGGGTATTTTGTATGGCAAACGATAACAGCCGCAAATTCAAACAAAATCATATAATATTTTACATACAGCCCTGAATTGTAGAGTTCTCAAGACCTATCGTTTTTGGTGAAGGTCGGTTAAGGGAAAGGGGTAGTTTACCGGCAACGGTGTTTTATCAATGGTAATTTTTTTCTACGGTAAACGATAACAGCCGCAAATTCAAACAGAATTAAATGATGTTTTGCATACAGCCCTGTATTGTAGAGTTCTCAATACCTATTGGTGTTTGTGAAGATCGGTTAATGGAAAGGGGTAGTTTACCGGCAACGTTTTATGTTTTAAAGGGTATTTTCTATGGCAAACGATAAGAGCCGCAAATTCAAACAGAATCAAATACGTTTTTGCATACAGCACTGTTTTGTTGAGTACTAAAGACCTGTTGTTTTTGGTGAAGATCGGTTAAGGGAAAGGGGTAGTTTACCAGACACGTTTTTTGTTTTATCAAGTGTATTTTATATGGCAAACGATAACAGCCGCAAATTCAAACAGAATCATATAATATTGTAGGGTTCTCCCTGAAATGTAGAGTTCTCGAGACCTGTTGGTTTTGGTGAAGATCAGTTAAGGGAATAGGATTGTTTACCAGCAACATTTTATGTTTTATCAAGGGTAATTTTTTTTTGACGAACGATAACTGCCGTACATTAAAACAGAATGAACTACTCTTCTGCATACCTTTTTGAATTATACAGAACTCAAGGTCTGTTGATTTTGTTGAAGATCGGTTAAGGAAAAGGGGTAGTTTACCTGCAACGTTTTATGTTTTAACAAGGGTATTTTTTCTATGACGAACGATAACTGCCGTAAATGCAAAGAGAATCAACTAATGTTTTGCATGCATCCCTGAATTGTAGCGTTCTCGAGACCTATTGATTTTGGTGAAGATCGGTTAATGGAATAGGGTAGTTTACCAGCAACGTTTTATGTTTTATCAAGGGTGTTTTCTATGGCAAACGATAACAGCCGCAAATTCAAACAGAATCAAATAATTGTTTGCATACAGGCCTGAATTGTAGAGTACCTAAGACCTGTCGTTTTTGGTGAAGCTCGGTTAAGGGAAAGGGGTAGTTTACCAGCAACGGCTTTTTATCAAGGGTAATTTTTACTTCCATATTCCTTAAGGAATGGAAGTATGGTGATGGCAAAAAAAATCGTGTTCGAGATTATTGCAGATTCTGATTCTACTACACTCAAAACATGAAAAAAAGTCGTTTTCCGAAAAGTGTCTGTGTGTGTGTCTGTGTGTCTGTCTGTCTGTGTGTCTATCTGTAGATTCTTTTTCTATGGCAAACGATAACAGCCTCAAATTGGAACAGAATCAAATAATTTTTTGCATACAGCCCTGATTTGTAGAGTACTCAAGACCTATTGTTTTCGGTGAAGATCGGTTGAGGGAAAGGGGTAGTTTACCTGCAACGTTTTTTTTTTCTATGGCAAACGATAACTGCCGCAAATTCAAACAGAATCAAATAATGTTTTGCATACATCCCTGAATTGTATAGATCTCAAGGACTTTCGATTTTGGTGAAGATCGGTTAAGGGAAAGGGTTTACCTGCAACCTTTTACGTTTTAACAAGAGTAAAGTACTTGAAAATTTATTTAAACTTTTTGAAACAATGGTAATTGTTTAAAATAAAATAATTTTGTTGCCAGGTAACAAAAATCAAGTCATTTTGATTATAAAATATAAATATTTACAACAAGAAAAGAATTTTCAGTTTTCAAAATTTAAATATATTTTTATAAAACAATGGGTTCTTCATTGAGGTGGGGACCATGTCACTCACTCCATCTCAAGCCTCTCCCATTTTGCAGAAAAAGAGGACCCTGTCAAGGCTGATACTTTGACGACAGTGACAGGGCTTTCCACCAAATTCAGCAGAGTGACAGGTAGGCCCAACTCTGATTGGCTCCTCAGATTTCCCCAGCGTTAGTAGGTTCTATGAAAATATTTTATTTCAAAAATGATTTTAAATATAAATCTTAGATATGTTTTATAAATCTCATGTTGTATGTTTTAACATGGGTAATTTTTTATATGACGAACCATAACTGCCGTAAATTCAAACAGAATCAAATAATTTTTTACATATGTGCCTGAACTATAGAGAACTGTCTGTTGATTTTGGTGAAGATCGGTTACGGGGAAAGGGCAGTTTACCTGAAACATTTTTTGTTGTAACATGAGTAAAGTACTTAATTTTGATAAAGTATCCTGATAAGATCTTAATAATCCACTGTAGAAACATAGATGAAATATCTATAAATGTAGAGGCTAGTTGAACGGGCTGGGGGTAATTTTCTATAAATCAAAATTATAGTTGAAGGGGGAGGGGATAATTTTTTTTTATATGTGTACTACGTTATTGGCAACAAAGAAGTATTTTTTTGTTAAAATTCCTTCCCTGGCTGTTTGGCTGAAAATGATTTTAAATATAAATCTTAGAATATGGAAGTCATGTATGGTTCTCCATACCGATATTTTTCTATAGTAAACGATAACAGCCGCAAATTCAAACAGAATCAAATGATGTTTTGCATACAGCCCTGTATTGTAGAGTTCTCAAGACGTTTTGGTGTTGGTGAAGATCGGTTAAGGGAAAGGGGTAGTTTACCAGCAACATTTTATGTTTTAACAAGGGTAATTTTTTATATGACGAACGATAACTGCCGTAAATTCAAACAGAATCAACTAGGTTTTTGCATACCTTTTTAAACTAAAGAGAACTCAAGGTCTGTTGATTTTGTTGAAGATCGGTTAAGGGAAGGGGTAGTTTATCAGCAACGTTTTATGTTTTAAAAAGGGTAATTTTTTTATGACGAACGATAACTGCCGAAAATTCAATGAGAATCAAATCATTTTTTGCACCCCCTGAGTTGCAGAGAGCTCAAGGTCTATTGATTTTGGTGAAGATCGGTTAAGGGAAAGGGGTAGTTTACCTGCAAAATTGTATGTTGTAACAAGAGAAATGTTTCCATGACGAACGATAACTGAGGCACATTCAAACAGAATCAAATATTTTTTTGCATGCTTCCCTGAATTGTAGAGGACGGAAGGTCTGTTGATTTTGGAGAAGATCGGTTAAGAGAAAGGAGTAGTTTACCAGAAACATTTTATGATTTAACAAGAGTAAAGTACTTTTTTTTATAAATAAAGTATCCTGATAAGAAGCTCATAGTAATCCACTGTAGAAACGTAGATGAAATATCTATAAATGAAGAAGTTAGGTGAACGGGGTGGGGGTAATTTTCTATTATTAAAAATTATAGTTGCAGGTGGAGGGGAGAATTTTTTATATGTGTAGTACGTTATCGGCAACAAAGAAGTAGTTTTTTGTTAAAATTGCTTCCCGGGCTCTTTAGCCGTTGTTTAAACTTTGTACTGGTTTATCAGCTGTACGCGGTCTACCCCCGCAACACGGCACGCGCGGGTGACGTCACGCGCTTATCAAACGCTGCAGCCGGCTACAGGCAAGTTTAGTTTCTAGCAAGGATCCGAGCGCAACTCTCGTAAAACACTTCTCTTCCAGCCGCGGCTTCTGCATATTTTTTGGCATGCATTCATAAGATTTCTTTTAATTCAATTACCTGCGTCCATCTACAATGGACCACGATTTTATTCAAAATTAATTTCGGGCGTTATTGCCACAAATGCATCCGCACGTGCCGATCGTAACTAACAATACAAATTTTTCAATAAATGCATGTTCAATATCTTCAATACAGTCCATTTCTTTCTAACATACAATCCAGCCTTTCCCACTTAGCGTTTTTGGAATAACTCACGATTCTTCAAGAGCTTCCAAACAGCAACATTTTTGGTCCTCCGGGCCGGATTTCATATTTTCGGGCCCAAAAACGACATCATTTTTGGTCCCACCGGGCAGGATTTCATATTTTTGGCCCAAAAACGAAAACGTTTTTGGTCACCACGGGACGGATTGCTCATGTTTGGGTCCACAAGCGACAGCATTTCTCATACGCATCATTCCTGGACAAACCGATCTGAATTTAATCACGCCCTACGGGCATCATTCTCGTCCTGAGCGACACCATTGTTCTGAATCACGTCGCAGTCATCTCGACAAGATTCGGCCAAGCAGTAGACCAGAGACGACGGGACAAAGCAGGACAACATTTGCGAGGTCATCAAAAAAGATTCCACAGCTTTAATTGATGGAGGGTACAACATGAGGCGTCGGCTGACCAGCAGAGACAGGAGGTGTAGCAGCTCCAAACGGGATCGAAGCCAGATTCATCACGAATGGATCGACGGCCACGTGACTATAAACTTTACTCATATTTGACGTTTAATAATATTTCACTTTAGTGGTTATTTTTTAACACGTTTGTATAAACAAACACCTCATTACACAATACAAATTAATAAATGGTTGGCAGCTCATTATCAGTTAAAACTTTAAAGATAAAGATATACTTTGTTACCATTTAGATTCATAATTTCAATAATTTAACTGCCAACAAAGCTTGATTAGTTAGAGAGAGTAAGTTTATGTTCAAAACAACGATCGCTAGCTACCGAAACGTATTTAAACTCAGTTAAAATTAAGTTTGTGGTTCACATGCTCATGCTCAATTTCTTTCTAAATATTTTTCCTTTTTTTTATTTTAAATTATAATAATGGCCGATGTAAGGGCTCTAATAAAAAAACGAGGCACAATTAAGGCCTCAATACCCCGAGTAAATACCTTCTCGGATAACTTCGATTTGTTAAACAGCGATCCTCATGCGCTGAAAATAAAACTGCGTCATTTGATGGAATTATCCACCAAATATGACGAGATTCAGACACAAATCGAAGCGGAGGAAGCGGACGTTGCTTTAACGAGTGATAGAGTACAAACGGAGGACGATCTCTGTACTATAGAATGTAAATTGCAACACCTGCTGGAGCAAGCTGAGCATATGAACCAAAAACCAGTAATTAATGCTGAAGGTAAACAGCCTAAAACACCCCCCATTCAATTGGAATCAATAAAATTACCACGGTTTGAGGGTAGTATTGTTGAGCGGCAACATTATTACCATATTTTTCTTGAATTAATTCATGTCAGAGCAGATCTGACAGATATACAGAAACTTCACTATTTGCACTCGTCTTTACATGGCGAGGCACTTAATGTAATAAAATCGTTGCCTATCACTCATGAGAATTACGCGGTGGCTATCGATCTGTTGAGGAATAGATATGAAAGTAAGCTAATTGTTTCCGCCCATCACGTGTGGAGTGTCCTGGACGTACCATTAGTTCAACAAGAATCCCAAGTTAGCATATCGCAATTTATTGATCAAATCTCTGCCAATATAAACGCTTTAAATAGTCTCAAACTGCCAGTCAACACGTTCGAAATTATTGTCGTAAATTATTTAGCCAAAAAACTTGATAATTACACTTTACGTTTGTGGAAAGAGAGTTTATCGGAGCATAAATTCCCTGATTTTAATAATTTTATAAATTTTCTAAATTCACGAAGAAAATTACTGCAAAATCTCGATAACGTGACTAGCCCAACGAGCAGGTTGAACAAAAGCGATAAGTCTCCTTATCGCAAGGCAGTTAAACAGATAAGCACTCCAAAGGGCGCATTCCACTCACATATTAGAAACAATTTATGCAGGCTGTGTAACGGTGGACATAGACTTAGCGACTGCCTACAATTTACATCGCTGTCTATCCCTGATAGAAAAAACGCGTTAATAAAAAACAAACTTTGCTTAAACTGTCTCCGTTCGGGACACGAGAGCTCAAAATGTCCCTCAAAATTCTCATGCAAAAAATGTTCTAGGCGTCATCACACCACGATTCATGTCCCCAACAGGGACGTAACTTCTGTTAACAACCAGTGTTCACTTAAATCACAGACCAATAAATCGGTATTGCTATCTACCGCCGTCTGTATGACATCCAATAAAGTCGGCAAAAAATTTCCCGTTAGGATATTACTGGATTCCGGTTCTCAAGCGAACTTTTGCACAATGGATTTCGCCCGCAGAATGGGCCTCCAATTGGTTAAATCGCAAATGCCCATCACGGGTATAAACAACTCGCTTTCCCAGGCTGATAAGAAGATCTTAATAATCCACTGTAGAAACGTAGATGAAATATCTATAAATGAAGAGGCTAGTTGAAAGGAGTGGGGGTAATTTTCTATAAATTAAAATTATAGTTGAAGGGGGAGGGGATAATTTTATGTATATGTACTACGTTATCGGCAACAAAGAAGTAGTTTGTTGTTAAAATTCCTTCACAACGGCTGTTTGGCCGTAGACCAATGTTTTCTGCAAAACCAGACTTTTCGGCAGTGCCATCGACTGCCATCATCGGTGAAAATCGAGTGCGAAAACGTGAGGTGGTATACGTTAGTGACCACAGTACTGTGGTTAATGCTGAAGCAATAAGTAGAAAGACGTAGTTCCTATGGAAATATTTCATTTCGAATATGATTTTAAATATAAATCTTAGAACATGGAAGTCATGTATGGTTCTCCATACGGATATTTTTACTTACTTAAATCATTTTACAACTTACTGAAATTACCTTTATAAATAATTTTAACTCAAACACGAAAAAACAGCTGATACGCGTTACCGGTAAATTGTAAAGTGCGTGTGGACTTACAGACAAATTAATAGAAATGATACATTGATAATTTCGTAGTGACTAGAAAGATTTATTACGAAAAAATGGTAAAAAATTATTATCTTGTGTTTCAAAAAAAAAATATTACAATAATGAACAAAAGAGACAGATGGAAACAATGGAAATACTGGAGAAAAATTGACATAGAAAGCAATAAGAAGATTAAACGACGCATTAGAGAAGCGGTGGTGGTAGTAGTTTATCAAGTTAGCTGATAAATGTTGAGAAGATAAATAAAGCAACAAGTTTTAAATTCATTGGTTAAAACTCTAGTTCATTACGTAGAAGAATCTGAATAGATCATTTGAAATAACGTACTTACGCATGGCCGTGTGTAGTGTCTAGTGCCCACTAGAGACGGCCATAACTTAGGCCGTATGAATATTTACGGTTAAATTTGTGGTTGCTGAGCCAACTGAACGTTAATTAAAAAAAAAATACACGATATTGGCAAATATAAACACACAAAATATCGAAAATACTTGAAAATAACTTTCATGGATTGATAATATTTTATGAATGATCCAAAATCGATTGAAATGACTCGGAATCGGGTAAATAAAATTATAATACAAATTAGTAACATGTTAAAAACAAAAACAAATGAAAGTATAAGAAAATTACGCAATCGAAACGTACTAAATAGTAAACTAAAAAATGTTAATACAGCAGACGAAAAATAGAAGGAAAACGATCAATAAAATTTAAAAACTAAAATTTTATAATACAAACACAACTGATTACACAAGTTTTCACCTTGAGATAGCTGCTTAAAGTTGGACAGCAGAAAGTACAAACCGTACACAAATCACTTAAATAAATAGACAGAACTGTGAATGGTTGAAATTTATTCTGAATAAATCACCAGCAACCGGATAATAGCACGCAGTCAAGCAAAAATCATACCTGGACGTAAGAAAAACTTCAGAAACTTGGAAACTCCAAGACAATAATCAGAATGAAACATCAATATCAAACTTATTGCCTCCCCCTATCAAAATATCTACCTGGATTTTCAAAAGTAGATTTAATTCACTACTACAAACAAGTACTATGGTAAGAAATAACATTATTTTTACAGCCATATATTTTATATTAAATTATATTTTACAACAAAGTTTTAACAGCTTTCTATTTTTAACGTAATCATCAGACTTAAAAAAGACAATATATCAATTTACTATTTTATAAAAATTAGAAATCAGTTTTAGTTTTAAATTGCGCGTGTAATTTTATGAAAATTTTATAATAATAAAACACCATATTTATTGCTAAACTAACATTATATATTGCAATTCTAAATATGATAGTAACAAAAAGAAAACAGTCGAAACATTGTTCTTATGTGAAATATATGTAAAATAAATTTTGTAAAAATATGTTATTTACTATTCAATATTCATTATGTAACCAGAATAATCCACGTTCTCTCTAAATAGAAATATACAATGCAATATTATATTATAACATTATCACAACATAACACATTTATATATGAGTTAATACACAACCATGTTTACTGATCGTAAATACGGAATTAGGTACGGCTTTGAAATTAGGCAAATAATTATAGCGTAACCTATTGAGTGTTTGTTGAGTTTTCGGCGAACTGACTAACTTTGTGGTACAACTCTATTGGGATAAAATCCGTTTAGGAGAAAATTTTTGAATATAATATATTATATTGCAAAATTCTTATAACTTTCTAAAATCAATATTAATATTAATTTATTAAAAATAAATTAAGTTTTAACTTATGTGTAAAATAAAATAAATTCCCAAGCAAGTAAAGCTATTAAATATGTTTTGAATTATTTTCATATGGAATACAGTCATCGTATTTTTCATTTTTCTTTTAGGATACTCACAGACAACCAATACCAACAATAAGAGAACAAAAATTATAAGCACAAGAAATTTTTGAACGGCAGTAAAAATTACAAATGAGTGGGAGTTATTTGCTTTACATTCTACGTGTAATTTTATGATATTTAGTGATTCAAATGTTAAATACTTCGAGTTCAATTTTAATAAAATTTCTCTTATGTTCCTGTGTACAGTAAGGGCGTTTGCCAAACGTAAAGGCTGTTGTTACGTAGTTGATGGAGACGCCCGCTTGAGGGGGGATACACTGCCCTAACGAGGTACACGCAGTTAACATACCTCTTTAATTACCCCCCTCCCAAATTTGGATCAGTGTTTCTGCTGTTGAGAACCCAACAACGGCTTACAAGTAACCAACGCGTTCATCGGTTTGTCAGACTCTTATAGTTGGCCATTCTCGTTTGGTTCTCGCAAAAGCGATTAACCATTTATTTTATCTGTTGCCTGGCTATTTACTTAGTTAAATTTGAAGTTGTTTGCATCTTCCGTGGTCTAAAAATGACGAATTTCTATACAAATTGCATTTTTTTAAAACATTCTTCTCGTTTTAATCGTTAAAAAAATTAAGACCGTAAAATAAATGAAACACGTTAGTCATGTGTAAGTATATATGAATTAGTTTGTATCTGGATAAAAAAATTTACCACTTCTGCTGCAGAGACTGGTAAGGTGAAAGGTGAAGGTGTGTAAGGTTACTGGTGTGTAAGGTGAAATACACAGGTTGATAACGATATTATTGTATATTTAACGATATATAATACCTCTGCCTCAGAATTATACGAGGACAAACAAGCGCGCGGATACACACAAGCGAGTTGTCTACAGGTGTCGCATTCTACTCTCTATTTACTTCTGTTTCCAGTTGATGTCTGTGAGTCCCTATAGCAGCATTAACTTCGTCCCTCCATGATGTTATTGACCTATCTTTTGTCCTCTGCTACAGGGTTCAAGCTCAGATTTGATTAGGTTATCTACAGTAAAATCGAAAGTTAAGGCCATATGCGCAGAAACCAATTTATGGATGGACGAGTCCACTTTGAAATTGTGAATGGCGGGAGGGTAACGGAGAATCAGCTGGTATTCGTGAAGGTGTCGCCAACTTTGCGTGTGATGTTTTAGTTACCCGTATATTGTTAGTTACTGTGTGGCGTACTATCTCAGTCTTGCATTTGTTATGATTTCAATTTATTATTAATTATATCGTTTTTTTTACAATCACTCATTTTTGTTAGTCATTTAAATTTTTAGTTAATTTCTGTTGGTAGTTTTTATTCTGTATTTACGTATTATCGTAATTATTTGTGTTATCATCCAGTAACGAGATTTGTTAAAAATGGATACTTCTCCTTCAACTACCAATAACTAGGTAAGTTATTCATAGTCAAGCAAGGGAAATAATAATACGCAGTTTTTTTGTTGTCCAGGATTAAAAAGATTCTTGCAATTAAATAAATACGAAGAAGGCGTTCCTTTATGTAATGATAAACTGTAGAGATAGTCAGTGTAATTAAGAAGAGGAAGTGTAGAGCTTGCAAATTCCATTGCGATAAGAACGGTTAGAAAGGCTGTAGTTTTTTACGTCACAGCAGTACACAATGACAGAACCAAACAATACTCAGATATGTTTATAAAACATTCTGATACGTAACAGCAACAAATTCCGATACGTGTGAATAGTACATATCATTCTTGATTTGTATAGTAATAGATATCTATATAACCCAAATACCACTGACTGACTCACTGATCACGATATCTCTGAAACCACTGAATGGATATCAATGAAACTTTGAACATAGCTTCATCATAGGTCTTAGGTGCTCACTAAGAAACGGTTTTAAAAACTTTCACTCCTAAGGGGCAAAAAACCAAATACTGAAATTTATCGCGGGAATTGCATACTTTGTAAATGTAGTGGTTGACATCTCAGTTTACTGGAAACCCCGAATACATTTAGTCCTGAGTTTTTAATCATTGTTTTAAATTGAAAAAACTTCGTTGTTTGCAGGTTCTTATAGTCGAGAAAATTTCGAAGTTCAATTAATTAATAAATGTATGTCCTTTTTTTCTCGGAAACGGCTCTAACGATTTTCTCGAAATAAATAATAAATAGCTGTTGCTATGAATGTAAATAAACAAACTAAGAGTTGAGAATTTGTACAATCTATCTAATCCTATACTATTAAGCGAGAAATAATTGTACAATTACATACAACGTGAAACTCCGTCGGAAGCAATATAATACTGTTGTTATTATTATTATCATCATCATTTGGTTTACGTCGGAAACAGTAAACGTATAATTCTTTTTTTAAAGCCAGCTGTGTGACTGTAGGTACACACACACACACACACACACACACACACACACACACACACACACACACAGATAGAGATTCGTGGTGACACATTTACAAACAACCTTAACAGTTAACAGTCGGAGTTTTGTTACTATTAGAAATGGTATTCATAGGTTGGCAACACCATCGCTGATAACAACAATTCTCTTCTCACGTCTCACACCGACTCTCTCCCCATCGCCTTTCCCCTATGACCTTAAGCGTTTCGCGCATTCCATGCCCTTAACTTTCAATTTTGCTATACCTTTTAATACACGACGTGAATACAAAAACCATCACAATCGTTTGGCTTCAATAGCATCTGCAGTATCCAAATGCATTCTTGTTTCATCTCTTCTGTACTCTGTTATGTCTTGTTTTTCTGTAGCACCTTCACCAATTCTTCACTTCTGCTGCTTTAATTTTGGATCCATTGTTTTATTCATATCTCATCATTTTCAGCCGTGGCGTTATAAATGTGTATTTTAGTATCATGAAAACTACACACACGTACTGTCAGCAGTTCACCTTTGCCACCGAACAAGGAATGTGGTGACGTATGCCACTCCACTGCACGCATCACTGTAATACTACACATTTAAAATACGTTTAACACAGTTTCGGTGTAACTTGACTGTCTCTCACAAGGTATTTCTTGTAGAGAATAAAAAAACACACTTTAACAAACTATTCAATCAATTACACTTATATATAATGTAAAATCGTTCAATCTAATACGCACACAAAATTACAACTAAATACCTCTGAAAAATGTTTTCAGAACCCCACCAACACAAGCACGCACTATCAATTAGTAGACCCCGCTGCTCGTCAGGCGTCTCGGCAGCAAAACTGGTTTGCATACAGTATACAGAATTGATATTCTAAACCCCTCGAGTATAATAATTTTCACAACCAATTTTACAACTAATAATGTTAAAAAATTATTACAAAAGTTTCCACAGCTTCGTTGAGCTGGATGTTTCTCGTTTAAAGTCCGAGAAATTCAATGTTAACTTGCTGTAGTTAGATTGTGATTTGCAACCAGGTTTCCACTGGAGGCAACTTCTACTTTGATTTGCGACAAACAATACATAAATGTAGTTGATGCAATAATGATGAGAATAATAGTTCTGAAACTCTTTGCGAAGTACTTATTACAGGCTGATAATACAAACTTCTGATTTTTATTTTTAAATTTTAATCCTTGATAGCCGGTTGACATCGGTAACAATTTCTCGACCAGGACACGCTCTACTTTCTAATTTTTACGGCACTGAAGTACACCAAGTTGGTAGAACAACCAGTACAAAGTACAAAGATGGAGGCACATAACTTGTTGCAAGACGACCTGGAAATAACGTCGTTATTAAAATTACACTGATAAAACATCAGAGCAAATGCATGTAAATTTTGTGTTTAACTGTACCAACAAGCAAACTGTATAAGCGAAATAAAGTTGAAATGTCACATACAAGATGGACGTGGATATGGTTAGATATTAAACTGAACTAATTTTTAATCATACTCCGCATCGGCCACACGCTGTTGACTCACAAGCAGATCTTCACAAGTGAGCCTCCTTCTAGATGCAATCACTGTGGCACGGTTTTGTCAGCTTTCCATCTCGTTTCAGAGTGCCCTGCTGTTCAACATCTACGAAGCAAATTTAATATCCCTGCAGATGTGAGAAAAAGTTTAAATGACAATACTGCACCCGCCAACATACTTCTCTTCATAAAGGAGATTCAGTTGTTAACAATAATAGGTACGACCTATGAAAATTATAAGAACATTAAAACTTGTGTAATTAAGTTAATGGATTGATATGTTATTATGACTTATTGTTATATAGTTGTTATATTTTGTTACTTTGTGTTATATTTATATTTATGTTATATATCTGCATGATGTGTATTTGTAATGTTTGTGTTGTGGGGGGTTAATATTTCTCATTTATTTGCATTATTTGGTATTTAAACAAATATTTACTAACTTATATGTTACTGCATCTGTTTAAGAATCTGTAAAAATTCATTTTTGTAATTTTTGTGGTCGCTAATGACCGTTGCTGTTGCAGCGACCTTATAAATAAATAAATTAAAAAAAAAAACTTTGAATAGTAAACTGTCCATTAGAAAAGTGCATTTTACTTTAACAATTTATACTTTATTTAATTAATAAAGTTGTGTTAGTTCTTATAATCACAAACACAAATAAGACTGTTTTACACCACTATAATAAAAATGCCCGATTAACTTTTTCAAGCTTCACAGTTTATCATCAGATCGGAAATTTGACGATTTTCGTTCCGATGATGAGCTGTGAAGCTTGAAAGAGCTAATCGGAAATTTTTATTTATAGTGGTGTGCAACAATCTTATTTCTGTTCGAATTTGTATTTTAAACTGTTTAAAATTAATACAAGAGCTGTTTCAAAAAATTAATGTCCGATTTCCTGGTAAAATAAAAACAAAACATAGAAAAATATTTCAGAACTCACAAAAGTTGCAACTACATCTAAATTACTTTTTCAAATTAAATTACCAACATTTATGCGTTTGTTATAACGTTGCTCCATTTCTTATGAGACGTTGTATTAAAAAAATAGGCAACGGTTTGCGTGTAACAATTTAAAAGAATTCCGATCGGTACTGCGCACGCGCTGTGTTGCTGTGGCAACAGGTTTGTGTATATATAAAGAAATCGGAAATTTTTTGAATAGCTCTCATATCTTAAAATTTATATCTCTTTTAACGTAAATTTTTGTTAAAATTTCTAACATACCTTTAAATTTTACAAACATTTGTTGAAGTTAAACTACTATTAGTCTATTTTTTTTTTACGAACAGGCCAGCCGTGGACCACGAGAATATCATATCCTTTCTTTCTCCTGCCTATCTCCTCTTTCGCACACTATGCGTCGCCTTCCTTTCCACTGTCCACCCCTTTCTCATCTTCTTCTCACCGAAGAGAACCTCAAGATTTTGAATTTTGTTTCTGTATGTATTTCTATCCACACAGTCGTTCAAAGAGTAACAAAGTTTCATCATTTCCGAATTGAGTTGTTTGGTGTATCCTTTCAGACTGCAAAAGTTGCCAAATATATTTGAAAATCTGTTTACTTAATCTGGACCGCTCCATCCGAACCATATGTCCAAGGAATCTTAATCTTTTCCTTCGGAAAGCCGTGTCCAGATCTTCCAGATCCCTGTACAGCTCTTCTTTGGGTCTATGCCTGTACCCATCTTCGGTTTTCTTGGGGTCATCAATTTTCCAAAGAATTCTTCGTTAAATTTTCAACTAGTTACAAATTTTGAAAACACATTGTTTCCACTCCATACATGATCACCGGCCCAATCACTATAATGGCGGACTTTCGCACTTCTGGAAAAGTTTTTCTTTCCGTACAGTTCCCGGGTTAGAGTAAAGGCCTTTGTAAATTTGATTTTCCTTATCTTAAAGGATTCTTTGTCTGAGGCGTTTCGGGATATGTTTTCCTCAAGATATTTAAAACTGTTAGTATATTTTGTTTCTCCATACGTAATGTCCAGGCACGTTTTCGGGAATTTAAATAGGGTGGTCATAATTTCTGTTTCAGCCAAGGAGATTTGGAGGCCAGTTACTACGCTATTCGTTTCTATTCTTTTACTATTACTAAACACTAAATATGGTAATATAATTAACATATAAACTGTGTTTTCAGAAATCTAGTACCTCAGGGAAAACAGTAATTACACTTACTATCTACTTCTGTTACATGTGTATAGCCTATATACCAGAACTTACTGTAACAGCAACAAGAGAAAACAGGTAATTGGCCAGAATGTGCTGCAACAAGTAGTGGATGCTTTGTTTGTATTGTTCTAGTGGGGGGGGGGGCACAAAAGTAATGTTACTGCAGCGTTTATTGTTGCTAGTTTGTTGTTTTACTTCAGTAACACCGACGTGTTTAGTTCTGTATAGTTGCTTGTACTCTGTGTTTGTATTGTTCTAGTGGGGGGGGGGACACAAAAGTAATGTTACTGCAGCGTTTATTGTTGCTAGTTTGTTGTTTTACTTCAGTAACACCGACGTGTTTAGTTCTGTATAGTTGCTTGTACTCTGTGTTTGTATTGTTCTAGTGGGGGGGGGGACACAAAAGTAATGTTACTGCAGCGTTTATTGTTGCTAGTTTGTTGTTTTACTTCAGTAACACCGACGTGTTTAGTTCTGTATAGTTGCTTGTACTCTGTGTTTTACTGGTCACGTACAGAAACACAGTAGAATGTACAAGTATCGTTGAGAACCTATGTTGCTAAAGTAATATAAGTATTAACTGTAACTCTGTTACAATTTAAACTAAAAAATTACTTGACCAACCACGCACGCACACACTATAACGTCTCTCCTGCAAAGACATTATAACATCGGGAACCAGTTCAATTGTTCGCTGTTAATTAAACTAGCTGCCGTAGTTAGTAAAATTTACTTATCAACAAATTATGACAATGTATATATCAGGAATTACTCAAGGATTACATAAATTTATTCACTCTCTGGGTATTAGCGAAAACATCTCTTTATTCTGGTATTTTAACTAATTATAAAAGTAATATCTTTAATGCTCATCCTTTAATTTTTTACTTACTTTACTTTACTTTTAAAAGAAAAATTCGTTTAAATTCTGCATTAAATATTCTTTAAAATTTTTATTCTTACTCTTTTTTATCTCAAAATCATTCAGCTATGTATTATTTCAAGTACCACGGATCCGGGTCTTAACTTTGCGATATTCTAATATATCACAACATCATCCAAACTATTTGAAGAATAGTCCGATGAAATTTTCAGAATTACTTTACCTTTAAACATAATCAGGTTATTACTATATCATTACTGAAATTACAAACATTTATATGCTAATCTTTAAGTTATCTAAAAGTCTTTACAAGAAACTTTACTGTTCTTTCTGTTTCGGATTTAAAAAAAAAAAAAACAAGTTATGCACAAATGTTATGATTTAATATCACCTGAATAGTACGTGAGTTTGCTGTGGGTGTTCGTGATGGTCTTCTTCAGTAGGTCTTCTTGGGTGTAGTTCGTTGTTCCTCTGGATGATTAGTTGATTGTTTCCGAATTGTAGTCTAGTTCATGACGATTGGATTCTGCTACTTGAAGTTCATACGGTTGTTGTAACTTTCTTCTTCTGGAGTTGGTTGTTCACACTTTACATTTTAAATTGTTCTTATTTTAGCAGCACTGATGTTTACTTTAATATGGTATACATATCTTACCACTTACTGTTTGTAAAGAGATGTGTCGGCTAAGTTTTTTCTTATTTTTTATATATTTTTATATTACCAATATTTGCTCCTCGCACTACATTACTAGTCTTTTAGTTTTTTTTTTAACGCTACATTGGATTAAATCAATTATAACAACTAACGTCTGGTTGTATCGTTGTTTAGCGGTATACACCTAAGTGTAACTTTACAACACATTTTTGACCTGCTTACATGTCGAAGTTTCTCCGGCGACTGGGGGTTGTTTAGCGGTCGGGAGTCTGTAAGCTGGCGCGGTTTATGCGCTGAGAAAAGTAGTTCGTTGCTTTAGTATTAATAATTGTTCATTAATTAACTAGTAATAAACTATGCTACCTTTTTGTTATGAATTAGATATTTCCTTTATTATTAATTCGTATTTTATTTAATTTAAAGAATTATTAGTTTTCGCTTAATAACATTGTACTTTGCGTGTTCGTACTGGACAATTTGCACGTTGATACAGGAATCTAGGTACAGATAAGGGGTGGATAATACTCTCGCTTGTTATAAGAACTAAAAATTTAATTTGTGCTATTTAAATAATTTTTGAATCGTCACAACACTATCTCATAAACTCTTGCTGTTTCCATTGATCGATAATTATTTTTCAACCAGCAATAATCGCACCTCAGATAAACTTATAGTACTACACAACCTATACAACCTCGGATAATCGCATCCGATGTACACTAAGGAGTTGAAAACAGTCAAAGTGTGAAGTACCTGCGTGAGAGAATTTGCAGGTGGGAGAGGACCAGCAGTTTGCTATAAAAAATAATTTTGGAAATCAAAATAACTATAAATGAACTAAAAAATTAATTATTTAAAAAAAATTCGTCGTAAAATTGAAAGTCGAAAAAATATAAAAAATTACTAACAGTTTAAATGACATATTATTCTTCTCCTTTAACATGTACATTTTGTATTTATTAATGTGAAATATAAGCCTTACATCTATTAACAGTAATTCTCCCCAAGAAGTTTCAACAGAATTGCAGCATTTGCACAATTCAACAGAAACACTTTTGCGTTTCGGAATGTTGGAAATTATTTTTGTAGAACTGAATGGTATTCTACAATAAATACCGATACATCGTGAGTCGACATAAATACTATAATATGTTTATTAATATACATTTATCATTCTTTCAAACAACATAACAAACATGTTAACGTATGTGGCTCTTACGAAAAACGTTCTCGGGTTATCTGTGGTTTTGATTTGACCCTTGGCGGTCTCGGTTCTCATCCCTTTCACTACCCCGAATAATTGAGAACTGACAGGACTTACCAGTGAATCCTGTCGATTAATACGCTTAATAAGCGGACCAACTTTATCGTTAATTCTACACTAACTGTATACTGTGTAGGAATGTATATGTAACTAACATTCTGCATGTTAAAGGTTTAAAAAAAGCAATACATGGAGGAAAACAAACGTAACGTACTTAAAACACATGGTCACAAAGATTAAAATTTGAAGGAAAATTGAAAAAAACGATCAAATAAAACAATAAGGTTGACAGTTATTATAATTAGGCTATTAAAAATCGAATGTATATCAAATATAAAAATAATGGCATGTTCAATCAAATGAGAGGAAAGTATAAAATGCTCAAAATGTATTCAAAATTAGTGAAAAATAGAAACAGTGTACAGAAGATTGAAAACGAATAATAGTAGAAAATATTCAAAACTTAGAAACAAACGAGGCTTGAGAGAAACGTGAACGCAAGTAATCGAGTAAGTTTCCATTCAGAATCGTTGTTAACTGCTTAAAGTTGAAAAGATAAATGGCGTCCGCCGTGTGGAAAGATTTTAAGTAAATAGACTCAAACTCGAGTAGCTGAAATTTATTCTGAATAAATCAAGCAGAAAGAAACCAGAACACGAGCTCAACAAAAATTCTTAGTGGAAACATCTCTCTAGCGTGTAAATAACAGAATTGAATTGAACGTAGGGAAAAGTACAGCAGCAATGTTAAAACTTTATGAAAGTAATCATGACAAAGTAAATTGAAAAACAGGTATTTTGCAGTGTCATTACATTCACCTCGTTACACATAAATTAGGCCTAACGTAGTATTAAAAAGCTTTTACACGGACGTACACACACGCATGCCGCAATAATACGTACATCCAGGGCTAAATAATTTTTTTAATTGAGATCCGGTATAATCTCTTATAGAATTGAGTTCCGGTAAATAAAACACAGTTTCCTCGCAACGTTTCGAGATATATTTTATATGACAATCATGCTTATAATAATAATATATCGATATACTTTTTATTCTGTAAATTACTGATATATTTTTAGTTTCATTATTTTAACAGTGACCTTATATGACATTAAACGTATTATACTGTTACAACGGTCTACTGATCGTCATACGGTACAGTGGAAAACAAAATACAAGACACCAATTAAGTCACTAATTGCCAGCTTTAATTATCACAATTAAACAGTTTGCAATCAACAAGATAGTCTCTTACAACAAATCAAATAAAAATTGTTCACACGCAATAAAAGAGTCGACTAATAGGGTCGGGCACAATCATCACTTTTCACTAATAACCACTTGAACGCACAGATTAATCGCCCAACAATAACTGAATAACTAAACGACAGGTGTGGGCTATTTATAGTCTGTATGGTTCCATAATATGCGTCCTTAACAAGCAATCGAAAATTCTAGAGCGCGGCCTTGGCACAAACACGCACCGTTGGGCTAGTTGAGAAGCTTACAGAATGTACGAGATTCTTCCGTATTACGTAACACTGTCTCGCACGTACCCAGACAAACATTACAGCTGGGCTCGCCGAGAAACATGTACAACGTTCTGTAATGGCGTAACAACATTTACATACATTGTAATTACATTACGTAAGTACTTTTATGACAAGTAGGTAAGTTAGTTATTATATAACATGTAATTACATTACGTAAGTACTTTTATGACAAGTAGGTAAGTTAGTTATTATATAACATGTAATTACATTACGTAAGTACTTTTATGACAAGTAGGTAAGTTAGTTATTATATAACATGTAATTACATTACGTAAGTACTTTTATGACAAGTAGGTAAGTTAGTTATTATATAACATGTAATTACATTACGTAAGTACTTTTATGACAAGTAGGTAAGTTAGTTATTATATAACATGTAATTACATTACGTAAGTACTTTTATGACAAGTAGGTAAGTTAGTTATTATATAACATGTAATTACATTACGTAAGTACTTTTATGACAAGTAGGTAAGTTAGTTATTATATAACATGTAATTACATTACGTAAGTACTTTTATGACAAGTAGGTAAGTTAGTTATTATATAACATGTAATTACATTACGTAAGTACTTTTATGACAAGTAGGTAAGTTAGTTATTATATAACATGTAATTACATTACGTAAGTACTTTTATGACAAGTAGGTAAGTTAGTTATTATATAACATGTAATTACATTACGTAAGTACTTTTATGACAAGTAGGTAAGTTAGTTATTATATAACATGTAATTACATTACGTAAGTACTTTTATGACAAGTAGGTAAGTTAGTTATTATATAACATGTAATTACATTACGTAAGTACTTTTATGACAAGTAGGTAAGTTAGTTATTATATAACATGTAATTTTTTTCAGCATTTATGATAGTCTTTTAACAGGCGTGTATTTACGGTGGGGCCGGACCCCCCCCCCCTCAGAGGATCGAAAAAAGTTGACGAATTTTGTTTATCTCTTTAATTTTTTGGCTATTTAATATTTTCTTTTTCATTTTATACGCTAATATGACCTTATTAACTCCTTTTACAAACACTTATATTACACAGCATTCGCATATCTATTTTAAATATTAAATATATAGGAAAATCAATTCAGTAAATAAGTATCTTCGGAACAATGCTTCAATAACGCGTATTTTTTATTTTGTTTCAACTGTTTACTTCCGTGGGATTGATTTCAGGATTTTATCACACGTTTTTCTAGCGCTTTAAAGATATTAATGTTGATTAGTCTTAACTTGTTTTTTCTTTTGTGTGAAGCCGACTCGACCTGACACACCCCCCCCCCCCAAGGCCAAATTCTAGATATGCCACTGTTACGGAAGATGCAGACAATCTTCTAAACGCGAGCGACAGAAAATAATTTTTATTTCTTGGTGCTCAAAGTAATTATTTTAAAAAAAGTTACATGCATAAATACAAAACCTTTTCCCATTAAAATAACCTCGTAGTTATGACTAATACTATATAACCGTAAATATTTGAAAAGCACTTTCAAAACGTATAAAACTTACTATAGGCCTACTAGCTATACGGAATACTTAAAAGCGTACAGAGAATGGTATGAAAAAAACTCCTCCGATTCCGAATTACACGAATATAATTTCTGTGGTAGATGACTTGGAACACACGTGTTTGAAGTTGTAAGAAGAATACGACAGATTAGTAACACGGAGAAAACTGGACACGTGTGTGTATGCAGAAACAAGCAACCTATTGTTAGCCGGTAGAGACGTTTGAGAAAGAACAACGCAAGAACACATCCTGTCTAAATTGGGTGCTATGGAGCCCTACAATACCGAAACGTTGGAAGTTTTGTGTCTACAATGGAGTTATAAAAAGTACACTGACATGCGGATCGTAATTAAACCGGTATAATTAGTGAAGTCAGTACGATCCGCATAGTGATTCATTTTCTGTGTGCAAGGAAGTTGTAACCCTACTGAAATGTATGAGAAAGTGTAATGTGACGTTAGTTGCGAGTTGTTTGAAAATAGCCGCACAGACGTCGACTATGGTTACCACCGGCAGGGAAGGCCATCAACTTCGACAATGCACGATGACGTTGACCGCGTTCGTCAATAATTGTTACTTGCAAATAGACGAATCACGGTGGGAGAAATTGTGGCCGAATGGGTATTTCACATGGAAATGTACACTATGTTATCTTTGATTCTCTACAATGTTGAGAAATTTACCCTTGATGGATGATGTCTCGTTTATTGACAGAAGAACACGCGTCAGAAGGAACTCCTTGAAAAATTTAAGTGGGAGGAGTTGGAACACCCGCTCACAATTCTGATCTTGTGGCCCGTGTGATTTCTATCCGTTTGCTTATATAAAATACGTCCTTGCGAATGGGCTATATGGTATTGGTGAAGAAGTCCAAAATGTTTTCGAATGTTGGACAGGAATTTTCCAGAAATTGCATCAGGCAACTTATGTCACACTGCGATAAATATTTAAATAAACTTCGCGATTTTGTAGAAAAGTAGACCTTAAATTGTACTTTCAGGTAAATAAAAGATGTTTGTAAATATTCCATATGTTGTGTTAGTTAGGTATGCTAGTGCAACTAACTTTTTGAAAGTCTCTCGTAGCTACTTTGAGTGAACTGTAACCAATAACATAACTTTAACCATAAATATCTCAGTAATAATCCATTTTAGGCAAATGATAATACAGGTTTTTTGTGGAACGGAAGTGTGGGCTGACTCCCTGAATCGTAAGATTTACAGGAATAAACTAGCAAAGGTCGAAAGACGAAATGGTTTTTGAGTTGCATCTGCCTACCGCACGGTTTCCGATTGAAACCAACCGACAAACCAAGAAACAGTCTTGGTCGTTGGCGGGGTGATACCGATTGACCTTATCGTAGAGGAACGTAAGATTGTCTTTCAGAGGAAGAAGGAGGTAGATGGTGAAGCTGCATACCGAGAGGCCTGAAGCCAGATAATGGAGAGCTGGAAGAGAACTTGGGAGCAAGAAGAACGAAGTCGTTGCACGAGAAGGTTCATCAAGCAGGTCCAGCCGTGGGCGGAGAGAGGGTATGGGGAGATCGACTATTACCTCACTGAGTTACTGACTGGACACGGGTATTTTCGATTTTACCTGAAGAAAGTCAGAAAGGCCGAGTCACCAGAGTGCCTGTGCTGCTCGGGAGCTGGGGGAGATCCAGCCATGCTTCGTCTGAGACAGATGGGAGCAACAGAGAAGACCGTCAGGCGGGAGATCTCCCCGGATAACATCGTTGAGGCGACGCTTCAAGGAGAGGACATTGGAATTCTGTGGCACGGATTCTTCGGGCGAAGAAGATAGATTTGGACAATACAATATAGAAGGATAGCAAATCATATGTGATCCATAGGGGTGAAGAACAATAGGACTAACCCAAAGTAGTGTATAGTGTGTCAAACAGTTCCAGGTTAGTGTCCTAAAATAGGAAAGGAAGTTGGGTTTTCAGTAGGCCGGGTATAATACTCAAACCCACAGATCCCGATAGTGTGGAGCCTGTTCGAGACTTGTCGAGCTTTGTCAAGCCTTGTCAAGGCTTCACACATTTCCATGTCAGTTTTACTTGTTAACGGATGGGCCGCTTAACAGTACGAGTCGCTTTAATTTTGACCTTTGTAGCACGCGCTCCTAAAATACTGCCGCGAAATTTAGACTCACGCTGTACAGTTAGAAGTAGACACTAAACTGAAAACGTGTGTATTCAACAGAGGAGGGATGTTGGCGAGTGTTGTTATTGACCGTTGACATCAACTAGGGAAACAGGTAACGACTAGTGGAAGCGGTCTGTAGCCTACATGTGATGTCGACAGTTAACATACTGCTTTAATTTCTCGTTTGTATATGTAGGTCAGTGTTGTCGAGTCAACGTTATCCGGTCATAAACTACCACCACTGTATATTACATCGTCGGGAACCACAAACAAGTCAGCACTTGTGGTACTAGTATATCTGTGCCACACAGATAATCGTACCGCAGAGGAAATACTATAAGCATATATTTGTATAATTTTAACTAGGTACGGCTCCTTCATTAACGTATTAAATAATTATATTTATAAATGTCGTAAAGATATTGCACCTTGCAAAGAAGACTAAAAATTTTCAGTTGACACCTTGCACCAACTAAAAAATTTTGAAATTTGTTGTTGTTATGACCGTGTACATTGTGCCCCTTTTGAGTCCTTTTTAAGTGAAAAATTTTTATCAAGCTCCATAAAATTGTCTGTTTACCTACATACGTTGTGAGGTTCAGTATTTCACTAGTATAATGTATATTTTTTGGGATACACTATATTTTAGAGTGTACTGTGTATGTTGTATCTACTATATATTTTAGAATAAAACTGCAAGAATAGTTAATAGTCTACTGCTTAAAAAAAAAAAAAAAAAAAAAAAAAAAAAAAAAAAAAAAAAAAAAAAAAAAAAACCGGCGTTTCCAAATCGATCTTCGTGGTAAACATGGAAATCATGAAAAACTAATGATCATTCAAGTTATATTTAATTTTATAAACCATATTCCTCGAACGGAGTTGCACTATTTGTGAACCCAAACACCGAAGAAATGTATTAATGGGGGGGGGGGCAGGAGAGACTCTTGAGATTACATTAATTAAAGTATGGAAAATTATTTTCTATATACTAATTATATAGCTTTTTATAAAGTATTTTTGAAAAAGTTAATATAAACCTTTTATTTGTGAAAAATACTTCCGAATGATATGTACGAATAATATAAAAATGTGGCTACTAACGTGAAAATAAAATTGCTACAAGGGGCACATATAAAAATAAAAGAGCGGGCGAGAGAGATAAAGAAGATATATCTTATTAAATAAAAAATAAATAATGTGTGACACAGCTTACTTTGATTTACAAACTGTTCCACTCACAGCACGCGGAAGGCTTCCTGTTTCTACTACAAGAGACGCCTTTCAACATTCAATTTGTCAGTTTATGATACGATGACAGAAACAAGCCATCGTTACGTTTCGAATAAGAAATTTTGCAAAACGGGGTTCGGTGAAATTGAACTAGGCTATACCTTTCTTGTTTCTAAACTATTATTGACAGAATAATAACGTAATCCTTTATTCAGATAACTGTCCTGATCAGAATAAGAAGCACGGCAGTTCCTACAGTTTTTCCTCATGCGTTGCAAAATTTAATATACCTTCAATTACGCATACGTTTCTTGCAGTTGGTCAAATAGAAAATGCAAGTACCTACAGTCACCCTTTAAGTAGCAGAAAAACAAAGTTTAGCATTAAGGTCAGGTTCTACAGTATGTCTGATCCATCACAGTTAGTAATAATTATTCAGACACCTAAGCAGTCACGACGCTCGGTTATTTTCAAAAAATTAAGACATCAGATGTAAGAAATCTAATAAAGCTTTAAACCGAAGTTGAGAAAATTTTGCTAAAAATACAGCAGGTGAACGATTAAACTAACAAGGTATTTTAGTGATACGAGGCCAAAAAGAAAGTCGATTTACAATTTTCTTCAAATATTGCTTTGACGAGGATTATGTAAGTTTGTACGCCAGAGGTTCGGCAATGGAATCAATGTAGGAATCAACAAACAGAGGCATGACTTGCTGATCTATCTGACGCAGAATCAACATATTATATAAGAGTTTGCTGGTATATCAGAAGTAGAATAGACGTTTACAGCACTTCCTGCTGTACCTGGCGCAGAAAAAGGGTTTTGTAAAGCAAACTTGATTAATTAAGCAAAATTAATTTAATTCTTTAATTAATTAAACAAATAGTTCTACAAGTTCTATCAACGTCTTTCAATCGGAGAATTCAGTGATAAACGAAGTAGAAATACGTTGTGCCAATATTAATAATTTATTATTTTATCGACCGCAAAATATAAGTAAAACATTAAGAGTACAGTTCTTTTAGACATTTTTTTCTCTCGGAATTATAAAATTTCACTATACATAAAATACAAATTTGTTAAAAAAGTCTTTGCTTTTTTAATTTCTTCAGCTATTACAGCTATTGCAGTATAACGTTGAAATTCAAAATTTGTACAACTGCGAGACTGTACCAAAATTTTTATTAAATCTTAAACGTATAGTTTATGTTAATGTAAATCAGCAGTTTATTAAAACCGTTTATTCTTAAAAAATAAGCATTTTAAAGATAGTGTCGCTTTTAAATTTTATAGAAATAATCAAAATTAAAATGTTGCTACTGAAAAAAATCGGAATTTTTGAGTTGGAACTTTCTTCCTTAAAATCTGCGTTATTTTGTCTTATTTCAACATGCTCCGCATATAACCTTCTATGTTGATTCGTTATGTAGTGAAGAACTTATCATTTGTTGAATGTCAAAAGAATCTTGATTGTAGTATAGTGATCGGTTTGTTAAATGTTTTTGTTTTGTGAGTGTTTGCACAATACTTTAAGAGGCACGCGTTAGGGAACGTATTTTGAAGAAGAGTTAAGGGAAACTATATCTTATGCTTGGTAGTCATCTGATTTGTATTCTTATTATTCATATTTTGTTATCTTATTACACATAAACTCATGCGACAGAAAAATTTAATTAACTACAGTAGTAAGAGCTGGAGATGTTGTAATACTTGTCAAAACGTTGCATAGTATGTACTGAGTATATTCTCTTTTACATTTGTTTAAAATTATTAATAAAAAACATTAACTTGTTCAAATTCTTAACATATTAATGAAACACGTTCGTTTCGGATCTTCACAATGGCGAATCAAGTAAAACTGACATATTTCACGTATATGCACGAATATACTAATTCTAATTCGCTGCCGTAAAAGTAAATAACAGGACTCTTGTGGTTTGTAAATATTTTCTACTAGCAAAATACCCGTGCTTCGCTACGGAGTTTCACGTTGTACGTAATTGTACAATTATTGCTCGCTTAATAGTATAGGATTAGATAGATTGTACAAATTCTCAACTCTTAGTTTGTTTATTTACATTCATAGCAACAGCTATTTATTATTTATTTCGAGAAAATCGTTAGAGCCGTTTCCGAGAAAAAAAACGACATACATTTATTAATTAATTGAACTTCGAAATTTTCTCGACTATAAGAACCTGCAAACAACGAAGTTTTTCAATTTAAAACAATGATTAAAAACTCAGAACTAAATGTATTCGGGGTTTCCAATAAACTGAGATGTCAACCACTTCATTTACAAAGTATGCAATTCCCGCGATAAATTTCATTATTTGGTTTTTTGCCCCTTAGGAGTGAAAGTTTTTAAAACCGTTTCTTAGTGAGCACCTAAGACCTATGATGAAGCTACGTTCAAAGTTTCATTGATATCCATTCAGTGGTTTCAGAGATATCGTGATCAGTGGGTCAGTCAGTGGTATTTGGCTTATATAGATATCTATATCTAGCCGATTTACCCAGCGTTGCTCGGGTTCATAATTTATTCATAGGCTCATAGGCACCTATTCTTGTTCTAACGTTATATTACTTGTATATTGTATAATCTTCCTTATATTGTTACGTTCGCATTCTCACTGGAGGAATACTCTGTAGCTCACCTGTTTAAGAACATGTCATAAACTGTATTCTTATATCTGGAGAAGAATTCTGTTGCGCGTGATGCTCCTGCTCGATTTCTAACTCTGGGAGAGGGCGAACAACTAAATTATATTTCAATAAAATGTCTACAGTACTTGCACGCGCTGCGTATTTACTGTCTTTTATAATTCATTGTGTTAATGTTGAAATAAGGCATTTGTTAAATTAGTGTCTCCTAAACTTATTCTAACAATACAATACCTCTATAGATTTCAGCTTATCAATTTTTAAATTCAAACTGAAGCAAGTGCATTTATATTGTCTGAACACTATGATCTGAATACATTTGCTATCAAAACTTTGTTTTTTATACTCGCTTATAACTTACTTCGATCTTAACTTATCCACTTTTAAATTCAAACTGAAACAACTCTGAATTCACACACTGTTAAGAAGTTTCTTAAGATGCATACACCACCTTTGATATCATAACCTATATCTTTGTTTATAAGAACCGTGGACTCTGGCCCCGCCGTCTTTCGCGGGATCCGACCTAAGACTCCCCGGGTTCCGTCGATGAACTCCGGGGAAGGCCCGTCGGACGACTCCCGCGCTATTTCCTACGCGGGAGACTTCCACCGATGCTATGGTAACCAGAATCTATTCTATTGGGTTGCCATAGTAACCAGATCTAATAGTTTTTAAGACCCAAAGGACCCCCCAAAGGATCGTATCGAAAAAACACTTGTCCTATGTTGGTTCTCCCTTTGCGTAAAATATTTGTGCCAAGTTTGGTTGAAATCGGTCCAGTGGTTTAGGAGGAGATGTGGAAGACCCCAAAGGACCCCCCGAAGGATCGTATCGAAAAAACACCTACCCTATGTTGGTTCTCCCGTTGAGTAAAATATTTGTGCCAAGTTTGGTTGAAATCGGTCCATTGGTTTAGGAGGAGATATGGAAGACCCCAAAGAACCCCCCAAAGGACCCCATCGAAAAAAGCACCTCACCTATGTTGGTTCTACCGTCGCGTAAAATATTTGTGCCAAGTTTGGTTGAAATCGGTCCAGTGGTTTAGGAGGAGATGTGGAACATACATACATAGATACATACCTACAATAGGGGGGGGGTTTGCCCCTTAGGAGTGAAAGTTTTTAAAACCGTTTCGTAGTGAGCACCTAAGACCTATGATGAAGCTATGTTCAAAGTTTCATTGATATCCATTCAGTAGTTTTTGCTCTACGTTGATTCTATGTCAGTTAGTCAGGCAAACTTCCCCCCCTTTTTCCCTCTTTAAAGGTCGAATTTCAAAAAATCCCTTCTTAGCGGATACCTACATCACATAAGGAACCTACATGCCAAATTTCAAGTTTCTAGGTGTTATAGTTTCGGAGATTTCGTGATGAATCAGTGAGTCAGTGAGTCAGTGGTATTTCTCTTTTATATATATAGATAAAGGAAATGTAGTGTACACTGGGTATAGCAATTTTCATACACGCTACAATACTCTGCCTAAGTTAAACAATACCATAAAGTTTTACCGTTGCTAGGTAAATGATAATAGTTAACATAAAAATTATTTTATTAAAATTTGCTTATACTTCTACAACTCTTCCTCATAGAAATTTTTTTCTGGTCAAAGTAAGTTTGAGCTTACACGACTAGATTAAATAAATTTTAGAATTTACTATTGTTGCTTTTTATTCAAAAAATAAGTAAACACAATGTAATGTTAATCATAGTACATATTTTATATTTTATAAATTCTTTTCTAAATAATTACGTTAAAACGTATATCTAAACATATATATATATATATATATATATATATATGATTAAATCATATATATAATCTGTGTACCGAATACATATATTAGAACAATTCTTGAAATTTTTATTCTTCCCGTTACTGTAAAGTTTATCTTTTACAATTCTAAAACAAAAATAAAAAGGATGATAAAAATATTTTAACAATAACATATAGCTAGTTTTTTGTCTGATCTAAACATCTTTCTAAACAATGTTAAGTTCCAAAGTGGTTGCTTTCCATTCTTACAAAAAAGAATTCAAGTAAGGATAAATTCGATTCTTTATTTTTTAGAATTCCGAGATACTAATATTTTAATGTTAACAAATATTTTATGTTACGTTTAGCCCTAAACATGAAGTAAATGTTATAATAGTTTAGCGGCAATCTTGGTTTTGACAGCACAGACAATTGATTGAAATACCGTTTAAAATGCCTATGTAGGTGGGCGTGTTCACATTTTTAACGTAGGTGCTCAAACAATTGTATGAAACAATTGTTTTCGAAAGTTTATTCTCTTCCCCCGCGGAAACGTGAAGTTTTTTCTCTTTCCAAACAAAAATATCTTCCCATACATTCTATTAATAAAATTCGGAATTACTTGAACATTCCTGTGGCCGATTGGCAAAGAGTTAAAAATAAACACAGCCAATGGGGCAGATAAATACTACCGTTTTCATTGCCACTTAGTTACTGTGTTGGGACGTGGAACAGTAAGCCTTGTAGAAATGGTGTATTGTCGATATGATTGTTTCATCTCCCCCTTTCCCTAAAACAATAATGCCACTCTTAACAATGGAACATCTTTCTAGTAAAATTTCAATAGGGTGTATATAATTTTATGATTAACTTGTGTCTGCACTTTCGAAACCATGATAGCGGCTAAACTGTTATAAAATCTATGTCATGTTTAGACCTATAATTTATATATTGCAACGATACAAATTATATCTGCATAGATAGGTTACTTTGAAATTATTACAACAGAGTCTATATCTGGAGGTAGGAAAACTTTATTCATTAACACATTAAAATTGACTATTGTCTTATGGCTTTATAAGTATAATTTTTTATTAAAGAATTGTCTTTTAACAAATGAGTCTATTGGCTTGTTTTACGTATATGTTACTTGTACGTAGATTCCAACTGTTTGCGTAGACACCAGGCGCTCCCCTCGCTGCTCGTCTGCACCGCTGCTACTCTGCACGTCGACCGACCGAAGATCACTAACGCTGAAAATCTACTTCTCGGCGCACACACGCACTGCGATATGAAACTGTTATTGTTTATAACTAAAATACTCTTAATCTCAGGGATCAAAACTGGGTAAAAATAGATAGTGTATTAGGCTTACACAATTCCGGCCTCTTGAAGTGTTCTCGCGTTAACTCTCAAAACACCACGATAGGTATTTTGCCCCTAACGGAAATATTCCACTGTTAGCAAAAAAGCACTAAAAATGTATCTATTTATTATTTGAGTTCTATAAAGTGGCAATGGTTACGAAGAATTCGTACCGTGAAACAAGTTACTAAATCTTATTGAAATCGACTTGTCTTGTCACGAAAATCTCGTGATAGCGAGTACGTCTTTCTTTGGCAAGACTTCGGAAGGAACTGAACGGGCTGAAAGCGACCGTCTCAAATAAATTTTAGACCTTCTGACAGGTGGAAAATCTAGCAAAGTCATAGATTTTCTTAGTAATAGCCAGACATCAGGCTGAAACTCTGTCCGATTCTGCAAAGGCCTGTCTAGATTTAATCTACAAATTTTATTACTTTCTAGGAGATAACAAAAATATCAGAAGATTTATTTCATTAAAAAAAAACATATAAAAATTACAGTTGTAGAGAATTAAGTATATGGAAAATGTAGATTATAACCATGAGAATATCCTGTCCAAGTTTCAGAAGCAAATGTTAATTTTCAACGAAGTTATTAAATAAAATGTAAATCACACGCGCACCACATTTACACACAAATATTTCACATGACATAAAAAGTACAAAATTATGAACGTTTTGACCTAATATATTTTTTTAAACATAGCTTGGTTCAAAACTTATGACTACTTTACAAAGAAAAGAACAAAATCAATTTTTAAAATGCCTATGGCCGTCAAAAAATGTGTTATAGCATTAGTATCCCTATTATATATACTTCACATCCTGTGTTCTGTTGCAATATATATAAAATTATATATAGACCTACATTTAATATAACGTTACATAAAATATTTGTTAACCTTAAACGAATTGTGTTTTGGAATTATGACAAATAAAGTTTCTAACAATGGAAAACAACAATAATAATTTTTTTTTATAAATTGATTTATCACAAGTTTACTGCAATACATTGAACCTGACATTGGTTTTTATGTGTAACTTAAAATTTTCGTTGTTTAGAAAAATTACTTTAGATCAGACACAAAAACTTTTGAGTGTTTATCGTTACGGTATTTAATATACAGTAGTTCATTCCAGTTTGCGTGGTTAGTATGGAGGTCAGTATAAGCGATATCTACTGAAATACAGTGAAAATGTGAATAAATTCGAGTTGGAGTGAATAACCTACAATTTAGATTTATCATTTTTTGTTTGCGAAGTAACGTTGTATCGTTAACTTAAACTTTCGTTCTGACAGCTACCTCTTGTTAAAAAACAAAAACAGGCGCTTTTAATATTACACTGACTGTAACCTAAGATTATACTATTAATTATACAGACTGTAATTAAAGTAACTGTCTGTGGTGAAGTTCTAACCAATATCGGCGGATAGTCATTAAGATAAAGTGGTTTCGCTTAGTTCATTATAAGTACATTAACTATGCACAGGTGCTAACTCTATAACGCATAATGAATAAATTGTCGCGCGCCTGCAAGTCGTGTGTTCACACACACACACACACACACACACACACTGGTAGAGCAACACACTGTATTTGGAATGGCATTAATTTAATTCGGATTACTTAAATGTCAGTTGAAGTGGTGTTTGTTTGATAAATGAAGAGGTTAGCGTGGTATGTCACCGGCACAAACTCGTTTCTTTATTCTTGCTGTTAAGAAGGAAGAACCGTAATAACTTTGTCGGTCTTAGTCAACGGATAATCCGCACTTATATAAAGTTCAAATGAACGATCGACTTTAGTATTCATAAAATCTACATTAAAGCCAAATTCTTAGTTATTTTTAAATTAAAATCTCTTTACTTCTGGACCTGAGGCATCTGAACTTATTATTAACGTCTTCTCCTTGAATCTCAAGCTTACGTTTTTTCCCTTTGTGTTTCTCTAGCATTCCTGCTGATGCGTCTCTGCTCTTGTTCCGGCTTCTACGCACCTTCCATTGTTTGAGTACCTTTAATATAGTAAATGGTTCGCCATCTATTTATACCCGTTTACTTATCACTAGCCAATTCACGGCGCTCCATTGCTCCGTCTCTTTGCTTTCGAAAACATTGAATCCCACTTCTGACACCAATTTTTACGTAATTATCGACCTTCATCGATACTAATACATCGACAACGGGTTTACTAGGATAAAACGGTTTCACCATGCACTTTAATCCAAATCACAGCTGTTATTGTTTATAAATGCAAGTTATATTAATTACAAATACAAGCCTCTTTCATGGCATGTACCAATAACAATACATAGTAAAAGTGAAGAAGAATTAATTCATCCCTACGTATTGCACGTCAGTATATTTGATTTAGAAAAATAGTTGCATAAATTTCAGAGGTCTTTGGAAAAGTTCAAAGAACTCTTTTAGAAAGAGTAAGGAAGGATACTGTTATTAACGTTTTATAATTATGGTCGTGACAGTGAACAAATTATAAGACGAGGAAAGAATTATAAATTAGAGAAAAGAGGGTACAACGAAGAAGAAAGCTTAATATCCGCTTAATGATGCCAGAAACGGAACGAGTGTAGACAGATTCATAGGACCGAGAAAAATTAAGAACGTCCTTGAAATATGTCGTAAAGAAGTTTTTATGAAGGAAGAAGAATGTAAGACAACACACTGTAGGAGCTGCGGCTCTATTGTATAGCTCTTAATTATTTATTTTAAATTTTTTAGCCATTTCTTCTTCAGTCTTCTGGTGAATGGAGCAGCACCAAAATCATTGATTAGTTGGTTGTGACACCCCTAGAGCCTTTTCTGGTAGAGTGAAGACAAGGACAGATTACATTCCAGGACAAAAGGCATTCGGAGATCTTTGTGGATTGTCCGACTAGAGTAACCTAGAGTATCATAGGACCTCCAACAGTGGATGAAGGACTTCCGACTGTAATATTTGTAAAATTCTTATGTTATATTATATTGCGCACCCCTGAACTGCACCCCGCCGTAGGTACAATTAGACTTTAATACTAAATTGTGATTTCATTAAATGTCTTGTTGTTGTTGTTGTTGTTGTTGTTGTTGTTGTTGTTGTTGTTGTTGTTGTTGTTGTTGTTGTTGTTGTTGTTGTTGTTGTTGTTGTTCTTCTTCTTCTTCTTCTTCTTCTTCTTCTTCTTCTTCTTCTTCTTCTTCTTCTTCTTCTTCTTTTTCTTCATCTCCTTCTTATTCACCACCTTCACTTCAAGGATTAGGCTTGCAGCCTGTTCCGTATTCACAGCCACCGTTTGCTTGGTCTGCCTCCATTTCGTTCTCCAAGAGGCTTATACAGGATTATCGTTTTGGTATTCTCAAGTCATCCATTCTCTTTATGTGTTGTATCCAGTTTTATTTATTTTGTTTAATTTTATCGTTTATCGAGTATATACTTAGCTCCCGCCTTATTTCAGGCTCCCGCCTGCATTTCTTATGTGAACTCTTAGGGTGCATTCTTTAACTCTCCTTAAGAATTTAATTTCAACAGCTTCAATTCGTTTTCTCTGATTTTGGGTTAGTGTCCACGATTCACTCCCGTACATCAATACTGGTGCCGCCATCATTTTATAAAATTTCAATTCTGTATCTTTCCGTATTTTCTTTCTCAGAGTCTTATGAATTGTGCCACATATCCTCTGGTATCTGTTTATTTTATTATTGATATCGTCTTCATATTCATAGCTTACATCGTACTCTAGATACCAGCTGTATTAAGGACATTTGTCCAATAATTTTATTGCCTATCACTATTTTGGAGCATACTGGAAATTTGCCTTAAACGCCATTATTTTAGTTGAATTTTTAACCGAAATTTTTAAATTATATTCATGGTAAATGTTACCGAGTTGATACACTATTTTTACTTCCTTATTCCTTAAGGAAATGGAAGTATGGTGATGGCAAAAAAAATCGTGTTCGAGATTATTGCAGATTCTGATTGTACTACACTCAAAACATGAAAAAAAATCGTTTTTCGAAAAGTGTGTGTGTGTGTGTGTGTGTGTGTGTGTGTGTGTGTGTGTGTGTGTGTGTGTGTGTGTGTGTGTCTGTCTGTCTATCTGTCTGTGTGTCTGAAGATTTTTTTTTTTTGGCAAACGATAACAGCCACAAATTCAAACAGAATCAAATAATATTTTGCATACAGCCCTGATTTGTAGAGTACTCACGACCTATTGTTTTTTATGAAGATCGGTTGAGGGAAAGGGGTAGTTTACCAATAACAGTTTTTTTTTATCAAGGGTAATTTTTTTTTTGGCGAACGATAACAGACGCAAATTCACACAGAATCAAATAATGTTTCGCATACAGCCTGAATTATGGGGTTCTCAAGACCTATTGTTTTTGGTGAAGATCGGTTAAGGAAAAAGGGGTAGTTTACCTGCAACGTTTTATGTTTTAACAAGGGTATTTTCTATGGAAAACGATAACAGCCGCAAATTCAAACAGAATCAAAAGATTATTTGCATACAGCCCTAAATTGCAGAGTTCTCAAGACCTATTGGTTTTGGTGAAGATCGGTTAAGGGAAAGGGGTAGTTTACCAGCAGCGTTTTTTTATCAAGGGTATTTTCTATGGCAAACGATAACAGCCGCAAATTCAAACAGAATCAAATAATGTTTTGCATACAGCCCTGATTTGTAGAGTACTCAAGACCTTTTGTTTTGGTGAAGATAGATTAAGGGGAAGGGGTAGTTTACCTGCAACGTTTTTTTATCAAGGGTAATTTTCTATGACGAAAGATAACTGCCGCATATTCAAACAGAATCAAATAATTTTTTGCATACGTCACTGAATTGTAGAGAACTCAAGGCCTTTTCATTTTGGTGAAGATTGGTTAAGGGGAAGGGGTAGTTTACCATCAACCTTTTACGTTTTAACAAGAGTAAAGTACTTGAAAATTCATTTAAACTTTTTCAAACAATGGTAATTGTTAAAAATAAAATAATTTTGTTGTCAGGCAATAAAATTATAATTTTTTCATTTTAATGTAAATCATTTGTTCTGTGAAAAGTACACTGTAGATTCGCAGGTTTATTCTAAGCAACGCTCAATAGGAAATGTTGAAAATTTTTGTCCACGGTGTACCCTCATACACACTAAACCTGCTCTGATGTTTTAATTACGGACATCATAATATTAAAACTTTGGAAACTTGAGCACTACTTAATGGAGATCAATCATTAACTTATACAAGCCATTAATTTTATGCATATTTTTTATATATATGTGTACAACGTTATCGGCAACAAAGAAGTAGTTTTTGTTAAAATTCCTTCCCGGGATGTTTGGCCGTAGTCCAATATTTTCTGCAAAATCAGACGTTTCGGCAATACCATCGACTTCCATCATCAGTGAAATCGAGTGCGATAACGTGAGGTGGTATACGTAAGGACCACATTACTGTGGTTAAGGCTGAAGCAGTAAGTAGAAAGAAGTTGTTTCTATGGTAATATTTCATTTCGAAAATGATTTTAAATATAAATCTTAGAATATGAAAGTCATGTATGGTTCTCCATACCGATATTTTACTTCCATATTCCTTAAGGAAATGGAAGTATGGTGATGACAAAAAAAATCGTGTTCGAGATTATTGCAGATTCTGATTGTACTACACTCAAAACATGAAAAAAAGTCGTTTTTCGAAAAGTGTCTGCCTGTCTGTCTGTCTGTGTGTCTGTAGATTTTTTTTTGGCAAACGATTACTGCCGCAAATTCAAACAGAATCAAATAATGTTTTGCGTACAGTCCTGATTAGTAGAGTACTCACGACCTATTGTTTTTGGTGAAGATCGGTGAAGGGAAAGGGGTAGTTTACCAGCTACGTTTTATGTTTTAACAAGGGTAATTTTTTTTGGCAAACGATAACAGCCGCAAATTCAAACAGAATCAAATAATGTTTCGCATGCAGCCCTGAATTATGGAGTTCTCAAGACCTATTGTTTTTGGTGAAGATCAGTTAAGGGAAAGGGGTAGTTTACCTGCAACGTTTTATGTTTTAACAAGGGTAATTTTTATATGACGAACGATAACTGCCGCATATTCAAACAGAATCAAATAATTTTTTTGCATACACCCCTGAATTGTAGAGAACTCAAGGCCTATTGATTTTGGTGAAGATCGGTTACGGGGAAGGGGTAGTTTACCTTCAACCTTTTACGTTTTAACAAGAGTAAAGTACTTGAAAATTCATTTAAACTTTTTCAAACAATGGTAATTGTTAAAAATAAAATAATTTTGTTGCCAGGCAATAAAATTATAATTTTTTCATTTTAATGTAAATCAGGTATGAGAGAAAATATATCGTTCGTGGCAGGCAAGCATATCTCAGTTATGTAATGTTTACGTTTCCATTTTATTATTATGACTACCGTAATAAAATGGCAGGGAAGAAACACACACACACACTCACACAAAATTCGCGTTATTTCTGGCCTCATTCATGTTTATTCTCTTACATTTGCACGCTTTTTAAATGGAAAGTGCTGAAACCCATACCAACATAACGCGTGCAAGCCGAAAAAGTGTCCAGCGTGGATAGCGATTTGCTTCCTGTGGATCGCTGGGCAGTGTAACTGCACGTGTTTACAGAGGAACGACACATAGACAGACTTTTCGTCTTAAGGGAATGAACCCTCTGCAAGATGCTGAGGGTCCATGAGTGACTTCGGAGCGCTCCTTCTTTTCCGCGTGTTTGTTCTGTGAAACGTACACTGTAGATTCGCAGCTTTACTCTAAGCAACGCTCAATAGGAAATGTTGAAAATTTTTGTCCACAGTGTACCCTCATCCACACTAAACCTGCTCTGATGTTTTAATTACGGACATCATAATATTAAAACTTTGGAAACTTGAGCACTACTTAATGGAGATCAATCATTAACTTATACAAGCCATTAATTTTATGCATATTTTATATATATATATATATGTGTACAACGTTATCGGCAACAAAGAAGTAGTTTTTTACCATTCCTCCCCGGGATATTTGGCCATAGTCCAATGTTTTCTACAAAACCAGACGTTTCGGCAATGCCATCGACTTCCGTCATCAGTGAAAATCGAGTGCGATAACGTGAGGTGGTATACGTTAGTGACCACAGTACTGTGGTTAAGGCTGAAGCAGTAAGTAGAAAGAAGTAGTCTCTATGGTAATATTTCATTTCGAAAATGATTTAAAATATATATCTTAGAATATGGAAGTCATGTATATCCATACCGATATTTGAAATCTATTTTCGTTTTCTTGTACTAAATTGTGAATTTAATAAATATCAATTTGGTGCGTTACAATATGGTGTTCGTTTCATTTTACATTGTATTAAACATTTCCCAGATTTTCTGTGGTCTACACGTCGAAAGTAGGCACATAACTAAAATAAAAGAAGACCGTTTTTTAACAGCAGGCGGCCAAGTTAACAGGTACTAGTATTGTTGGTTTGTATAAACAACAACAAACTGTAACTAGCAGGTGAACCCCGAGGGAGACACTTGTCACTGTGCCGTCAGCCATTAGCATACCCCATTAATTACCACTTTGTATTTACGTCAGTTTTTATAAAAAACGAGACACGGGTGGAGAAGACTACTGTGGTTGCTGGAAAAGTAGAGACACTGCTCTCAATTTTTTTTAAATTAGAGAAAAGTCGTTTGAAAATATCACCTGTCATAAAGTTTTTAAAGTTCTTAATGTTCTACACGACTACAACAGTAGAATAATTAGCCTATACAATATATTCTGTATAAACCTGAGGGCAACAAAAAGGTTTAAGAAGGTCAAATAGGAAAAAATGCTAGGCAAGGCTATACCTTGACACAGACTCTATTCTACATATACATTTTTCAGGTGGTCATCTTTTGGAAAGAAGTCTCTTTAGAGAATTAATAATATATAGTTAAAAAAAATTTACAAAAAAACCTTGTTCTAATGGACTAAAAATATCAAAATAATTATATTTTGGAAATACTTAAAACACCTGAGACCAAATATCAGCTACAATGAAAAACGTGGCGTGCATTTCAGAAAATACGATCGTTACTCATATCATAAGGTTTAATGGAATTCAGTAATTGTTTCTCTAATAGTATATTCAGAGGTATGAGTTTGAAAATAGAAGTCATTCATGAAAATACTTGAATACATGGTAATACTTGAAACAACTGAGCACGAGCATCGCGGCGACATTGCTGTATATCCTTACGCTTTTGTTCTCTCTCATAGAGTCGTGCTTGAGAGGTGTATACTCTATCTCTTTCGCGTCGAGAAGCGCGTTGATCGTCATTTTCCATCGCACGAGCTTGAGAAGTGTATTCTCGATCTTTAGCAAGACGATAAGCGCGTTGGTCTTTAGTTTCAATAGCACGAGCTTGCGATTTGCGTTCTCGATCTTTATCAAGACGATAAGCGTGTTGGTCGTCGGTTTCAATAGCACGAGCTTGTGACACGCGTTTTTTACGATTTACAAGTCGCTTTAATTTAACTTCAGCCCTTTGCTGCGAACGCTTGAGCCGATAGTGTTGTCGCTTCTTCTCCAATCGTCGCTTCTTTTGAGTCGCCGTCTCCTTCATCATTACAAAGAAGCGGCTCTTACAAAGAAGTACTTAAATCACAACTGTCCTTTGTAACCACACAAGTGCACGAACACGCGAGTTAGGCATCTTTCAGAATACGTTAATATTACACTAGCATACACTTTTGTTTCACTTAACAAACACTAGCATACACTTTTGTTTTTATATGCTAGCAAATTGCGTTTTTATTTTTATATTTTTCTCTACACTTTTCTGAATAAAATGGTATAAAAATCATGAAAGTCGGATAACTATATGTATTTTTAATATTTTTTTGTTTGACTCAATATAGCGTTGATTTTTGTTTCCATAGTAACGCAAAATTTAAATAGTGTCTTTTATACATTCACGCTTATTTATACCTTTATAATGTTTCTTTCCAATGTTGGTACACTTGTTAAACAGCTGAAAAACATGTGTACTACTGCAGAAATATTGTTTACTGTTATTGTTTTGATGTGTGAAGTTTTATATTACATTTTGAATTGTGTTTTCAGTGAGTAGATTGATACTTTGTTGAAGGTGGTTTCAAAATGCCAAAGTGTGCACAATTTCAAATTTTTATAATTTTGCAAAATTGACAGTTTTCTTGATTTTTTTATTAAAATTGATTTTACATTTTCACCAATGGATTATTGTATTGTTGTCATCTGAGATACATAAGTGTGCAAAATTTTAAATTTTCACAATTTTTTCAATGGATTATTGTACTGTCATCGGAGATACATAAGTGTGCCAAATTTCAAAACTCTAGCTAGTCTGAAAGGTAGTTAAAAATCAATCGTAAGATTCCACCCGGACAGACAGACACAGCGAGTGGAGAAAAACGTTTTAAAAGTAGGTGAATTTTAAGATGATTTATTAATTTTGCTTGTCTGAAGGTGATTTACATGACAACTTTTACAAGTAAAATCTACAAAACACCTTTCTTTAAAATACTGCTACACTGAAGAGACATAATTCGTCACAGTTGATATGTGACGCCTTGCACGCACTGTCAGCGGTGGGACTACGCAATACTCACGCTCCTCTTCAATTTTTCAGATTGTGATCGATTATTCTACCATGTATCCAGGTCTGTTTTATCACATAAACTGAGTAAAAAAGCGCTCTTTTCGAAAGCCAGTCAGTTTTGTATTGTCGATTCATTGTACGTTATCTGAGCTGTACATCGGTTTAGTGTAAAGTGATAGTTGTGAGTTATTAAGAGCGTAACTGATGACTTGTATCATTTAGTGTGAGACTGTTAATATGTGGCATTTATTATTTGATACGTTACTGTGTATTTATCTTCGCAAATGCAAACTTAAACAAGTGTTATATACGCAGTTTATTAATTTAAACTGCTGTAGACGTTCTAGATAACGATTTCATCTGGCGTTTCCACTATTTAAACACGATGATCCTTACGACCGTTGTAACGATACACTCAGGTCCACTTGTGCTCTTGTGCTCTGAACAGTCAAAGTTTCGTTATTCCGCAAACATGTGGCACTGTATAATACGTGTACTACTAGTCCAATGTTTGGATTTAAATTTAACTAATCTCTCCGTGGCACGACGTAGTAAGCTGGTACCAAAACCGTGCCACAAAAACTAGATACAATAAACCATTTTAACTGTATTCTAAACAGTTTTGCACGCAACAGGTTAAAGCTTACAAGTTTCCCGACGGTAAATTTACAAGTGGCAAATTAAAGAAAATTAAGAGGAATTTTTCCGCAATTTTCTAACTTTTTCATAGCTTCATGCAATTATTAGTGTTGAGTTAAAGTTTATGAACTATTTTAAAAAACTTGTTAAGTAATATTACACTTGTATCTCTCAAAATGGCACAAATTTATATTTACACTATAGTAATTTAAATCTTCGTATTCATATTTAAAACACGATAATTCAATTTCACAATTTAATTTTACTTTCATGGTTAAGTTTGTATTTATCACAAAAAGGACACAAAGTTTACTATCCAATGGAATGTACAAAGAGAATCGAAAAACTTAAGACACGTTTTTTTCCTTTCCGATCAGGTAGAGGGCAGCAATGACTGCTTTGTTTTATTAGGTTATAGCGTCTGTTCGTTGGAAATATTGTTTTACTGTTAACAGTCTGTAATTGTCTTTAAAAGGCAATTTGAAATGAATGCTTCACTTTCCGGTTGCACTAAAGAAGAAATACGATCAGTGTTACTTTTTTACAAACTAAGAGCAGACGGACCCTGAAGAATTTATTAGTCGAATGCAACAGCAATAGAGAGAAAGTTTTTTGTAGTGGCAATATCTCCTTCTTCTTCTTCTTCTTCTTCTTCTTCTTCTTCTTCTTCTTCTTCTTCTTCTTCTTCTTCTTCTTCTTCTCTATGGCGTCACAGTTTTAAGTCGAACCTTAGCCTCCATAATCATCCGTCTCTATTTTTCCTGTCCTTAGCGATCGACGTCCATCGTTTTATTTTAAGTAAATTATCAGCATCCCTCGCCACTGCGTCAATCCAGCGTTTCTTGGGTCTTCCAACAGGCCTTCTACCCTCGATCTGACTAAACAGTACCTTCCTAGGTACTCGGTTGCCTTCCATCCTAATGATGTGTCCTGCCCATTTCAGTCTACGCAATCGGATGGTGGTGTCCAGATCATTGTCTTTATACAGCTTGTATAGTTCCTGATTGTGACTCATTCTCCATATCCCATTGACTTGGATTGGTCCATACCTTCTCTTCAAAATTCTCCTTTCAAAAGTATTGACTATTTTAGCGGCTCGTTTGTTGAAAGTCCAAGTCTCGCTGCCATATGTTATCACTGGTCTAATCATAACTTTATATAATATGACCTTGGACTGATGATGGATACGTGGCAATATCTACGAGTGGATTTATCGCTTTAAAACAGCCGGATTTCTCTTTACATTAAACAACGGAAAGTGAGACATGCATTTTCAAAGAAAAATATTGAATCGGATAAACAGGTGTTTCAGTAGGGGTATTACAATTCATAAAATTACGAATGAGTTTAGTATAAGCTATTGTACAGAGTTTTCAATCATCCAAAAGACGTAATCATTCAAAAGAAGTAATTTTACTTCACATCAACACACGATCCTACACGGCTAACCAAACAATACTTCAATATGTTGTCTTTGAGCTGCTGTACAACCCGCCATACGATCCTGACTTGGCTACAAACGATTAGACATCTTTTCCTCCATTGAAAGGAGAAAGGTTTTGTTGAATGAATATGTCATAGAAGAGGTATGCGTGACCAGGAAAATTTTGAAAATTCGTTAGGAAGTTGACAAAGCCCATAAAAGTAGAAAAAGATTACATGGGCAGTAACATAGGATTCATTTACAAAAGTACAAATAAAAATAATGGTATGGAAAACCATACAACATGACTTCCATGTTCTAAGTATTTGAAATCATTTACTTGAATTCGGTTCGATAATTTCTAGCAGGTTAGATGTGTTCCTTGTAAATCGAGTTTTATGTTCGACAAATTGAAATGAAATATTTCATAGAAACTACTTCTTTGTTGCCGATAACGTAGTACACATATAAAAAATTACCCCCTCCCCCTTCAACTACCCTTTCATTTATAGATATTTCATCTACCTTTCTGCAGTGGATTATTATGACCTACTTTTCAGGATACCGTATTTATAAAAATCAAATACTTTACTCTTGTTAAAACGTAAAACGTTTCAGGTAAACTGCCCCTTTCTCTTAACCGATCTTCACCAAAATCAATAAACATTAAGTCCTCTACAACTTGGGCACATGTGCAAAACAATACTTGATTCTGTTTAAATTTGCGGCAGTTATCTTTCGTCATAGAAAAAATTCTACACACACACACTTTTTGCAATATGCCCTTTCTTCATGTTTTGAGGGTAGTACAATCAGAATCAGCCCTTATCTCGGACACGATGTTTTTCGCGATCACCATACTTCAATTTCCTTACGGAACATGGAAGTAATAACGATATTTAAAATTACCTTTTACTTTTAGACTTGCTCTAGTATATAACGAATAGTTAAAAAATATATTCAAACAAAATACAAATCAAGCTAATAACTTATATTTTAATTACGCAAAACATATTTGCTTTCTACTGGATTGTTAACTTTTGACAACACGTTTCTCTTATTATGAAAAAGACAAAATACAGCGATGATGTTGGACTGTTATTCAGCAGTAACGTGACAATGGTGTGGTAACCGAAACGAGTTGTCAAATATAAACAACTAGTGGTAATGTAAAATATAAGCGTTATACGCAAACACTAACGACGAATGCAGTGTGGAAAATTGCATTTAAAACGCAGTTATACATAAAATGCTGAAATCAAATATTACATAAGAAAAATAATTTTTATATTACTTATATTATAAAACAATACAAAACAGAAGATAAATGAAATGTTATACGTCTGACGGGTGGATACGTGATAAGGCATAAAGGGAACAAGGGCACGGAAAGCGTTAGCCTGCTGAGAACTGAAGTGTACGCTACTTGACATCAAAGACAAAGTTCACAACAGTGTTAGACGTTGGATCAACTTGTGTTTACAACAATCGACACTCCTCGAAGAGGAAACGTGATTATGTACACCAACGACTGTTCAATCAAACTATATATTACTTTCTTTAACACTGTGAGCGTAAGTAGCTTCTCACTCACGTCAAGTCATATTTATATGTAATGAGTAACGGACATTTGTCTGAGCGTCAAAGTGTCACAAAAAAAAAAAACTGAATAAAATTGTCAACTTCATTTCAAAATAACAGACTATTAAAGTGCTATATGCGTTGGGGTGACCAGCTCTGATCTATCTGCTTGGGACCGGAAAAACCATTTTTTGTTTAATCCTCGTTGTTGGTGGTGACGACGACGACGATGATAATAAAAATGTAATATTATTCCACTTGACAACGTTACAATAGGCATAGGCCTACATATACTGTTACTACGGTTGCATGATCGTGATCTTGTAAGAGTTGCATGACACGAGAGAAATCGCTAATCACAACTCACAACCGTTATTCAACAGTTTCAATAACCAAAGACAATCGTATACAACAGTGCAATAGTCCAACACACTACATCGTAACAGATAATAAAAATCATTACTTACAAATGACCCCACACAGCAATTGACACTTTACACTAAATACTTGTCATGTAACAGATGCCGAATAGCAACCGTCCGTTCTCTTCCCAAACACCGCTTTTTTGTAGTTAGCCAAGTCGTCGGTTTGGCGTAGTGAACTTATGAGATTGTCCTAAATGCCGATAGGATTGTTTAACATTCTCTGGAACGCGTAGGAGAAACTTGTAGAGAACTTGAAATTGTGACGTTTGCCGACTTATACACATCGCTACAGACCTACGAAGAACATGTCACGAAAGCTGCCTATTTAACAGGCAAAAGAACACTTTTCATTTACTTCACAGATCACATATAGGCCTATAAGACAGGAACATCTTGCTTATATGATTTAATGGGACATGTATGTGCTCGAAGTAAATCATATAATGAATAAGAGCACACAAGTGTGTTAAATTGGCTGAGGGACTGTTTTTTAATTAGTAAAGATCTTTGCTAAAAGAACTTTGCTATTTAGACTTTTAAATCATTTTAACTGCAAATATGTAGTGTAATATATGAAAATGTGTGTAATTACGTAAGTTCGAACCACGATAGTAGAGTGCACGTGTGCACGTGTGCGTGTGTCGCGTAGACGCTAATTAGAAAAAAAAACTTATTGCGCCTTTTTTAATAAAGGTTCTGAGATGGGACTTCGAGAAGAATATAGTTTATATCATAAACAAACAATATGTCGTAATCATATATACTATGTGCTACAGATAGAATCACTTTCTGCTACAGTTCGTTCCTTGATATATATAAAATATTTAAAATTTATATTTATTTTACCTCAAGATGTTATTTTTCCCTTATTTGGGACGTGTTTCGAGAACTCCTGTGTTTTCATCCTCAGATATATATAGTTGTAATTTATGTATTTGAAAAAAAATTAAAAATAATATTTTTATAATTTTTTGCAGGTTTAGAACAATTTTTCATCAGATCAAGCATCGTTACATAATGAAGTGCAATTCCCAAACTTAAATTAGATTTCTACAGAGAAGGGATGTACTACTGACGAATCAGAGCTTTGTAATTTCAGTCAAGAGCAACTTAAACTGCAAGCACAGGCAATTCATATTGCTTATTCAAACGTGACACAAGTGGTTTTCTCGACATGTCATAAGCTTTGAAAAAAGCCAAAATACTGCAAACTTCCCGCATTTAACTCTGCCGATCTCAGAAAGACAATCTCTAACGTACACTAATACACTAATATTTTAAAAAGGCGTTAGTCCGACAGTAGTTCAAGACTAACATGGTAGTCGCAGATCGTTCGCAAAGGTTTAGAAAGACACCTGAAACGTACTGGATTTGAAGTCAAGCCCGCTATAACCAGGTCGTATTGAGTTATACCCGTGACATTTCGAACCGGTAATAATCCAAAAGCGACTCTGAGACACTGTACGATCTACATAATTACGGATATAACAGACCACTGTCGAAAATTCAATCATAAACTCTAAAGAACTTAAAAAATAAAAACTGTGGAAAATAAACTCTTAACAGTCAATTAATTTTAGTTAAACTTATGTTAGCCCAACAGAGTAATTTGTCAAGTAATTTGAGCGTAAGAACGTTTAAAAATCATCAGGTCACCAAACTCTACTTACAGGAATCGTTCATCGGACTACAGTCGAGATAAGTCCAAATTTTAATTTTACCATCCAATCATAAGCTATAAAGAACTTTCAAAAAAATAAAACCTATGAAAACCAAACTCTTAACAGACAATTAATTTTAGTTAAATTTATGTCATGTGACTAGAGTAATTTATCAAATAAATCAAGATTTAAAAGTTTTCAAAGTTCAACTACTGTTTCATTAATTAATTTTTAATAAAGCATCTTAGCATAGTTTTCCTCGGCAATATTATGTTATCTATGCTCATCCATAACATTGTAATATACAGACTGTTTGCAAAAGGTGGTGCCAAACTTTGCGAAATGATTCTACTCATTAAAGTGAAGGAAAAGTTGTTAATAAACATATGCTGAAAAATTGTTCATTTTCCATCTGTGTATTTATTCAGATATTTATTTTGTTTATTTAATTACTGCCAAACAAGACGAGATAACTTGGTATATACTGTACGTTTACTATTTCTTATTTTATTAAGACATTATTCAAGATAGTTTACTGAATAAGTACAACATTTTTTAAGTACATTATATTAAAAAATTACATTATATACTTATTACAAAATAAGTACATTTCTTATAAGTACAAAACAAATCAAAGTATTACCTTAAAATTGTCAAAATTGTCAAACTGGTGGTTGATTATAATGATAATTAAAATGTGGTCATTAGCGTTTAACTAATTGGAATCTCTGTTTATAGATACTCCGTTTACAATTTCTTATAAGTACAAAGCAAACCAAAATATTATCTTAAAATTGTCAAACTGGCGGCCGATTATGATGATAATTAAAATCTGGTCATTCGCGATTAATTAACTGAAATCTTTGTGTTTGCATACTCTGTAAAAATTTGGCAAACTAAAATTTCAAGACAGTGTCAGATTACGTACAAGTAGTAGGCAGAATACCAAGTGATTATAAAGTTATATAGCTGTAAGGTGAAACGGTATTAAAGCGGTGTTAGCTGACGATAGCGAGCAGTAAATCAACTTCGAGTATGTAAACTTTGTGACAGCGCGTGTAACACGTAAGACTTATACGCGCCTGACAAGTAATACTCTTCTTTGGAAAACAGATGACTCGTGTATATTTAATTACAAGGCGGTAAATACCCGTAATAAAACAAGTGTCAGTGTAGTTTAGCGTTTCTTACATTGTGAAGTTAATTGTGTAGTATGAATGTGTCATATTCCAAGAATACCATAGGAGAAACGTAAAGGTGTCAGGGCAAATCACAAAAAAGTAAGAAAAATGTAAATGTTTTTGTGACCAACATCAAAAAATGTAATTTTTTTACTGTAGGGTATTATAAGCAAAAAATGTCTATATTGTATAAACTACTTCAATATAAATTTTATAGATGAAGCGTTGAAACTGTGATAAACAAGTCAATTATTGAAGCAAGTTATTTCCATTTTGTGAACCATAGTATTTTAACAATTCGACTACAGCAACAATTTGAGAGCGGTCTCAGCTTTGTGTTAGTCTGTATTTAAAAATGTAAATTTCTGTATTCTTATGGGGGAGGACAGATTGTGTTATTCTGTCATGAGAACAGAAATATAAAAACTGTTTGTTCATTACTCTTATATGAATAACTTATAAAATTCGATTAAATATTGTACACATTTTTTCTTTGCTCATATCTTAAAGAATAAAAAATCCGAATAATTCTGTTGCTATGTAACCATTCAAGGCGCTTCAACCAAACGAAATAACATACTACCTAACATTAATGTCGTGTAGTTGAGTAGGAATTTCATTTTAAGTTGATTTTTAAAGATTTGTTTAATACGTGTTTTATTAATTAGAATGATATTCGATATATTTCCCACATTTTACCCCGTATAATGTCTAGCGACCGTTAATTTTTTTTTTTTATTATTTCATATGTTGATTAACACTCCCAAACGTAAGACTAGTACTTGTCATTTGTTTGTTTCTTCATTATCCAAATTAATTAAGCCGTTTTAGAGTTACAAGGAAACAAACAAATGGACGCCTAAAGTCAGAACCGTCCTATTATAGTAGTGTAATCGGGTGAAACAGGATTACAAGGATTCTACTTGAAAATTCTTGACTATCCATAGTACACTACATTACCTACGCATATAATTTCACTAATGTCAACATGTTGTATTATTAATGGTATCGTCTAACACTATTACACAAAGTATTCTAACTAGTTAACTCCCCCTGAACTGCAGAACTCGCTTTTTATTGTAAACGAATTATAAACATATACATTTCATATTAGATAGATTTTCAATTACGGAAAAATTTCCAATATCCCGATTTCTCTACTATTTCTTTAGTAATATTATAATCGTAGAGCACACAATCATACAATAAACACTAAGAATTCAAAACATTCGGATTTGGGTTACAACTAATTTATTGACATACCCTGTTGGATTTTCACAATATTTTCAAAAGTCTCCATGTCCTTTTTTTTATCTGGGATCCCTCAATTTTAAAATTCCCAAAAAGTAACACTACATTCAGATGTTAGTTAAATTTCTGTGTAATTTGATACCGCACGTAAATTTTTATGATATTATTAAACTTTTCACCCACTTTTCAGGCCCTGACAGGACAAAAATTTTGAAACTTTCAAAACAAGAACTATTTGGATTGTGGTTAAAATTCTCTTTAATTTGACACCCCACCATTTGCTCTTTTGCTATTTTTTTTAAATGTTTACCTCCTAACATTTTTGCCTTCCATTACCCTATTTTTGAAGGAATCAATCAAAAATACAAGCGGTTTCTGTAGGATAGAAGTGTGGGCACGCTGCAACGCTTTACAAAAATCGGTCACTGCGTTCAAACGTTTTCGTGGTACACACTCCAAATAGAAAGATAAACAGACAAGTGTGTTTATGTAAATGTGTGATGTGTTATTCCTACCCTTGAGTTTACTACAGTCTATAATTATGTGGCTACACGCTTCGGAACGTTCCACACATTTAACGCCAATAAACACGTAACCGATACAGTATTAGTTACAGCCAGGTGACCAGAATTTCACGCTTGCTTCAACACTGTTGTTGTCATATGGGTACAAAGCAGTTTTGCCTATATACAGCGTAATGTGACGCATGTTTATACCAAGCGATAATAGAACCTACTCAGTAAGGTTATGCGCTCATTCCTAACAAAACATAATGATTGATATACTTTAAACTAATTAACTCTTGTTTTTGTTCAAATCTCCTCCACGTCTTTTGTGTTTTTCCCTAAATTCTTCTAAACTCTTCCTATCAATTTTATTATTTTCTTGATAAATTCGTTGTCGACAAAACCAAGATGCCCAGTTGCCTAGGTAGTGAAACCAAGGCTTTCACTTTTCGAAAAATCAGTAAAACTTTGCCTGTTATTACGAAGCTAACAAAAGTTTACGGATACCCATAAACAAATCCATTAGCATTTTTGAAAAATAGCTTATTAGACTAGACAAGTCTTTTGCTGCTGACAGGAAGAATTTTTTAAGTTATAAATAATCGCGTTTAAACAACCAAATATCATAACATCGTATAAAATCATTAATAACTTAAAAAAGTATACTGAAACCCAGTACTAAAGAAAAAGCAACGGAAAATCACTTAGGTGTGATGCAATGATTTTGATAACTTCTACGTTGGAGAGATTGGTAAAAAATTAATAGATATATTCAATGATCATCTACCCAGAAAAAATATTAGTACAATCAAGTCCAATTTTGCCTTGCACTTGATAAATTAAATTCATAATTACTCCAGGTTTGTGGATAATCTGAAGCCTGTGCACTTCTCCAGTAAATGTTGATTTATAGATGCCTTAGAGGAGTTAAAAATACAAGACACTAAGCTTCATAAAGAACAACTGCTTAATGATATGTTATCGTTTTGATCAAATATTTTTTTTATGACGCTGTATTATGAAGGACAAATAAGATGCAAAAACCGACTGACATTATCAGTGAGATAAGTGAACTGAACATCGACTGTCAACGTGTTCACGCCGAGCAGTGCACACTATTTCGTAGTGTCGTGTATGTTTTGTGTTATGCGTGTTTGTACAATAGTTCATATAGTACCTTGATAAATCGCTTGTCTCTTTAGATAAACTATTCCTCCACACTTTTTTCTTTATTCGTACTTGTATATATCTAATAATATAAATATTTCTGACCTGAATGCTCCTTGGATATTATTTTTGGTAAGGTCGTATTACAATACTTTTAAATGTATTCTCTTAAATCTTTATTGCAAGAGAGCAATGGCGGACGACAAGTTTAGATAAAAAGAAATCAGTACCGCAAATTAATTGATTGACATAGAATACAACAGAATTTCTTAATTGAATTTCAAGTTTTTATATAAAGAAATCGATTTCGTTTACTTTCAATTTTGTATTGATTCTACTTAATTTTAAAACAACAATCATAATACAATTTAGAGAATAAAAACATTCTTCTTGTAAAAATAGTTAATTCTATTTCAAAATAATTTACAAAATTTTGGAGAAATGTTTTAAATGTCCTTACGTTTAGATCTGTAGATATAATGGAAATTACTTAGTTTGTATGATATCATTAAAATATCATATGTAGTATATGAGAAGTGCAGACGGTAAAACTCAAATTGGTATAGTACAAAATCAAAATGTAACAGAAGAATTAATAACAACAAAAACCCTTAACGAAACAGTAAGTAAACAATAAAAGTAGTGTGGAAATCTAGTGCGCTATGGAACCAGGAAGATACACGAACTGAAACCAAAAAAATCTTCGAACTGAAAGCAGACGGAACAAGAGTAAGTGGGCCGACTTTCAATGTAATGGGAAGATAATATCAGAGATCTGGCAATTGTCAAAGGGAAGAACATCAATGAAGTAAGACAAACGGTTATGAATTTACAGACTGACATCATTTAAGTGAACTCCATTCTTACAAGGCGATTAGAGGATTGAATACCCTAAGAAAAAAGAGAATCCTCTTGAATGGTTTATCATTGTTCATTTGTGCTTTCAAGAAATCTTCTGCAATGCCGTAGAGGACTCTGTCTCAAAAGTTTTTAACCGTTCTTTATCTCCCTTCCCAATAGTTGGATTAAGAGACACATCGAGCTATACTCTGTGCTTGTAAGTTTCACGTTGCTTCGAATCTAATACACAAGTACTAGTGAACACAATGAAAAACCTACGTCCCAAGAAGTTAACACTCTTTTTACAAAAGTTCAAAGTATTAATATTTAAACTTCGCGTTTGATGTACGTCTGCTTTCATTTAAGTACAGCCTACATGTAGGTGTGTAAGCTATACGTGTTTTATCGAGCGAGAGTGATAGCGCCATTGCAAGCATCAGTAACTTACAGTGAAACAAAAAGATCATAAACATGTTTAAAGCTTAATATGGAACTATACGCGCTGTATAATAAAACACTGTAAAGTAAAAACCTAAGGATGTATTGTTTTTCCTTCTGTTCTTTATTTTTATTTGTACGCTAAATAACTTGTAAAATAACCTCATTATTCAGAACTTAGTTTTCTTCTACCTTGCATAAATGTAATTCTTTTACATTAAAATATGTAATTCTTTCTACCTTGCATATATTTTTTTCCTTTCTGTTCTTTATTTTTATTTATATGCTAAATAACTTGAAAAAACCTCATTATTCAGAACTTAGTTTTCTTCTACCTTACATAAATGTAATTCTTATCCATAAAGCGGAGAAAGAAAATGTAGTTTCTCGGCGACCATGACTAAGGAAACGAGAGGTAATAAGAAATATTTATAAATAATAAAAGAACTATCAGAGAGTTGAACTGCTAGTACTGTAAAACAGTCATATTGCTAGATCTCAAATTAAAATTAAATTAAGGATATAAATCAAGGCGAGAAACAGAAAGTTCTGCAAGGCACTTTTCGCAGAAATGTTTTTGTGTTTTGAAATTACGTTATGACAATAAAGAATAACAGATTTTAACGGTCTTTTATTAACTATAATCCAAAATGTGGAAAATTTAGTTTAAGAGTTAGCCACATAGTGGGGAGTTTTATTGCTTCCAGAGAACTCTTATTGGTTTCTTATGTAATGTAAAATACGTTGTTTTTCTTAAAGCGCAGAAGAATAATTCGCTAACCAGCGTTAACTGGTTGATTTTCGTACCTGGATCTCGTAACAATCAAGCAAGTACAGTGTGATAGACACTGTGAGTGCTACACATCGGTGCGTTGGATATTTACCCATTCTGTACTATTCATAAACCCTTCAGATGGTAGATTAAGAACACTAAACAGTAAATATCGTAGAGGTGGTAATAACACGTACGTTAAAAAAATTAAAGAAAATCCATTACAAATACAGTTGATCAATTAGCATTTTCCTATTTTCCTTGTAGTTATAGTAATTTATTTTTGTTAATTCCTAATCAATATTCAAATTAAATAAAATTCTTAAATTAGTAGCGACCGCAGATCAATATATTTTTAGCAATGGAAAGTTTAGTAGAGGTCAGTGACCGGCCAATAAGTAGAGACACAATTTTTACATTATTTGTGTCGACGTTTCGATCTTATTGATGATGATAATAAATATTGTTTAAACACCGACACAAATAATGTAAAAATTAGGTATATACTTATTGAACGATTCTCGCTAAACATTTAAATTAAAACCGTCTTATCTAGAAATATATACTAAATCATTTTGTGTTTAAAAGAAATCTTACTTATTGAACCAGAGAGGTATGTACAATTTTTTAAAGTTCATATTTTAAAATTAATCCTGTAAGATAATGAATATTTACGAATTCATTCAAATTTAGATAAAAATTTATAAAAAACAATTCTTCTTCTTCTCTTCTTCAGCGCCACAGCCCAAAGTGAGCCTTAGCTTCCAACACCAATCTTCTCCAAAGTCTCCTGTCCATTGCCATTTCAGTGTAAACCCTCATATCAATTCTTCTGAGAACTTCCAGCACATCATCCAACCATCTTATCATAAGTCGGCCCCTCTTTTATGCTTTTATAGACCTGTGATCTTATAGACCTGTGCTCTCAGGATTTTCTTTGGCACACGCTGATCATCCATCCGCTCTAGGTGACCTAGCCATTGTATCTGTTGAGCCTTAGGAATGTTACAATCTCCTCACGCTCCAATAGCTCATCTATCTCCTGGTTATTTTTTTTCTCAATTCGTCATCATCTTTAACCGGGGCATAAACACGTCACATGATCTTCCTTTCAAGGTTTCTTAGTATTTTTTGTTCCTTTCATATCAGTCTCCACTTCTCGCCTCCATAAGTAACAACCGGTCTGATAAATGTATTATATATTTTTATTTTTGTATCACGACTAATGAGCTTGCTTCTCAATAGTCTACTGTTGGCATTAAATACTCTATTTCCCATTTATAGCCTATCATGTAGCCTATGTACTCAGGTAGCTGAACTTATTAACTGCATCAAATGAATTATCTTCTATGCATAAATTATATAGATTTCTTCTCCTTTCTGATGCATAAATCAGCATGTATTTAGTTCTGCTGATATGTACGTAGATAAAAGAATTTATTAGAGGTCCGAAATTACTATAACGAGGAATGACCAAAATCAGTAAGATGTGTCATAAAATTAAAAAAGACCACGACGATACGCAGTGGTAAGAAAATATAAGTGGGAAAACTGTGAAGAGAAAGTGTATGAGATAAAGTACAGTATTAAGAAAACTAAGAACAGTAACGCTTAAAAGAAGCAGCGCCGCCCTCCAGTGATTGATTGAGTTTTCATCTTAAATAAACTAGCGACGCGCACATACACAATAACACAAATAATCGAAATATATTTTATGCTTGATGTTAAATAAAGCCGATATAATCCGACAACCTTACAGAACTTAAAGCGGAACTACCCAGAAGGAGGTAATTAAACTGAAGATTGAGCTGTGACTACACATGCAAATGAAATTCCATGCGATAAATCCATTTTCAGTAGATCACTAGTACTACTACTACTACTACTACTACTACTACTACTACTACTACTACTACTACTACTACTACTACTACAGTAGTAGTGAGCAGTCGACAACACTGCGCCCGCGGGAGCAAGTCCGCCCGTCGATAAGGTTTGACGCGCCCGCTAATCAATTTGTAATTTAATTTTCTTTTGGACGAACGAACGTACCGGCATTGTACCTGCTTCGAAGTACTGTATTATAAAATAGTATAAGCCGTTTGAAATTTTACTTTTTTTAATACAATAATTAACTGTGAGTTAGTCTTTTCAAGATATAGAAATGAAACCTGCATTTATGTTTTAAATGTAATTTTTTCAGGTTTTACATTTCAGCGCACTTAAAAAATAAATAGTTTTTGTAATACTAAGCCCTTTAGTTTATCTATATATTAATACGTGAAGAGAAAACTTTGTACCCCTTTTTAAGCATATTGCGCGCACGGAAGAGTGTGAGATTTGGCATAGTTAAAGTTTATATGGAGAAGGAGTGCAGAAAGCTAAAATTTATATATAATATGTGTTAAAAATACATTAAATTAAATAAAATAAAACATTCATTTGCACTTGAAAAGTCATTTAAACTTTTTCAAACAATGGTAATTGTTAAAAATAAAATAATTTTGTTGCCAGGCAATAAAATTATAATTTTTTCATTTTAGTGTACGTTCATACTGCCAATGTCAAACACATAATAGTCTGTGGTCAAACAGTCGCACAGAGTAGAGATTGTCGCCAAAGAATTTTAAAATGTTGCCAACAAATAATTACTGACAGATTGACTGAATGAGCTGTTAATTTTGTGTGATTTCAAATGTTCCTTTTTCAATAGCCTGTGGAGTGTATGTCAAGGCAAAAAAACGTTTATTTTATATTTTGTATATTAGATATCTGTGTTTTATATATTAATGTGCAGTTGAAAGTGAAATACAGCTTGCTTAATATACACCTGTTGCAAAAGGAAAATTTTGTAGCAGCAATTTGAATTGACTTACTCACGCCTAATTATTATTGGTGGTTTCAAAAAAGTGATTTTATTATTTTTAAATTAAACCCTGTCTAATCTTAGTTTCAGTAATTTCATTACATGTATTTTTACATTCAGATATTCGCACCTACTTCCATTATGCCTTGACATAGAACATTGACGGGTCGGAGTGAGAGACAAAGAAGAAGGAATATATATTCGCGTGAAAGTCATAATGATAATAGACCAAATGCAAATTTAAATAGTGTAAATAGTATACAAAATGATGAAATTATTTTGAGGGATACATTTAAATGCGCACTGAATGTCATTACAAGAAATTTTAATACTTTTGATTGTGGATTAATGCATTTACAATGCAGGTTTTGCAATGCAAAACATTTCGAATCTGAGGTCACTTTAGGTGAAAGGACTTCATTCACTTCATGTTGTCATAAGGGTAAAGCAATATTACCGGCCTTAAGTCAAAATGAATACTTTAAATCATTGATGATGGACTTACTTCAAATGAACCTTCAATAAAAAGAAAGTCAAAAAACATTATTTTGAAAACATTCGTAAATACAATTCATCATTTGCTATGGTTAGCTCAGAAGCTAAAATTTCGGATACAGTTACGTGTGGAGTGTATCATTTTAAAATACATGATGTTTTTTATCACAGATCAGGTCCAATGACTGCTGGATATGGTCGCTCACCATCTTATGCGTAATTATATTTTTATGATGTTGACACTGCTGTCAATTATAGATTACGTGAACGCTATAATCAAACATGCAATAACAATATAATGTGCGAAATCTCTCTTGAATTGGAACGCATTAATCCTTTCGTTCGGTCATTCATTGCAATGAAAGATCATTGTCAGAGAGTTGAAAATCAAAATAAAGAAATTTGTATGCTCATTAAAGTAAATCGTGATTTAGATCTACGCCGTTATAATGATGCAGTTCAAACTGATGTAGCAGTAATATTTAGTACAGTTGATGGTGAGCCACCCTTTGAACGAAATATGGTTTCGTTTTCAAAAGTTAATGGTACCATTAAAAATATCTCTGTTTTGGATTCATCATTGGACCCTTTAGCGTATCCATTACTTTTTCCAAATGGTGATACTGGGTGGCATATCAATATTTCTCATAATGTACCAACTACATCTAATTCAAGAGCGCCCAGAATTAAATTAACCATGCTTCAGTATGCAGCCTATCGACTTGCAAATAGAGAAGAGTTTAGAATGTTGCACCATTCACAAAAATTATTTCTGCAGTGGATAGTTGATATGTATGTGAGAATAGAGGGCACAAGGCTACATTTCATTCGACAAAATCAAACAAGTCTTAGGTCTGAAGTTTACAACAATTTAACAGATTATTTAGAATTGAACCCCAATGCCAATAATGTTGGCCGTAGAGTAATTTTACCATCTTCATTCAATGGATCTCCAAGAAATATGTATCAGAATTATTTAGATGCAATGTCAATTGTACAATATTTCGGAAAGCCTTCTTTGTTTATTACAATGACTTGTAATCCAAGTTGGCCTGAAATAGTTAGCAATATTGGTGTAGGTGAGTCAGCTAATTTTCGACCTGATATTGTTGTGCGTGTATTCAAGTCCAAACTGAAAGCGTTAATTGAGGGCCTTACACTAAAAAAAATCTTCGGTAAAGTTGTTGAAGCACTCATTTATACAATTGAGTTTCAAAAGAGAGGATTGCCTCATGCTCACATTTTACTCTCTTTAAATGAGCAAGATAAAATTGTTAACGCTACCGATAGTGATAAAGTTGTATCTGCGGAGATTCCTAACATTCAAACACATCCTACATTACATGAATATGTTGTAAAACACATGATGCATGGTCCATGCGGTGTACTTAATCCAAATTCTGTATGTACGAGAGATGGAAAATGCACAAAAGATTATCCAAAACGATTTAATGAATTTACATGTGAATCATTAAATGGATATCCATTATACAGGAGGCGTGATAATGGTATTAATGCTGAAGTTCGCGGTAGTTGCCTCGACAATCGTTATGTTGTACCATACAATCCGTATTTACTTGCCAAATTTAATTGCCATATAAATGTTGAAGTATGCACTACAGTTAAAAGTGTTAAATACATTTATAAATACGTGTATAAAGGCTATGACAGTGCATCTGTTGAATTAGGTTCAGAGAGAAATGAACCAGGTCAAGAAATACAAATTGATGAAGTTAAAAATTTTTTAAATGGCCGTTATGTCGGATCAACTGAAGCTGTCTGGCGCATCTATGAATTACCAATGCATTTTCAATCACATGTCATCGTTAGACTTGACATTCATTTACCGCGTAGACAGAATGTTTACTTTCGAGAAGGGCAAGAACGTCAAGCAATTGAAAATGCAAGACAAACAAAATTATTAGCATTTTTTGAATTGAATCGATCAGATCCATCAGCGCATGAATATAAGTATATTGAAATTCCTTTGCATTATGTGTGGGAAGATTCCCGAAAAAAATGGAAGAAGAGAAGGCGTGGAGGTGATAAAATCATTACACGCATATATGTAGTATCACCAAAAGACATCGAACTTTTCCATTTACGATTGCTTTTATTACATGTCTGTGGTCCAAATTCATTTGAGGATGTTAGAACATACAATGCAATTATACACACTTCTTTTGTTGAAGCGTACCATGCTCGCGGCATTGCTTCAAATGATAATGAATGGCGCGAATGTTTAAATGAAACAAAAGAATTATTACATTCACCAAAACAAATGCGAAATTTATTTGGTTACATTTGTGCATTAAATGTGCCAGCCAATGCACTGGCGTTATGGAATGAATTTAAAGTATATCTTAGTGAAGTTTTTTTGAGAGATTACAACGAAGAAGTATCCTTTAACACAGCTCTATTATAAATTGAAGATATTTTGAATGTTCATAATTTGTCATGTCAAGAACTTGGTTTACCAGTTCCCACGTATTCGCAGAGAACAGACGAAGCAAATGCTATTGATCCAATAGAACAAGAGTTTCTGTTTTCTGAGCATTATGAAACTGCAAATATTGAACAGCGTAATCTAATTGATAGTGTGATTCGTGAAGTTTTGCACCATGATACTGGATCTAATGTTTTTTGTTCAACCGCTCATGCAGATTGTGGAAAAACTTCACACAAACAGCAATCATTCACAAATTAAATTCGCTTAATCTTAGTTGCATTGCAACAGCGTTCAATGGCATAGCTTCAACTCTATTACTTGGAGGTAGAACTTTACACAATGTGTTTAAATTGCCTATACCCATTTTGGAAAATTCTGTAGCGAATATTACCGCAAATAGTAGCTATGGACGTTACATAAATTCATCATCATTGATAATTATTGATGAAATTTCTATTGTGGGCACCACTGCAAGTGTTGAAAATCATAGATAGATTATTGCAGGATCTATCGATGAAAATGATAAACATAAACCATTTGGAGTGAAAACGATACTTCTGTGCGGTGATTTTCGGCAAATCTTACCAGTTGTCCACATGGATCACGTGCAACTTTAATTGAAAATTGTGTCACGAGTTGGCATAAAGTTGTTTATTTTCATAAAGTAACGTTTACTCAAAATATGAGAGCCTTACCAAGTGAAATAGAATTTGTCGAATTCTTGAAAATATCGGTATGGAGAATCATACATGACTTCCATATTCTAAGATTTATATTTAAAATCATTTTCGAAATGAAATATTACCATAGAAACTACTTCTTTCTACTTACTGCTTCAGCCTTAACCACAGTACTGTGGTCACTAATGTATACCACCTCACGTTATCGCACTCGATTTTCACTGATGATGGAAGTCGATGGCATTGCCGAAACGTCTGGTTTTGTAGAAAACATTGGACTACGGCCAAATATCCCGGGAAGGAATTTTAACAAAAACTACTTCTTTGTTGCCGATAACGTTGTACACATATATATCAGTGGCGAAGTTACATGGAGGCAATTGAGGCAATGCCTACCCTAAAAAATTCTGTAGAATAAAAATTATAAATACGTATGAACTACATAACGTAAAGATTATACATTGTTACTGCGACTGTCAAATTTATTAAACCGAAACGTGCTTTATTGAGCGACCGCTAGATGGTGACAGGTGAGATTCGGCATAGTTCGTTTAAAGCGAATGAGGCAACCTGAACTTGCCTCAGCGTTTTTTGTATACGTCGTATGTAAGCAATGTAGGGGTGTGATAGGGAAGTGTAGGGAGGGGGGATTGTCCCGCGCTGTACACATAGAGCGTTGAGGCATGCCTCACTTCTGTGGTCCAAACAGTTAAGTTAAAGCGCCTGTGTTGTTTCTAAGTGTTTATTTTATGCGGTTATTAAAAGTGTCACTGTTATTCCGCTGAACTAACAGATGCTCAAGATTGTTATTTGAATTATTTGTAACATTAAACATATATATAGAAACTAATCAAGTTTAAAAATTTGAAGTTCAATCAGTTGTATTATTGTGTATGACTAATACAAGGATTGTTCAATAGACACACGTATAGAGCTGTAAAGCATTTTTTATTCAACGATTTTAAAAGAAGTCTCCAATAACATTAAGACATGAGTTCCACTGTTGCGCTAACCTGTAGATTCCCTGCTAGTAAAATTCTTACGGCTGTTTGTGGAACCATTCGGTTACAGCAAACTCTACCTCAGCGTCCGATTTGACCCACCGTCCTTTTAGTGATTCCTTAAAACAAATTTAAGATAAGATTTTTGCCTACCCATTCATTAACTACTAGCTTCGCCAGTAAGCAAATTGATGTCCATTTTTTCGGCTTGCACGCGTTATGTTGGTGTGGGTTTCGGCACTTTCCATTTAAAATGCGTGCAAACGTAAGAAAATAAACATGAGTGAGGCCAGAAATAACGTGAATTGTGTGTGTGTGTGTGTGTGTGTGTGTGTGTGTGTGTGTGTGTGTGTGTGTGTGTGTGTGTGTGTGTGTGTTGTGTCTTACCTGCCTTTTATTGCCGTATTAAATGAAAAATATTATATTACATTAAAATGAAAAATTTTTAATTTTATTGCCTGGCAACAAAATTATTTTATTTTTAACAATTACCGTTGTTTCAAAAAGTTTAAATAAATTTTCAAGTACTTTACTCTTGTTAAAACGTAAAAGGTTGCTGGTAAACTACCCCTTCCCCTTAACCGATCTTCACCAAAATCGAAAGTCCTTGAGACCTCTACAATTCAGGGATGTATGCAAAAAATTATTTGATTCTGTTTGAATTTGCGGCTGTTATCGTTTGCCATAAAAATACACTTGATAAAAAAATGTTGCAGGTAAACTACCCCTTCCTCTTAACCGATCTTCACTAAAAACAACAGGTCTTGAGTACTCTACACATCAGGGCTGTATGCAAAACATTATTTGATTCTGTTTGAATTTGCGGCTGTTATCGTTTGCCATAGAAAATACCCTTGTTAAAAAAACGTTGCAGGTAAACTACCCCTTTTCCTCAACCGATCTTCACCAAAAACAATAGGTCTTGAGAACTCTACAACTTAGGGCTGTATGCAAATAATCGTTTGATTCTGTTTCAATTTGCGGCTGTTATCGTTTGCCATAGGAAATACCCTTGTTAAAACATAAAACGTTACTGGTAAACTACCCCTTTCCCTTAACCGATCTTCACCAAAAACAGTAGGTCTTGAAAACTCTACAATTGAGGGCTGTATACGAAACATTATTTGATTCTGTTTGAATTTGCGGCTGTTATCGTTTGCCAAAAAAAAAAAATTCCCTTGATAAAAAAACCGTTGCTGGTAAACTACCCCTTTCCCTCAACCGATCTTCACCAAAAACAATAGGTTGTGAGTACTCTACAAATCAGGGCTGTATGCAAAAAATTATTTGATTCTGTTTGAATTTGCGGCAGTTATCGTTTGCCATAGAAAAAAAATCTATAGACACACAGATAGACAGACAGACACACACACACAGACACTTTTCGGAAAACGACTTTTTTTCATGTTTTGAGTGTAGTAGTATTAGAATCTGCAATAATCTCGAACACGATTTTTTTTGCCATCACCATACTTCCATTCCTTAAGGAATATGGAAGTAAAAAATAGGTAATGATGAAGCCCCACAATTCCCTCAGTTTGGTGAAAATATTATTGAAATACCTCAGCAATTAATAGGAGATGAAAATAGTATTATTAATGAGGTGTATGGAAATATTTCCGAAAACATACTCTCAGATAACATATTGAAGTCAGTTATTTTAGCACCTAAAAATGATGATTGTACTTTTATTAATACTGATATACTTAATCGAATACCAGGTGAACAGAAAACATATCATAGCTACGATAAAATAATTTGTGATGATGACAATGAAATCAATAACTATCCAGTAGAGTTTTTGAATTCTTTGACTATTAGTGGTTTGCCACCACATAAGTTAGTATTGAAAGTTAATTGCATCGCTTTACTGATCAGAAACTTAAATACAAAGAAAGCATTAGTCAATGGTACAAGAATGCGCACAAGTGTATGCATCGTAATGCTATTAACTGCGAAGTTTTAACTGGAACAGCACGCAATAAGAGAATTTTAATTCCACGTATAAATTTAACATATTCCGGTACTGTTTTACCATTTAACTTTCAAAGAACTCAATTTCCAATTGAATCACAAATTGCAGAAACGACACATGTGACATTTTTGGCGGTATTGAGTTAAGAATAGAGTTTCATTCAGTATTTCTGGGCGCATCGTTTAGTACAGAAATGACACATGTGCTATACTTTTAAGGCATTAAAATCTACTTGGAAAAATTCGTCCAATGCAGAAACAACACAAGTGAAATCACATGTGTTTTTTCTGCACTGGACGAATTTTTCTTTGTTCCTAGATTTAATTGGTACGCCTGCTTCCTAACCTGTTTTGATAGCAACAGCTGTGATTTATATGCATTATTGCGCAGCTGTTTATTGGAGCGAAAAGTCATTGAGGTTAGTGTTTGTTTACCTTTCCAAACATCAAACATCTTGTTACAATGTCGAGTGAAAGTGATTGTGGTGAAATTAGTGATAAGCCTAAAAAGAGGAAAGGAGTGACTAATGAAGAAACTTACAAAAGGAATGTAATAAAAAAAGCCAGAGTAAAAGGTGAATCCTACACGTCTTATAAAGGTAAAAATGTTCATGCTAAAATTCAGGATACGTTTAATTGTAAGTGTGCTGAAAGATGCTACTCTAATGTCTCAGAGGAAAGTAAAAGAGATTTGTGGGAATATTTTTACTCCCTATGCAGCAAGAATGAACAAGATACTTTCCTCCAAAGTTTAATTGAAAGAAGAGAACCAAAGAGAAGACGTAGGCCTAATGGCACTGAAAAACCCGAAGTTGACGAAAACGTTGAGGAAGACATGGAGCAAGAGGAAAGTAGGAATAAGGATAAGAGACAGTCTAAAGAAAAACATAACTTTTTTACTTATCATGTGAAAATTGATGGTCATATCCAAGAGGTATGTAAAAATACCTTTATGAAACTATATGGCATTACAGTAAGTCGTGTTCGTCGTTTATGTAATCTTTTGATTGCTGGAAAAAGTCCACGTGATCTTAGGGGCAAATCGAGAAGCGGAAACGCTATTAACGGCGAAATTTGCCAATTGATCTATAACCACATAGCGAAATATGAGGTAAAAGAAACTCACTATGGCGGAAGGCAAAAAAAGTATTTGGACGCTAGATTAAGCATTAAGGTTATGCAAAACATGTTTTTGGAAGCCAATCCAGAATGTAAAAACAAAGTGAAGTATGATTTTTTTAGGGAGTTTTTCAACGAAAATTTTAATTACAGTTTTGGAAGACCACAGATAGACGTTTGTAGTACCTGTGAAGGTTTCTCTATGAAAATGAAAGATAGAAACTTGAGTGACAATGCTAAACGGAATGTAGCAGCTGAGCAAATGTTACATAAAAGGCGTGCGAAAAAGTTTTATAGCGCTCTGCAAGTTGCATCGGAAAACGAGGATGACGATACTGTTGCACTTGCCTTTGACTTTATGGCAACACAACCCCTGCCTCGCATTCCAGTACAGGAGGTTTACTACTTGAGGCAACTGTCTGTAAATATTTTCTGTATTCATAACTTAAAAACGGACATAGCTGACTTGTATCTATATCATGAGGGACAAGCAAGTAAGTCACCAAACGAAGTATGTACTTTTTTGTGGCAATATATTCAAACATTACCAAGTTCGGTGAAAAAACTACACCTTTTCAGTGCTGGCACAGGTGGACAGAACAAAAACCACACGGTGGTGCGGTTTCTTCTGAGCCTATGTGACACAGGAAGATTTGACTGCATCATTCATTTTTTCCCGGTTCGAGGACACTCGTTCATGCCTTGTGACCGTGATTTCGGTTCTCTAAAACGTTTTTAAAATAAAACAGACAGAATCTACTTGGTAGAACAATATGGTGAACTGTTCTTACGTTCAGGTAAGGAAGGTAGATTAAAATTACATTATGTTGAAACAGAGACAATAATAAACTTCCATACATGGTGGCCTAGATTCTACAAAAAGACAGTTTGCTCAGAAGAAACAGCAGGTCGTGGAATTCCAAAAATGGCCAAAGTAACTTTCAAGGTTTCAACTTATAGACAATTTATCTATAAGAATGAAAACAAAGGAACAGTTATAGCTAAGGAGTTCATAGGTGGTCTGACATCTAACACATTTTCCCTTGCCAAAACTGAAGCTGCACCTATTCTTCCGTCATTAAAAGCTTATCCAATGGGCAAAATTCCAATCAATGCCAAAAAAATTGCTGATATAGGAAAACTAAAAAATTACATTATTGGCTATGAAGATTTTTATGATGAAATTTTGAATTGGCCCTCAACAACAGCAGCTGACTGCAGTGATGACGATGGCACAGCCCACGACGACTAACTGGTCGGTCTTACTTCATCACAAGGTTGATGATTCACAAAACCTGAGATTCTGTAAATACTTTTTCACTTCTATGTAGTTTGTATTCTATCAATAATACCTTGTAATTTGTAAATAAATATTGTAATATTCATTTATCACGTTTTTCTTTATTTAAAACCATTCAAACACATTCGGAAAATTTGTAGAGTGCATTAACGACACATGTGCAAAATTTTCAAACATAACGTATAGGCTTGTATAATGACAGATTGACATTAAATTTAGTTTGCACGGTGTCAGATAGTTAATTAAATACAAGGTAATTTTTCCAAAATTTTATTCCAAGCAATTTCCAAAAAAAAAAAGTTTTTTTTGTTTTTCTCAGAACAATGAAAATGTCACATGTGTCGTTTCTGAAATTTGTGATTCAATTATACCTGCATTTGCGATGACAATAAATAAGTCTCGAGGACAAACATTCGAAAAAATTGGAATTTTATTGAGGCAGCCAGTTTTTACACAAGGTCAATTGTACGTCGCAGCAAGTAGAGTTCGATCATTCGATGGTTTGAGATTTTATATTTCCGAATATAATGGCCAAGGGCATTTAGCAAATGATGAAAGAGTTTTTACAAAAAACATCGTTTACACAGAAGTTCTGAATCATTAAATTCACTTTCAAACTATTTTAAGTTCAATGGACAACATTTATTTTTTTAACCGCCCGGTTTTTTTGATTTAATGAAAAATATATGAAAAAATACGAGGCACGTATTTTTTATTTCACTTTTTATTTTGTATTAACTTTTTATTAAAATTTTATATAATTCGAAAAAGATAGGCAAAATAACTGTGTAGCCTTGGCGAAACCTGGTCAGTATGGCAATAAAAAAAACCCAAGGAAATGTCAAAAAACGCGTTATTGCTTTTTAAATATGGCTTAGACAAGCTAAACCTCATTTTTCCTATCTTTCATATTTTTCAAATAACTCGAAAATTAATGCATAGAAAAAAAATTAAAAAATTATATAAGCTTTGTAGCAGATAATCTTCAAACTGTTTTTGAATTTTGTACCTTACCAAAAATGAAATGTAATCCACTGGAATTGAAAACAGTGTATCTTATACTTCTATGAATGTCAAGTTTCATTTTTATTAGCGTTTATTTGATTCAATAATAACATGAAAAAATTTAAACTGACAATGAATTATATCAAAAAATAAATACGAATAGAAGCTGTAATTGTGTTTTTTTTTCAACTGTTAA